>JAUBNQ010000020.1:17250850-17278543 GCA_032353495.1 Ctenopoma kingsleyae
AATTCTCATAATGAATAATAACTCCTAATCTCAAATTAAAAGAATTTCAAGTCAGAACAACTAATCTTTACAATAAATCTAAATATTCTAAGTTGTATTAACTTGAAATTAATAAAACTGACATATTTACATTAAGATAATAAGAGAATGTTTTTTTTGTTGCCCATGTTTTCCTTGTAAAAGCTATTTCTCCCACAGGATTGCTTAACAAAGTGCCAATTAAAAAACACCCCTGGATCTGAATCATTTATCTACACCTCTTCAGTGGTTAAAACCAGTGGATGTGGTGGTTGCAGACTGGTTACGTGTAATGTTCCTTTAACGTCGCTGCCCCCTGCAGCGCCGTCATTGCGCAGAACAGTTTGAACCAAAAAGCGGAGTGACCTTCCTCCGCTCTCAGTCTGAGAGGGGCAGCACTGAAGCAATAAGCCGGTCACAGCTCCTGCAGTCCCCCCGCTTTAGCATCAGCAATGAACAACAACTTAGTCGGAGATGAAGTCGGGTAAGATCTGCTTAACAAAGCTTCTCGCTGTGGGCGCATCACGCTGTAAACTGCATTGTGAGTTATAGTTACCGTGTCCAACTGTCATTTGACAGCTAACGTTAGCTTGCAGGCTAAGCTAGCTGTAGTAACTAAGATCGTTAGCCGGATGAAAGACGGTCAAAAAGTGAAACTAGTCTCCAAAGTACCTTAGTTGATGGTGTAATTACTTACGGTGAAATCCTCTACGTTTGTCTGGAGTGCCGCCACTTGGCTTGTCACGGAAATGTGCGAAAGTGTAGTTACTTATTTCAGTGTTGTTTTCAGTTAGCTCGAAGCCACTGTGCTAGCTTAGCTAACGCTTGCCAGCGAAGCGAAAGTCTCCTCTTCTCCGCTTCGCCGATGTGAGGACATTTAGCGGGCACCGCCGGAGGGTGAAGCATCCTCGTCTGCACCGACTCTCCACTTCTGTCACAGCCGCCGCATTTGTCACAGATATGTTTCAACAATTATCTAAATCAAACATTAATGAACTCGCTAGCTGGGTTGATAGTAGTTGCTGTGTGAACTGCCGTTAAACTTGCAGTTATGCTACGAGCATCCGAGTTCACCGGTCCGCATGCTGGTAACCGAGCAGCCGCACTCCCCGCTCCGCTCTGATGGGGAAATACAAGGGACTTCAGTGCTATATGCTGGAGCTCGCGGGTCAGATAGTGACAGTCGGGGCTCTTGGAGTCAGTTTGTCAGCTCAGTGTTGTGTTAGCCTGCTAAACGCCATGGCTCTGTCCCGGGGTAACTTACGTGGCAGGAGGTTCATAAAAGACCTTTATTGTAGAGGCCATTGCATTCAGTGTTGGGAGACCAAATGACATCCACTGCCAGGACTGAACCTCTTCGTGAGTTACATAAAACGAGGGTATTTAAGTGTAGATGTGTGTATATCTGTCCATGCTGCACCAGTTTTGGTAGCAGCGTTGCCTCATGTTGTGTAATATCTGTGTACTTGGCTGTTTAGTCATCTGTACCGTTGTTATGGCTCTTCAGCCTTCGCTACCAACCAAGACTTGTGTGTTTTTGGTCTGTTAAACATCATTCTGTGTTTTTTTATCATATGCCTTGCACTGAAGTTTATAATGTATTCTTACTCAAAGTGATCACCAATTGCAAACTTAATTGATATTTCTCTGTTCTCCACAGGAAACTTTTTGTGGGTGGATTGGACTGGAGTACCACACAAGGTAAGTCGCACCACTACATTTGAGAAGACTTAGTCGCTTCTTGCACACTGTGTTTTTAATGAACAGAAATTTGTCTGGGTGACACTGTTGTAGCTTCATGGATTTGTTGCCAGACTGGAAGCTCTGGCTGGTGGCTTCTTAGTTGTATTGTTTGGAAAGTAAATTGGAAAAAAACTACAGATTGTCAGGTCACAAGTGGTTAGCACTTTGCTGTGAGATGCAGTGTAAATCTGGATGATACAGTAAAATTAAATCTTGGTATTTTTGCCTCTGCTTTGATAAAAATATTGCAATGGTGTTTTTGTGAATTGAAATTTGTGCTTTCATAAGACATTTAAAATACAGTTGGAGGTCTTTGTCTCTGACAATAATTACTGTTAATGTAGCTATGGTAATCAAGCAGATGAAGTTAGTGTTTTTTTGTTTGATTCAGGAAAAATGCTAATGTGGCACATGGATTTGAAAAGCTTGTTTAATTTTGTACAATTGAGATGCGCTGTGTAGAATAATGGGTATATTCCCTAAAATATTTACTAAAAATTAAAACCTACATAAAATGTTAATAGTCCTGATAGAGGCTGGAATAAATGTAAAACAGGTGTGTTTGTAGCTTGAATCAGACAACTCTGTACCTCCTATACACTATATTTTGCAAATGATAATATTTAAGTCACACTGACACCATAATTCCTGCAGGATAAATATATATATACTCTGCATTTGGATTTAAATTTAGCAGCATTTAAAAGCAAATATTCCAACAAGTTTCTTCCAGTCAGTGTGGTGAGAACGTCACTCCACATCAATCTAGTTTTCCTGCATTTAGAATATTTTAATGTGATTTAAAAAGAAGAAAATCTCATTTATCACATAATAAATAAATCATAATTACACGTATGGCAAACATTATGTCTGTGTATACATTTTCCTCTTGTTCATTTGCTCTTATTTGTTTAAAGCCCTTTACTGTCTCGTGCTTAGTTGGCCATTGTGTGAATTCGCCGCGATGCTTGTCTCTGTTAACAGGAGTGTTAACATTAAGATCTGAACCTCAGCGCTGTGTTGCTCTGAGCTTGTTTCCCCGGCAATGCCCCAGGGCTTCCCAGCAGTGAGAGAGGCAATTACGATACTCTCCAAAGTGACTCCTGCTTTGTTCAAACTTGCACGCCTTGCCTCTGTGGGCGTGTGCATGCGTTACATTATTTGGTTGTATATTTGGTGCCATGCAAGATGACCCTGGGTCAGAGCTGTGTTTGCTCTTTAGGACTATCAATATGTGACTTGGATGTGTTTTTATTAAAAAAGAAAAAAACAGTGGTACAATCCCCAGTATTCTGCCATGAGACAAAATCAAGGTCACTGAATAACCTATAGTGTTTCCTGTGTAATTTTATGGAGTGGTGCTTGTCTTTTTTTCTTTACACACTTGTTTTGGTGCCAGTTACAGCTTTAATGCAGGCTGAAGTGCTGAGGATATTTATGTCAAATGTCATTTATCACAGTGAAGGACAGTGAGTTCTATACAGTAAATCATGTCTACACTTCTTGCTATTCAGAAGGCTAGCTGGGCTGATTTAAATCTCTGATTATGATTTCACATTTGCTGAATTATTCTGTGCTTATTTATTGTGAAGCTCCACTGTTATGCCATTTCTTTCTTTTCTTTTCTCAGAGACACTCAGAAACTACTTCTCACAGTATGGGGAAGTAGTAGATTGTGTCATCATGAAGGACAAAACGACAAATCAGTCGCGAGGCTTTGGCTTTGTCAAATTCAAAGACCCCAATTGTGTACGGACAGTGCTGGAGACAAAGCCGCATAATCTTGATGGAAGAAATGTGAGTATTTTGAATCAAAGAACCAGATGGTCAAATCAACTCGAGTAATCTGCCTGCGCTTTGTGTGAGCAATGTGAAAAACTTAAACAGTATTTCATCATCCACTGCTATTCAAGGAGAAGTCCAGTTTTGCTTTGGGCTGGATCTGCCTGCAGCCAGCAGTACAGATGATGCACTTTGCAAAGACTGACATGTGTTTGCCCAACAAGACTTACCTGTTCAGAATCAAATTAGCAAAACTGGCAGTTAAGGTTGGATTTCACTGAAAAGATACAAGCTGTTGTTAATTTTGTGCATTTATTCTGCCTTACTGCCATCTATCATTTATTGGCTAATGGCCAGACATTCATATGTCCGTATCTGTGTTACTGTGTTGTGTGAGTGGAGCCATGTAATCTACTATAATGGATTCAGTGAGGAACATTTGAAGGTGCCTTTATTTGGGCCTAATGTTTTCTCTCTCCTTGCTGTTCAGATTGACCCGAAGCCATGTACTCCCAGAGGAATGCAACCTGAAAAGTCTCGAACCAAGGAGGGCTGGGTAAGAGCAATCTGATTTCTACCTGGGAGGCTAAGTTAGATGTTTTTGCTGGAATAAGACTCATGTTCTCCTTCTGATGTTGGACTCTGGTTTCTGTTCATGAACCATGAGGAGACCTTGAGCTTCATTTATAAAAACACTCTGACTTTGACCTGAGTCTTTTTTTTTTTCTTCAAGGTGTGTGTGTGTGTGTGTGTGTGTGTGTGTGTTTGAAGATCAGTGCATAACTTTCAAACTTATTGCTAGAAATTAGTTTGAGGTTTTGATAAATCACCAAAGCAGTACAAATTACTACTACTACTACTATGACTTGAATAAACCTCTTATTTGTGACCAAGGGACTTCAGTAATATCAGTATATCTCTGGTACAACTTACAGTAGCCTGGAACTGACATAAAATTCAATAAATTCACAATTTCACAGATTTTACCAAAATCAGCACAGTTTTCTTTATTTTGAAGATTAAGAAATTCTATCCTTTGTTGCTAAAGCATGTTCATTTTGCTACTGTTCTCCCTGAGACAAGTAAGCTAGTTTGGTACAAAATGTTGCTTCCAGTGAGTTTTTTGAAAGGTAGAAATCTAATAATAATTTGGTTAATTTGTGGGTATCAACAATGATATTAAGCCCCTGTAGATATTTTTCCCCTTTTGAGCATCAGGTTTTATTTATTGCCGCTTGTGTCAATAAAACATTTTTGCAAGTTGCACATTTGTGTCTAAGCATATAGGGTCTGTATGTCAGAGGCTTTTATAAATGAGGCCCTCTTCCTGCTACTGGAACTGCTTTCACTGAGTTTAAGTCATGTAGCTGCTACTGAATGTTTTCCTAACCAAGCAGAATATGTCATTGTTAAAAATCATTGTTGTTGTAAGCGGCCTTTCGCCTATACAGCATGAATGCAGTGCACAGAAATGGTGAAATGCTTAGTGGTTGAGAATAAGAGGAAGAAGCCGTGTTCTCTGATGTGTGGAGACTAGTGTTTGCATTGACATGACATGTTAAGAATTATACCCCAGGGCAGGAGGAGAACCTAATTTCTTCTGCACTGTCTGAATAGATGATGGCTAACTGGCCCCTTCCCAGAGTGATCTGTTAACAGACATTGAAATCCATACACTCCCTGTTTTCTTTCAGAAGGGCAGCAAAGCCGATAGCAATAAATCAAAGAAGATATTTGTAGGTGGAATCCCCCATAACTGCGGCGAGCCTGAACTCAGGGACTATTTCAATAGATTCGGAGTGGTGAGTATTGCCAAGTGCATAATGAAAGTCAGTTCATATCGTCATTAAGACTGCTTGAATGGATTTAACATTGAACAGGGTCAGTGCTACAACATAAAAATAAATGAAGTTAAGTGGGATGGGATGGGATAGGACAATTAATTATTTGTCCAAATTGAGGTAGAATATATAATTGGATTGAGAATAGACCCAGTCTGGTTTTCTAAATGGAGCCACTGTTTCCCTTTGTCCCATTCAAGGTCACAGAGGTGGTAATGATCTATGATGCGGAGAAGCAGAGGCCCCGAGGTAAAAGCTGATCCCGTTTTTTCCCCTCCCCTTTCCATACCTTACCATCTTAAATCTCATGACAAACTATTCTGACCCAAAGAGAAAAAGCCCTTTCAGCCTAAGATATTCAATTAAATTGAAGCTCTTTAACCCATAGGAGGAATTTTGTATATGGTTAAGATGCCATAAAACATAAAATCTAATAAAAACATGTTAAATAAAAGACATATCAAGTCACCACAGTGTACATTAAATGTAAAATTGAATTATAATTTTAAATAGAATTTCTAGAAACAATATGAAACATGTTTGACAACGTAAAATACCACGTATCATTGACTAGTACTTTATATCTTTTGGCAACCATGAAAGCAGTCATTAAAGTCCAGTAAAGTTGTGCAGTATTACACGTAATATGCTGTCATAAAACAACAGATAATGGCATCTTAAAATCACACGTCAGCATCTGTTACCTGCTTATGTCTGAAAATTAAGCATTTTTTAGGAATTGTAGGCTTTAGTTTGCAGTGTCCTTCATGACCTTGTGGGACAATGCGAGTCTGTTTCATGCTGCTGTTTTTACTCAGTTAAATACATTTTTTTTCAGTAAAGAAAATATTATTCAATCATCAGTTTTTAACACACAGGATCTTCATTAGGGTGAAAATAATAAAAATTGTTCTGTCTGCTGAGTATTTATGTTGGGGTAATTATGATTCCTACATCAACATTTATTAGACTGCTAATGGTACACGTAGGGCCTCTCATAAACATTATGATGAAACCCCCAAGGAGCATTTCATTCATACAGTCCAGCACTGATTCAGATTTGCCTTCTCATTTTTTTAAAACAACTTTGCGCCTTAAAATAAGTAGAGGCATATGTATTTTATTTATTTGGCTTCACTTTGTTGTTTTTTTTGCACGCTCTTTTAGATAACTGGCTGAAGGTGATGTGACATCACAATCAAATTTTTAGTTTTTTTAATAATTTAATAATAAATTTGAATCAGTCAATTAAGTAATGGTTTACAGAATGACTTTTTCAGCTATTTAAACCATCAAAAAGAAAATCAGGAGACAGAAGGAGACATTGCAGAATTAGGGATGCCAGTCTGTTCTCACAGTAGCTTTAATAAAGCAGATAACTGTACACCTACATATTATGTAAGGCATGTTATGTTTTGATGATTTGAACTGTGGTTCAAATCTCTCCACGAAAGCTTATGCAGTTAATTGTACAGCTTTTATAAGGTGTCCTGCGACACAAAGGGAATCACTAACTGAAAAAGGAAAAGCAAGTTGCAGGAAACTAGGTGCTCCAAAAATCGAGTACTTTATCACAACATGCTACTGGCATATTGAGAACAGTATGTGAGGGGTGATCTGCCCTTCAGAGAGGCTGTTTTCAGCCCAAATACAGAAGGTGATAAAACATTATCGTGAGAACAATGGAGTCATTTAGAAAAAGGTTTAGGTGTTCTTTTATAACTTACGCCAAACTTTTTTTATGGGAGTAGAAGAGTCTGGCTTTAAAGTCCCAGAAGAGTATGCCCAGTTAAGTCATAAATATGTCATGAGTGTACGACATGTGGCGACACTTTTAGCACGGACAGCCTCACTGGGAATCAGACCTGTGCCACTGGCAGTGTTAGTGTCAGACTCTGTCCACTGAGTTACAGTCACAGCTGTTTCATCTGCATTTGTCCTACATAGCAATGATGCAGAGGATACTGACCCACAACATAACTTCTTTAAAACCCCATTCATTCTCTGTTGGGGGAAACCCAGAATAGTTTGTCATTGGAATTTAACATGTTGTATTGCACCAGTAACAATCATTACATAATCTTTAATAGTATAAACATCTTCTTTTACTAAAACCATTAGACTTTCAACATTGGAATAAGTTTTCTTTACCTTGATTTAGATGGAACTGATACTTGTATGTTAAATGGCATAGTATGTGTTTTCCCATATGTAGAAAGTTAAGTATTTTTGTAAGTAAGCCCTTTCTATTTTTCTTTCTTCTGTCCCTCTTCTCCTTGTGAATGGTTTGAATGTGATTAACGGTGTCTTTTAAGATTTGTCTTTTCTCCTTTAGGTTACTGTGCATTGACTGGTAGCACAGAGGTACAGGCCAAGTGTAAAAGCACCCAAATTTTGTACTTGGTTAAAATGGGGCATACACAAAGTTGCATCATATTAACTGGGCTAAATGCTTACTTATTCTCAGTTATTAGACAGAGAGTTGAAGGACTTTGGTCCAGGTTATTTAAGGGATTAACAACTTTTAAACTAAACAATTAAACTATTAAAGAATTATTCTTAATCAGTGTTTATCAATGTTAGAAGAAACACTTGATGTTGACCCCATCCTCTCAGTGAGTTTAGTTAGTAAGTGATATTAACAATATCATGGTGAATGTCATAACAGTCTTTATCTACTCTATGTAATACACCTAATAAAATATCACATGATAAAAATGTAAGTCCAAAATAATGATTAAGGGTGCAACTGACCATGCATTAATTTATTTTTAATACGATTGTTGTTTGTTGTATAAAAAATGTCCATAAGTTGTGGATATTGTAAAATGCTCAATTTAGTTTCCCAAAGCCCAAAGAAAACACAAAAGTCTCATTTGGGGAGTTGAAACCTGTTATACTGAAATATATATACTAAAAAGTCATGCAGCTCTTCAAATGATATCACCAATTTATTATACTAGCTTTGGGTCAAGTAGTCAGAGGGTCCACAGTTTTATTTTCAAAGCATCTAATATTATTTAGAACATATAGTATAGATAGTTGATATCTGATTTAAATTTGATTGTAACCACGATATGTCAAAGTCTACTTAATGTGCCAACTACGTTTTAGATTTAGATCATTGACAGATGTTATTAATAGCAATAGATCATGAGGTTTGGGAATGCTCGGCATGTTACTAGAGGTCTTTAAAATCTCAGTTGTCTCATAGGACATTTAATTGGATTCAGGTTAAGTCCCCAAGTAGAGATGACACAACCCAATTCTGCCACTGTTGAAAGTTAATCAGATTGAAAATGGATCACTGCGGCACGCTGCGGCCTCGCTGTTCTCTAACAGATAGTCAGATGAACTGAGCAGTTGGTGCAGCTGAAAAGTTGGACTGAAAACTCCTTGTTGATGAACGTTGTGTGTCCCCCATGAAAAGTCTTCATCCAAAACTCTTCAAGCTATTCTGGCCTATATCTTTGTGTTACCATTATGAGCAATATTTTAATTATCCATTTTAGGCTTATCCTGGCTGACTCAAAAGTAAAATACTTAAATTGGGAAAGCTTGGAGAAAGCTTTAGGCATTCTACAGTTTGTGTTTCTCCATGTTTTTGTGATGCATTAACAATGGCTGCTGCGAGTGTGTGCTCCACAGCATTTATACCAAGGGACAGATCAAGGTGGGGTTTGGATGAAATGGCATTAAGTTGCAATGTAGTATTGGTTCAATTGGCATTTATCAATGTTAACTGGTGAAACATCAACTGAATTGACATCTTTATGTGACATTTCACATTAAATGCTACTCTTGTCATTCTTCATGATAAGCAGTCCTATGTTGTTATCTTCACAAAATATTTCACTGCACAGTAAAGAAAGAAGTTTCCTACAATCCTCCAGGCATTAGTCTTGCATTTGTCTTCATCATCCGAACCCCAGGAGCCTCTTGCTCAGTCTTGACGGATCCTCACTCTGCTGAAGCCCAATACTGTTCTTCATCTTGTGTTGTCACAACCCCCTGCTACCTTGATTCACTCTTGGTCGTTGGCTAGGTTTTGGATTTATTACTTTCGAGGCCGAACAATCAGTGGACCAGGCTGTCAACATGCATTTTCACGACATCATGGGCAAAAAAGTGTGTAGTTGTAGTTTTATTTTTCCCTTAAGATCAAACAGAGGCTTGGGCGACCGTTTGAGGTTTATTAGTCAGAGCTTATTTTCCAGTGGCTTTCCATTACTGTGTCCAGCACCAAACAGCACAAATTTAGCCTTTAAAATAATCAGGCTGCTGACTTTTTTTGCTCCTCAATGTGTACAACCACTACACCTGTTGCTTTGTCTTTTATAATTTCCATAGGCTTTATCCTTTACAAAGGCTGTTTTACTACAGTTTTTATTGTCGCCCAAGGCTTTGTTTAAATTGACCACTCCTTTAGGTTGTCTTAAGTGCATTAAATTGTACTCCACAGTACTGTTTTTGGCTTTTTCTGTGCCACAGAAGTTATTGTATATATAAAAAAATACATAAAGTTAATGTTCCCACAGAATTTCTCTGAATATAAATCACCTAAAGGATTGGTCCAATCAGTTCTGTTTTTTGTTTTCTGATATTTTGTTGGCAGGTCACTTACATGTCAACATGTTTTTTGTTTTTTTGTTTTCTTTTTGAAACGTTAAAGAAAAAGCTGAACTCAGTGACCTCAGTTGAAGAATCTCCATACTGTGTCTACCAGTTCTCTAAATAGCAAATGAAAAGTCTCTAAAATGCTGGATGAGACATGAGTTTCACAATAATATTTGCATGTCACTTCTTATTGTTTGCTTTAACTCAGTGGGTGTACCAGATGGATGGAGTTTACTGCACAAAGACAATTCAGATTTTGTCAGGTAAAGTGTCCATCCGGGGAAAAGAACAACAGATTCATCATGGTGTAATATTTAAACACACCTCCTAACCTTCTGGCATTACTTCTATTGTTCTGTTGTCAGTGGCAAACACCACCCACCTGGCACCTCAGCTGAGTAAAACCAATCAAAACATATCGCAGCTATTCCATAGCTTCAGAAAGTCATCACTATTTGCGTGAATAAATTGGATTACATTTTGCACATTCATCTATAATCAATAATTCATGGTGGAAAAAGAAAAACATATTTATAGATTTGTTTGCAAATCCGTTCAAATAAAAAAAATTGAAATCTGTCATTTACAAAATTATTTACACCCTTCCAGATTTTGCTCAGGTGCATTATGTTTGTTTTAATTATCCTTAAGATGGTTTGAGTTCACCTCTGACCAATAGAATTGATTGGACACTGTTTAAAAAGGTAAACACCTGTGTATATAAGGGCCCACAATTCATAAAGTATGTCAGCACACCGTGTAGACCTTCCCACTAGCATTTTATGGTGAGGCACAGATCAGGGTAATGTATAAAGCTCTGTGTGCACAGTGGCCTCAGTCTATCTATCTGGATCCACCAGCACTTCTTCTAGAGTTGGTCGTTCAGCCTAATTGAGTGACTGGGCAAGAGGCCCTTGTTCAGGGGGTGACCTTACCTATAGGACTACAGAAGTCCTCTGCAGGGATGGTGCCAACTTTCTCATTATTGCACATTGTGTGTTATATTAAAACCTATTTTTTTCCCCAAAGAAATGCATTAAAAATTAAAAGTATAACACAATAAGAATTTCTGACAAGGATTGGTCCTAGCGATTTGGTCTAAAGGCACTTTTTAAGCTTGTTCATTAGCAACCGCTCTTTCCCCAGTAGAGACATTTTGTAATTAGCAGCTTTTAAGCCACTCTACAGAGATACTAGAAAAGAGACAGTCTCCCTTCTGCCCTCCATGCCGATACTAATGATTTGTAGGCATAAGAAAAATCATCAGTCGATCACAGTCGTTATAGCCACTCAGTCATGTTATATCATTACATTTATTTTGCTTATGTCCTTGATCTTTACATGCCTACAAGTGTCTTAAAGGTTTGAAGGTCAGTCTGTGGTACATAACACTTTTTGTTAGGTTTCTGTAAATGGCATCCTCTGTTTCTTGCTGGAAATATTACTGGCAATCTACCCAATTGTTTATTCTTTAATTAATTTCTGTGGACATTTCATGCTTTCATTTGAGAGTGGTCAGTAGATAATCAACATGTAGCTCAGTTGGTAGAGAGTGGTTAGACTCCCGGTTTCTCCTGGCCACATGTGGAGGTGTCCTTGAATAAGATACCGAAACCCCACAGTAGCGCTGTCACCTACTGCAGCTGTCCAAACAACAATTTCCCCAAGAGGTCAATGAAGTATGTTATTATTATTATCATTATTATTACCATTAAAGACAGTGAGGGAAAGAAAATAACTTGCCAAAAGGTTCCTGGCTGGAGTTTTGTAGTCAACACCTTAGACAATGCAGCATTCTCTGTCCAGAAAAGAACTAGCAGACACCTGATTAGATCAGAAAATGTAAAACGTTTTCACCAGTGGTATTTAAGCAGAATGTTTGCAATAGTATTCAAAGATAAAGAGGAGCAACACGAGACATTTTTATTGAGACGTCAGTGATTATTACTTATAAAAGATGATCTGAATCTCATTTCCTTCATAAAGGATTCAGCCCAACCTGTATACTCTCCAGTGGTAGCCACCCTCCTTGACTTTGCCCTGGTTTCCAGCAGGAATCAAGGCTTGACTTAATCCATTGTTCTTGACTTGACATTACCTTACGCTGGGACTTGAGGGAGGCTGGGAGATATGAGTTACAAAATTAGAAATTGGAGCACATCAAACTGTGGAACAAATCCCAGTTCTGCTGTTGGGGACTGTACAGAAGTCATGGTATCCATCACTTGTAGCTGTGATGCCCACGGGAAAAATGTGCTCAGGTAGCTGCCGGCGGCGGTGAGGCCACTGCCGGAAACATGTGCATGTAATTAGGTCGACAGAGAAGAAAGAGAGGAGACTGGGGTAGGTGGCAACACCTTAAAGCAGGGAGGAATTTGTGATTCGTTTTCCTGCTGCAAGGTGACCCCAATAACTCAACCCCTCAGTCTATTTCTGGTTGGCTCCCACTTTGTCTCAGCTGGTTTCTTTGCTCTGGTTAACTGCTGGTAGTTTTGCCTAGTTACAGAAAGGAAAGTTTTGCTATTGGGGCAATACATTTTTATTTGACTCAAGTTATTAATGGGTTACAGAGATGAACGATAACGATAAACGATAAAGTTTCACGGTGTTAATGAATCAATGCAAAATTAAAATTTCAGATTTTTAAAAGGTGTTCTTCATTAATATATTTAAATCTAAACAAAAGGAAACTTGAGGTTGAATTCTAACGTTTGCGAAATTGGTTATATACAGATTGTGTCCTCCAGCAACCATTGGATATTTAATTGGGGTCAAATTGTATCAGTGCTTGTAACTGTACTCAGTTGAAATTTTCTCACCTTTTGACACAGTATGAAGATTCAGTTTTAGATTGACTGAAAAGACTGTTCATTTGTACAATCTGCATGTTTATATTTTGTTAGAACTGAGATACAAATTTCTCTCTACATCCATTTCCCCCCTAAAACTTATTTCAAATAAAATCAGAATGAAATTCTTTATAAGCGTTAGCTGGAAAAAGGTAAGTCATGACCTTCCATTAGATGTCTTTATCATATATAGGACAGTTCATTTGAGAAAAAACAACAAAATCTATGTTTCTCAGGTACTTTAAGAGTCTCTGATCTGGACGCAAAACAAAAAATAATTGTAGTGTAGTATGATTTTGGGTGCTGTGAAATTCCTACTTGTACCTGAGACACATAGCTGTACAGCTCTCCTGGCTACACAGTAATATTAATTAATATTAGTTTCCCCTCGTTATTATAACAAACATAAATTTCAAAGTGGCCCTAAATGTTGAGATTAAATTATCAGTGGTAGGACAGGCCTGTCTAGGTGAGGGACTTCAAGGACCTTATACTGGTGTTGCCAAATGTGCCCTCCTTGTCCTTTGTCCAGGTGGAAGTAAAGAAGGCTGAACCTCGTGACAGCAAAGCTCCTGGCCAGCTTGGCCCTGGCCAGTGGGCACCCAGGGGCATCTTGAGTGCAGCTAATGGTTGGACAGCACAGCCTGCTCAGGGCTGGCAACAGCCTTACGGGCCACAGGGTGAGTGGGAACAAGTGCTAGAGCAGAACAAGTGAGTCTGGCTGCTCAGAGGAAAAGTAGTAGTAACAGTTTCAAAATGTCTCTGCTTTGACATTAACCTCACATGCTTGCACTGTCAGCTTAAATGTTAAACAGCATTATGTGAACAGTGTGATCAGTGTTGTCCTCAGTGTTAATTTTTTTTTTTGTCTCCTAAAGGAGTGTGGGTGTCGACTACTGGCCAGCCCATAGGTAGGTGTTAGACCTCTGCTTGACAACACATAGAAAATATCCCATCTATTCAGTTTGTGTATGTTGCATAACTGTGAATTGATCAAACCGCAGATAGATACATGATTCCCATGTGATCACGTCCTTATCTTAAGATGTTTGTGTCACAGAAATAGGCCTGCACTCAGTGTATGCAATAGACTGATGACAGTTAACAGCACGTGTTATCACTGATTCATAATGGCTGAGGCTGCTGATAATTTGCAGCTTGAGACAGATGGCAGCCTTGAGTGGATTCCGGTCTCCCTCTGCTATTGGTCAGGCTCGGTTTCATATCACCACCTCCGGGTCAACCTGCAGCGCTCACTCAAGTGTCAGTCCTGTGCTCGCTCAAAGAATACTTCAGAGTCATTCGGTTTCAGATAGTGCCAGTTTTTCAAGCCATTTATTTATCAACTTTATACTACGTCTGCACTGGCACTTTTCTCTCTTATTAGCATTACTGTCTGTGTACTTAATTCCAATCCCATTGATTTATATAAAATAAACAATATTCATGTAAAATGGGATTAAAATAGTTTTCTGTTGGAGCAGGTGGGTATGGACCTCCTTTGTCAGCAGGCCGGGGAACACCCACACAGCCTCCATCCCCTTTCAATGCATTCCTGGTCACGACCCCAGCGGGCAGCTTTGCTGCACCTCAGGGCTATCCTCAGCAGGGCTACACCACAGCACCTCAGTTTGGTCAGTAATTCACTTACTCATTATGCTTTGGTGCATGCAGCAGAATTATTGCATTAGAATAATGATTATGTTAGAATTAGCTAGAATTATGTTGCTTTTACATATGTTCAGCGTTCAAAACCCCTAATAAACAGCTTTGAAATGATCCTGAAAAGAGTGTTATAAATTTTCTCAAAGCTTCTCAAAGCAGCATTTTATTACTGAAATTGGTATGTAAAATGTGTTAATTGAATCTGTATCAGGTTTTACAGGCAGCATTGCTGTTGCTGTGGTCAGGGAGGAACCTCCACCTTATCAGAGATGGACAGTGAGACATGCAGCTACCCAAAAATTACATAAAGTGTTAAAAGGCCTGTGGGGGGTGTTAGTAGATGTACCATGCTATCATGTTTTAAAATCAGGAACGTAATATGAAAATAAGTTGTGGAAAATAAAATCTTATAAATTAATACTTGCTATTGCAAGTGTGTTGGCAGAGAAATTGATTAATACCTTAACTATGACTGACTTTTGTTCAGTGTTATATTCAGCAAGATTTTTTTTTTTTACATTCAGAAGTCAACCATGTATAGTTTACTACTTGTTGAAGTGATTTTGTGTTTAAAACTGTGGCTTAATCAGGGTTATTTGCCATAATGTCTTTGTACTCCTACACCATGTATCATAAAGCAGCAGTAAGAAATGATTATTGGAGAAAAGTTAAACAAATGATCTTTATTAATCTCCCAACAGGTTACAGTTTTGGCACACCTCAAGCAGACCAGTATGCTCCACAGGTTCCTCCTCCACCCACAACTCCAGGAACTGCACCTCTGGGCTTTGCCCCCGCAACCACACCAACTCAGGACTTGAGCAAAGCTCCCACTGGGCAGCCCGACTTCCCTTATAGCCAGTATGGTAAGAAAGGCATTGTGCATAAAGCAGTTTGCTGCCCCTTTCTCTCCCATTTAATTTTATTCACCCCTTGACCCTGCCCATCTCCCCAGATATTTTGTTGGGTGCAACGACAACTTGTTTAATTTGTAACTACAACCCTGAAACAATCAGGAGCTTGCTCTTGGTTCCATTTAGCTTGAACAGCTACATATGCATACATGCTTTCTGCATACATGAAAACCCCTGGTTGTGCTGTGAAGATGCTGCTGAAGTTTCATCATATCCAGGAGTCTTCAGCAGTCATTTCTGTCAAGTTTTCCAGCTGGGCTATGGATTGGTAAAAAGATTGGTAGGTCTTGGTAGGTTTGAATTAGATCATCCTGCCTTGCAATGTTTTTCGTTTTGCATTTTTATTTTATTAGAAGTTTTAGGAGAGTGCAACCTTCTCCTGACTGACTGTACTAGACATTTGACTTGTTTCAAATATTCCTGCCTTTTAATTACTTCCTCCTACACCTCTTCCTCCTCTTCTTCCTCCCTGTTGATGACTTTGCTGGCTTCTTTTCTTGGTCTTGGCACGATCGCCATAGAAGAGCACCAGCATGACAATATTTTGCCCATGAAACCTTATTTCTGGAATTAGCCACATCCAACCTGCCAAGCTACCTATCAAAACTTTTCAACATGTCCATCAATTTATCTTTGCATGCCTGTCTGCTCCTCTGCCTTATAGATAACTGCAAATATTAGAGTCCTGGGGAAGTCACTTGTGTCCTGATGTATCTGTAGGTTTTTCTGCTGGGTGACATTGTGGTCTTTGCACTGCACTGTTAGTCTAGTCTAGCCTCACCTTTGTGCTGAGTTGGGTCAGGGTAATTATTCCTCCTAGATCTCTGAGCTGGGAAGTTCTTGGATACATTTCAGCAACTTCAAATTTGACATTTCATCAAGATACTTAAGTGTTAAGGGATTAAATGATGTGGCTTATTCATTTCTGTGATTTAAAACAATTAGTGGGTAACTTTTCCAGTGACATACGGTATGCTAATGCAGGATTAAGAGTTTGATATCATGCTGAGAGCACAAATGGAGACTGGAGGGTTTTAGCTCTGAACCAAAATGAAGATGGATACTGTGAAAACAAACCAGCATCCAGAGAAAAGGAACAAGCCCTGTGTTCACTGAAGATTCACTCCTTCAGTAACATGGGCACACTGTCAGATAAGAGCCAGATACTCGTTCAGAAGCTACATTCAGTTTGTTGGCTGGCTGGTATTTTTCTACTGACTTAGCTTACAGCTGCTTCACAGTGCTGGATCTACATTTAAAGCAGTCATGTGATCGCTGTCAGTCATGAGAGGTGCCCATCTTGTTCAGTGTTTCCTGCTTGTGCTTATCTTCCATCCAGCTTTTTGCATTTAGTGTCCACTGCCTGTAATTTAGTAATCAAAACCAGTGATGACAACACAGACAAACAGTTTTTTGGTGTATAGCTATAATCACACCTCTATATATCTATCTATGACAATAGACACTGAATATGACATTTTTACCTGTGTAAAATTAGCGAGTGCTTGAGGTTTATTATTGGTTTTGCTTAATGTTAAGATTGGCTTATATGGAATTAGGCAGTTAGAATATACTGGTTATAGTTAGAGGATCAAACCAGTGGTTTTGAATGTAATGTTATTAATGTCATTTTCTAATACTTTTAGTGATTTCCACTTTTCAGGGAGGCACATTTATTACTCTACCCTAAATTTAATTGATAATTCATTACAGTTGTTTTCTGTAAAACTCCTCTGTTGTTGCATTTAAGAACAGTGCTACATCTGAAAAATGAGAATTTACTTCTGGACTGCAGCCTTTGTAATGCAGGGAACTCTGTTATTCCATGAGTTTTCAGCCACAAAGTTAACATGGTCAGATGTTGAAATGCCCTTGAATTCATTCATTTTGATGTCATGTGGTCAGAAAAGCGTTTTAACGATAACTCTGGCTCATTGTGTTTCAAATCAATTACAAGTTGATTTTCACAATGTGCTGAAATGAATGGAAACCAATGGCAGTTTGGGAGATGGAAAATAAATCCAGAAACCTTTGGTATTCTTTGGAAAATATCTCCAACCAGTCACATTTTATGGACTGCAACATGCAGAACCACTGGTGTGGTTGTTCTAGTTCCTGTTTCCAGTTACATTCTTCTCATAATATTTTCTTGGTGGGGAAAAAAATATTTCTCACTGCTAAGACTTGCATCTTATGGACATTTCACAAAATTTCCTGAGACCAGGCTGGCATGATTAAAAAGTCGGGCATGCTAGCAGATAGCTCACACACTCACACTGCATTTTGTTTTGACTTCCAGATGAAGCTCAGCAGTGATGCTTTGCCAAGCATAGAGCAGGCACAGTAAAGCAGTACAAATGCAAACCTCTGTTAGCTCAGTAAGGGGGGAACTATGTAAAGTAGTCGGCCAGCAGTATCTGGGTTCAGTCAACCTGGTCTCCTCGTCTCCCTGATAGGCTTGGGTAACTACCCTCAGGACCCCTCTGCCTACGGACCAACGCGTCCTTCTCACAGTTATGGTCAGGATGAGCAGGGAGGATATAGTGCAGGTAGGTGCCAGCATCGTCTTCTCCAACCACAAAAGTAGCATTTGTTCAGTACTGTAGTGTTTATAGAGCTGCAACCTGGTTCTGCCTCTTTTTTTTTGCTCTGTGTTTAGTATTTTGCATGTACATTTTGCATGTACATACAAATTACTTTGTGTGCTCTTGTATAGCAAAACACAGCCATTGACTAGATCTTTGCTGAGTGGATTTGAAAGAAATTTACATTGGAATTAGGCATTTGGAGCTCAAAGCATTTCATCTCCCTCAGTGGCTGTAGCTTTACAATACCAAGACCAACCATATCCTCGTTTTTTTGTCCACTCTGTCCGCATTGCTTTGCTGTTTATAAAAGGATGATCTAATTGTCAGAAATTTTGTTCATGGTTCAGTTGTCTCTATGCATCAGCAGTCCATTCACCCATTGTTTTTTCCTTATGTACTGTCTCCACATTGTAGCTAAAGGGGTGAGAAAGGAAGGAAGATGTAAAGAAGGACACGATGCCAGTAAATTTCCAGTTTCTTGCAGATTCTTCTGACTGATGGTCCTGTTGGGATCTTTCCCTGTTCGTCAGATTTCTTATTTTTGTTCTGTTCTTTGAGCACTTTAAAAAAGTCTATTCTGTTCATAAATGCCTCCCCTTTTTTCTATCCCTCTTTCTTTTTCTCGTCTTTCCATTAAAGTTTCTTGGAACTTTCTGTACTCCAGTATTTGACATATGATATTTATTACCAGGGCAGGAAAATAACCAGTCACCAGCAAGTCACTGAAAGATTTGGCTGCAGCTGGTTTTTCGTGTTGTACCAGCCATTCAGAAGATAAAAATACATTTTTTTCAACCTAAAAGGCCCTTTGGCTTGGACATGCTGTCTGACAGCTGTTTTTCCAGACAGATTAATTTCCTTCCCTGAATGTTCCTTATCTGTTTGCAAGGAGATGGTGCCATCCAGTGTCTAAACTAAAGAACTTAGTGCTAGTTGTGCAGTCTTGACATTGTTTTCCTCAATGAAGCTGACTGAAATCCCTCAAATTCAAATGAAATTGACATTTATATCTTTGTACTGTGTTGTTACATAATATTGTCTAAAGGCTCGTTGATGGAATACAATATTTGAAGTAAACCTCCACCACAGAACCTTAATCACTTACACACACATTACATTTCTTATTCTGTTTTTAGTCTTTTACATTTAATCACACCTTAAAGCCCTTAATAGGTAAATAGTTTTCTTGAAGTACTGATTATAAAACAAAATAAAAATATATATGAAATATATATATTTTTAATGTATAATATAAAAGACGGAAAACATAAACACAGGAAACACATAGTATTAGGAAAAGGGAGGTAATAACTAACAGTTAAGTTGAGTATTTGTTAATAAGCTTAAAATTAGTCCATGGCAAATCCCTAGAACACAAGGTGATGGCTTCAGATTGCAGGTTTTGTCTGACTAATAATGTACAGCACAATGATCAATAATCATATTAATCATATTGTTATTATTAAATATTATTATTAATATTAATCTAGAATAACAGAAAAAAGAGCCTCCAGATTTAAAAAAATTTGCTGTAGTAATTGTTAAGTAATTGTTTAAGTCATTTTTAATCAAATAGCTTCTGGTTTCTGTTGAAAGAGTAATCAGTTGATTAATAACTTGTTTCATCTTCGTATTTTATGTAGATGCTGGGACAGAATGATAAAACTTAAATAAAAGTGATAATAATAATTTACTATGTAATGTCACTTTCAGTATGTACTTCAATTAGCACAGTTGATCATTCATCAAAAATAACATGAACAATAACAACATGCACTAAACCTCAGAAATGTACCTGAAAGTGTGAAGGTGTGTGGTGGATTTTTCCTCAACATCAAAATAGTGAGAACTGTACTCAAACCACTTATTACATATTTGTAAAGGAGTAAAGCTTTTCCCTAAACACAACAAGTCTGGTGCCCCTGACATTAAAACCATTTTCTTTCCACACATCTCCTCTCTGTCGTCCTCTGCAGGGTACGGTCAGGACCTGACAGCCTTTGGCCACAGCTTCGCAGACCCCAGCCAGCCGACAGCTTCGTATGGCGCCCCGACAGCACAGCCTGCTGCTGCTCCCCAGCCCCCTGCTAGCGCATTCGGCAGAGGGCAGAACCACAACGTACAGGGCTTTCACCCGTATCGACGCTGACCGCCACCTCTGGGCAGAGCCGTTGTGTAAAGTTAAAAAAACAAAAACAAAAAAAGAATAAGTCAGGGAAAAATGTGATCTTGCTAAAAAGCAAAACTGGAGTTCTGGATTGTTCTATGGGAATGTTGACTACACACAGTTTGTGAAACAGAAACCTTTGTGAAAAGCAGGGATTCCGGTAAATTCGAAAGGGGGGTTAGGAAACCCAGGTTTGTTTGTTTTTTTGCATAACTTAAGAAATATTCAGCAGAAAGAAGCTTTTATCCCCCACCCCCCCTACCCCATGTTTTATAGTAGAACTGAACTACTTTGCAATAATTTTGATTGTCTGGTCAAACACTAGCACAGAGACTATATGTAAAGAGACTTGCATATAAATATGTATATTTATGGTGGACACAAATGAAAACAGGGTCTCAAGTTTCCTCAGCTTTAAATTCTAGGGAAAAATGTTTTTATTTTTCATTTGGTGAATTTTGTTTACTTTCTGAGCCTTTAAAGTTTGTTTAAAATGGAGATTATGAATATATATATTATACACAAACTGTGCAATTTTTTAAAAAGAGAATTTTGTACTATAAATGTACACTTTGCTTGTTTTTTTATTTAAAGATGTAGACTTCCCTCAGGTGGCTGTTTTGGGTGCATTTTTTGCACTTATGCAAAAAGAAAAAAAAAGGACAAATTATTACAAAAATAAATGTTTTAAGGATACAGTGCTTGTCATGGATGTTTGTATTTGGTTGGAGATATATTTACCCCCGTTGTTCACTGGTTACAGCATCTCCAATATGATTTTCAGTTTTGAGTTTTATATATTAATCTTGAGATAAAATGAGACAGCAACTCAAAAACCACAATTCAAGATTTAAAACTAATATATCAAGCTTGTTTCGCTTACAGACAAATGGAAAAAAAAGTGAGTTACAGTCAGGAAGAACCGTGAGATGTGTAGATTTTCCCTTTGCGCATCACATCCGGGTTAAAGGTTGTATTGAAACGTTTGTTTCCTCAGGCTAGTTCCGCATTGTTAGCATGTTAGCATTAAGCTACCTGTTCACTGGAGAGGAGCTAACGTTAGTTTGTTTCTGTCATTTACTCGTCCCATGGTCGTTGTTTTCTACACAGGCGTTTCTTCAACAAAAGGGGAGAAGTTTAATGGTCTCTGTGCAGAAAGTGTAAGCGAAATACGAATGACTGTTGTACTGTTTTGATTTGTTTTAAGGCATAAATGATGTTTTGTTAGGCTAGCTAAGGAGTCGCTCAGGAGCGGCTAACCTGCTAACGTCAAGGCAAAGTAACGACAGTAACTCAGGGTTTTAACTGTTGTGTAATTAGGGTTTGTCAGGTTTGACAGAAGAAACACTGACATGCGTTTTTATCTGGAATGAAGCTGCCTGTGGACGTTTAGCTTCATCAGATGATGTGTCACAAAGGAAACGGTGAAACTAGTTGTCTGTAATAGAAAATATGTTTACTTAGATGCTGAATAACAAACAATGTGCAGTTTACAAACGGACGATGTCAGATTTAACTTCTATTTCACAAATAATGTGGAAAGTAACACAATGTATGGAACTAAGTATATTTATGGAAGTACGACACATAAGTGGGCTACAGATTTGTGGTGATTTAGTACTGTAGTGCTACAGTACCAGTATTTTCTTTTTTGTGCTAAATTATGATTTCACACTATTTGACATTTTGACGGGGCTTATAAAACATGAGTTGCAATGATTAGTTGATTAATCCCTTAATCTATGGAAAAATTATTGTTATCAAGCAAAAATGTCAACATGTGTTATGAAGATTTCCTGCTATAGTAAAGTAATTTTCTTTGGGTATCAGACTGTTACCTGGACAAAACAAGACAATAAGAAATACCTTTTTAAATTGGAGACGTAGAAGTATTTCCCCAACAATTTATAGACTAAACTATTGTTTAATCAAGGAATGACTCTAAAAATACTAATTATCAAAGATGCAGTGAGTAGAGCAGAGGTGATTTGTTTCTATTTGCATTACTGACTGACAATAAGTCAATAAGTAAACTATTTTATAATCTATTTAATGTGTTCTTGATAAATTATCTATAAGTAAGTAGTCACTAGAAGAACAGTCATATAAGCTGGTTTCTTAACTAATACCCACACCACCCCAGTCTAGTTGTTTGAAGATTATGCAGTACACTTGAAAACAGAAACTAAAAGTAGATGCATAAGCAGCACACATATAAATTTTTTTTTACAATATTTTTAGCCTTATGTAGTTCATGAAAGTTTATTTATCGTTTTAAGCCATTGTTGGTCTTTTATAAGAAATGCCTGTCAGTACCTCTCAGTTAAGTAAGTTGGGGGTTAATTCATTCAGTGAGTTGTTTCCAGGTTTTGTGGAGAGGCAAAAGCAAGACAACCCCCAAAAGAGACTGGTTTCACATGTGGTGGCCACAGACAAATGCTCTCTCTTTTATCCTTCCTGACTGATGTTTCTCAAGTTTGTTGTGTTTTGCCAGTGTTCTTGTCACTACTGGTAGAATAAGGAGGTACCTGAGGCTCAGTCAGGTTGCATGGTTTGTCCAGTACATCCATATGTGCAGCTGCAAAAGGGTTTGCTGTGTCTCCTCGCACAGTCTCAAGAGACTAGCTTGTCACAGCAGGAGAACTGGACAGGGCTGTAGAAGCAACCCACCAGCAGGACCACTATCTGCTCCTTTGTGTAAGGAGGAACACTGTGAGAGCCTTATAAAATGTCAGTGATGGTCTGGGGAGGCATACCCTTGGAAGGCTGCACAAACGTACATCACCAGTGGTACCCTGAGATTCTAGGTTGAAATTCTTAGAGCGATTGTCAGATGTTATGTTGGTGCAGTGGGACATTGGGTTCCTCCTGATAAAGGAAAGTGCTCTGCCTCATGTGGCCACAGTGTGTAAGCAGGTCCTGGATGCCACTGGATGCCACTGACTGGCCCCCATGTTCCTCTCACCTAAATCTAATTCAGCGCCTATGGGACATTATGTATCAGTGCATCCAATACCACCAAGTACCAGCACAGACTGTCCAGGAGCTCCCTGATGCACTGATTTAGGTCTGGGAGGACATCCCCCAAGACACCACGAACTGAGTCATGCCCAGATGGTGTCAGAAGTGCATACAGGCATGCAAGGAAACACACGCTTCTGAGTCACATTATGAATTGCTGTGATGAAATTCATGGAGCTTGGATGATTTTCAGCGTGATTTTAAATACAGCCCTCCATGGGTTGATGATGTCGGCTTCCATTAACCACTATTTCAGTTTGGTCTGAACAAATTATACAGCTTACATTAGTAAAGATTTTCAACTTGAAGAATTGATTAAAGTGTTTAATTCTTTTGAGCAGTGTATAATCAGTATAATGCCCAAATTCTTCTTCAATCCTTGTCAGATTTCTAAGTAAGAGGTGTGGCCTTCTTAAGGCTCTTATAACATCATTTGGTGTAAGGAGTGGCTGGAAGTGTTTTGTGGGAAACTTGTGTAGGCTTTGCAGTTTATTTAGGCCCCAGGCGACACAGTGTCCTCGTATACTGCAGTAAAATGTGGAGGAACAGTGTAACATTTGCCATAGTTATGACACAGACGTTGAAGTGTCAGAGTCGAACAGCTGAGTCACAGATGGTGAGACTCCAAATCAGAAACGCTCAGCTGGAAGTGTGGTGGTGGTTCACTGAAGAACATCAGCTCCTCGATGAAGCAGCAAAAAGAGATGTCTGCCCTGCGTGGGGTCATCCCCTCAGTAACGGCTTCACTGTTCATAGCATGTGAGCTTAGCTAAGGGCCGGGTCTAGTTTTTTTAAGTTATTTGTCAGTTAGAGCAGGTGCTGCCACATTTCCTCTCTGTTTCACCTTTTCACCTTTAAATCTTTAACCTGATATTTTACAGGGTGTCAAGTCTGGTCGAGGGTTGTTGAACGGTTAATGCGCAGAGTAAAGAGGCTAAAAATTGAAGACAAAACAGAAGACGGCCAGGAAAGGTAGGAACATTTGCACCTAGTTGTCTCAGTCATATAAATTCACTTTTTATTTTCATTAATGTAGATGGAAACTGTTAAATTATGCTCGGAGTACTTAAATCTTTACTTTGAAACTGTTTTCATTTGAATAGTTACCAGAAGTAGAAGAACTGGGGAACAATCAAACACTTTAGTATTTCTCAGTCTGTTTTTCTTCTCTACTTGACAACTAGATTATATTATTAGAATAACATCTGCCAGTAGTGTGTTGTCAGCAGAAATTTCTTTGGGTTTTTTACCGTTAGAAATCCCAGTGTACAGCACATGAATGTTTGACCTCTTTCTAATGCCCTCACCTGAATTTGTCATGTGGCTTGTGTCTGAGTTACAGATCAGTCTCATTGTCTGTCCGCAGCATCAGGGAGGCACTGGCAGCTATGACTGGGGTGGACGAGCTCTCAGACAGCACAGAGGTGGTGGAGATGGAGGACGTGAATTCCACCCAGTTCCACGTGGAGAAGCATACATGGGATGGCCTGCGGCAGATCATCCACCACAGCCGTAAGAACAGTGGGATAGTTATCAACAAGGCGCCACATGACTTCCAGTTTATCCAGAAGGATGAGGCCAGTCCGCACTCTCACCGCATCTATTACCTCGGTGAGCTGGGAGAAGTGAAAACTGGGATCTGACACAATTTATACATGCAAAGTGCTAAATAATGTTATTTTCTGCACTGACTATGAAATAAATCACAGCTCAGATAAGCTGCTTCTAGTCAGTAATGTAGTTTCAGTGCCTTTCAAGTGTGGCATGCTTCTGTGAAGAATCCGAGGTTACAGCTGGTGAGTCAGTGTTGCCAGCCTGCAGCTGTTTTCAGGCTCATTTGATGTCCAAAGATGTGCAGTGAATCTAGTCATTGTGCTGGAGAAAATCAGGAGTTTTGCTGTGTGGGCATCTTTCTGCTTTTATATGTGGCAGTTACAGTGCACAGAACACCTACAAAATGGTTGCTGTTCTTTGCTGCCATGTCTCCTAGCTGTTAGTCCTGGTGTATGATATCATTTCCACAGCCGTGTCAAGTGGTGGCTGCAAGATCTGTACCTGGCTGTCGACTGTGCAGACAGTGTGTCTGAATCTGAAAGAACTAATGGATTTTTTTCTAAAGCTCCCCTTTTGCATCAGCGTTTAACCATCATTGAGGGAGAGGAGGAAGCAAAACTAGCTGCTACATGCACCACTTTCCTAAGATAGACCAAAATTCAAAGCAGCCACCAGACAGGTTGAGCTAATAGGATCTCGCCGTACATGCAGCAAACCATTGATCAGATTCTCAGCTATCATTTTATTTATAATAAAGGCAGGAATAATGTTGGTTTATTAGTAAAGAAAATTCACTTTTCTGATGCAGACGTGACAGGCTGTGCTGACAGCAGCTTCTTTCGGTGTGGAAGTGTGTATTTCTTTAACCGACATTTTACATGATGCATATATTTTTATGAAACTCAGTCACATAAAATGTGCTCAAGATCAGTGCTGTTCAGCAAAAATTAAGCTGTGGTATTACACAATGTTTCTCTTCTTCCCTAATATACTACAGAAGACTGATAATAACCATGTTACTTAAGGGCATGTAAACACACTTGTTAGATAAGTTATGGCGTGATCAATACCCAGTACAAAACTGCACAGAAACCTTACTTTAGTTACAACAGTCACCACTGAGGTGACTTCCAGAATTGTACCAGGATTGAGTTGCACCAACTGTTCATAAATCCACTAATATGTACCAGTGATCTGCTAAATGAGTTTCCATCTTTAAAGCTTATGATACATCTGAGTTAGTAAAGAGGTTAGTAAAAGTAATGTCAAAGTCAGGTCAAGCTGGTAGTTGCTGTAATGCTGTCCAAAAAAAGTCCACTAATGTAACATAATGTTTAGTTTGTGTTCTGTTTTTCCGACACCGTCACTTCAGGTTCAGTAGCTGAAACTAGTTTGTGTAATGCAAACTGTTAATTCAGTGAAATTCCACATAGTAAAGACTTACATCACAACTAGGCTAATGATGTAGGACTTCACTGAGGAAGAGCTGGTGCAGCTGGCTGCTCTCATCATCACTTGGGCTCACAGAGTTTGTCTTTTTTTCTTTGTTCTAACAGGAATGCCTTACGCCAGCAGGGAAAATGCATTGCTCTACTCAGACATTCCCAAGAAGGTTCGCAAAGATGCCCTACTGGTTTTGTCATGGAAACAGATGCTGGATCATTTTCAGGTGAGGAGGATTTTTGTCCTTCCTCTAGGTTTGTAAATTTGCCACTAGGGCTACAGATATTTTTGTTTTCAGGGAGATATAATTACTTATAACTGAGCAGAGAAGATAAATGATTCTGTTCATTAGTATGTGTCTTTATTGTGTTAATGTTTTCTTCTCATTTGTTTCCCACAAACTGGAAATAACTGTCTTTGACCTTGTACTCGGTCAACCAGCATTGTTACGTTGTGTGTCCTTCTGTCACCTCTGACCTCAGGCCAGCCCTCACCATGGGGGTTTCTCTCGGGAAGAGGAGCTGCTACGAGAGAGGAAGCGTTTGGGGGTGTCTGGCATCACCTCCTATGACTATCACCAACCAAGTGGCGTCTTCCTGTTCCAGGCCAACAGCAGTCTGTACTACTGCCGTGATGGTGGAAACAACAGCTTTATTGTGAGTTAACGGCGAGCTTAGTAAGACTTTCAGTGTGATTTTTACAGACACACACAATTTGATGAGTTACCAGTAATAATATGAATGGTTACATTTAAATGGAAAAAGTCGGCTCTTTTGTCCATTGCCTCTATCGTATCCTTAGCTTATTTGCAGGCTCCTTCGATTCTGCAGAAGATGAGCGGGTACAGAATAGCATGGCTCTAGACCTACTTATTTTGTTAAATGTGTTGATCTCAGTGTATATACTGGTCACAGTTAAAAACTGAAACAAACTAACGTTTCTCATTTTTGCTTTAAAATGACTGATTATCAAAATAGTTCATTTAAAATTTTTGTTAATCTGCAAATTGATTCAGCTTTTGTAATTCTTTAGGGTATATTTGCTAAAGTGTTTAATAATGGTGTAGTATTTGCTTGCCGTCACTATCATGCTTTTTTTGAACTTTTAGATAATCCTGTTAGTCCAAAAAGTTGTCCTTTGTTCACTCTGCGTTTTGTGCAGACTTCTCCCATGAAACCTGTAGAGATTAAGAGCCAGAGTTCAGGCACACGCATGGACCCCAAGATCTGCTCCGGGGACCCAAACTATATCGGCTTCATCAACAACAACGACATTTGGGTGACCAGCATCGAGACGGGCGAAGAGAGGAGGCTCACCTTCTGCCACAAAGGTCAGGAGTAAAACATGTTTACACACTGAGGGTTACCTATTGTTGTGAATTATTCTCACAGTCTGTTTCTTCATCTTTGTTTTCTTTTTAGGGATTGATAACCCAAAAGAAGACCCCAAATCTGCAGGCGTGGCCACATTTGTCACGCAGGAAGAGTTTGA
>JAUBNQ010000020.1:17287743-17298044 GCA_032353495.1 Ctenopoma kingsleyae
TTAACCTCAGTAAGTATTAATTCACAATTCCTTCATTTATGCTGATTTGAATGTTACTTTGTGGAAACATTTTACATTTTGTACATGATGAATTCAGCTGCCATCCATTTGTAATGAATTAATTGTATCAACTAATCACTCTCTGTTAATCGATTATTCCAGTTGCTTGGAAATTAAACAGAATTTGCAGACCTGCAAAGTAAAGCAGGGGGTTGCTTTCTACTGCACGCAGCACCATAAAAAAAAAAAAAAAACCCACGGCAGGTAGTGTGTGTCACAAAGTTTTCATTTAAATGACTTTAAATCACAGTCACTCTGTGTTTGTGTGGTTTACACAAAGACAACAGTTAATTTAATTTACACTTTAAAACTTTATTTTCATCCCTGTCATACAAAATGTTTAAAGTATATAAATGTTATGAGAAGAAACATGATTTATGTACAACATGTTTAAAACACACAAAACATATATTGCAAAATAAGATGAACACATAAACCCCTTATAAAGGGAACAATGTCACTGTCAATATGACTGAATGTCCACTGAGAAAATAGTTTTCATATGGCATAGCATTGAAATATTTAATGATCCTGTGCATCAGGAGAGATCATTGTTTATTAGAGAAATCTCAATAATTGCAGCACGTTTGCAGTTCAACATTTAAATTAAAAATACTCCAGCTTTCTCTGCTTTTTAAATAACTAGTCTTCTACTCAGTCCTTTCTGAAACACAGATGATCAACTCATTGCTTTATTCCTGCGGGTGCAATCTTCAGAACAGTGGTCTTCACGGAGTAGTTTTGTCCCTTTGAGGACGTCCAAAATATCCCTTGTCTTCTGAACTGCTGTCTCCTGAGCAGGCCTGGCCTTCTGGGATATCTGCCGTTGAGGTTTGACTCACCGCAGCTGCTGAACCACCAACCACCTGAAACAAAACATCATTTATGGTTTGTCAAAGATGGCCACAGACTCTTAGACATATTAGAATTTCTTTCTGGTTGCTAAGGCAACCGGTCGTACCTGAGAGCAGCTGAGCACAGTTAACGTCAGCAGCGAGATCGTTGTCGCTGTCGGCTGTGGAGAAGGGAACACCGGAGGCCCCGGTATTCATGATGTCCTCCTGAACCCCAGATGAAGGCTCCTGCTCCAGGTGCAGAGCGAACTTCTTCTCCTCTCCATCAAGCTGGAATCCGTAACGAGCCACCTCCTGATCGCCCGCTTGATCTGAGAGCTCCACCTGCAGAATGTACTGGCCTTGTGTGGAGAGAGAGTGGATGTTCTCCAAGCCCAACCAAAACTCACCTACAGGATGGGAAAGGTTAAGATTAATTTTGTGTCTCAGGATGTATTGATGCACATTTTTTAATGAACGTTTTTGTTAAATGATTCTCACCATTCAGGCTGCCGAAGCCTTTCTTATAGCTCCCCCACTGCTGGTTAAAGTTTTGGGATCCATCCTGACGTTTCTGGATGATGGTCCAACCACCGTCTGCACAGAGCAGAGAGAGAGAAGGTTGAGCTAATGAAGCAGACAACACTTAAAGTACAAAAGGTTACCAAGTTTAACTGATGGATAGTCTCACCTGAAGTCATTTCACAGAGGACGTTGAAGGACTGGGAGCCCTCGGGTCGGATTGCGTAGATACCGTTGGCTCGTTGCCCTTGTACAAACAGATCATGACAGTCTCTGGCCAAACCTGAGAAAACCAGAGCATAGAAAAACCTGATTAGAGAACAGGGATTTTTTTCCCCCTGGGCAGCATCTGTCTCAGTCTTAATCTCTCACTTTCTACATTTTTGCACATTTTCCATGTCCTGTAAACACACAGTACAGTAGGTGTGTTTGAAAAGCTGCTGCCCTCATTTTTCCTGATCTTTGGACTGTCTGTGAGCCGCTCTGCCAAGAAGTATTGGTAAATGAGGTGCAAAGGTAGAAGAACTTTTTTGTTCCTATGTCACTTTTGGAGACATCAGTTGCCTGCGTTCGTGCATCCTTTCAGGTGCGTGTCATGTCAAAAGAGTTTGTTGCTGACTAATTGAAACTGACATTTTCGTGCGTCATTTTATGTTGTGTGTCATGTATCGGTGGGTGTGTTGGGTGTGTTGAGTTAACAAGGAGCTGTGCTGGTACTACGTGTGATCACAGGATGAGTTGCTTTTGTTTGGACCTCAGCACATCAATGCCCAGAGAAAATGACTGAACTTGCTACTGAGCGATGAAGCTCACATAAGATGAACTTGTGTCGTTCACATTTTCTAAAAGGCATCAAACAGTTTGGTTTCTTACCTAATGTGGCTGTACTTTGCTCTGGTTCTCCCCTCAGTGCTGTCTCGTCATCTCTCCGTCTGTGTGATTTGACTCTTTTTTGTGCAACCTGAAGGAATCACAGAGCTGGTTAAAATACTATCAAACAAAAAAAAACATAGTCTTTTTAATTATCCTGTAACTTAAAAGTCCGACTCGTCCAGTTATTTTAGACACAACAACAGTACATTGGCTGAACTTTAGCTGACGTAAATGTGGATGTAACTCACCTTGCTCTGCAGGGCTTGCAGGTGCAGATTCTGCTTCTCCAGTTTGTCTTGTTGCTGCTTGATTTTCTCCACCAGCTGGTCAATACGTCTGCTCTGAGCTGCCACCAGCCTCTGAAAACAGGAAAATAAACCGTCTTATCTTATAAACCGTCTTTGGGACTTGTACCATGAACTGGTCTATGTGTTTTCAGTTGTTATCCAACTTATTGCATAACACATTAGTTACAGAATAACAACACATATTTCATTTTTTTTAACGCTACACTGAAATAAAAACAAATCTTCTCTCACCTGGATAAATGAGGCTCCTGAGTGATCGCTGTCATTGCTGTCCAGTGCCGGCTCTGTGAGCACTTCCTCCACCTTTTCCTCCAGTTTGCCCATTCTGGAGTGGATGTCCTCGTTCTCCCTCTTCACCTCCTCCACCCTCACCCTCACTTCCTCAGCGAGCTCTGCAGCTATCTTCACCCTCTCCTCCATCTCTTCACCTCTGGCCTTCAGAGCTTCATCTTGCCCCTGCTGCCTCCTCTGCAGCTCCGCCATCGTGCTGTTGAAGGCTTTGAGTTTGGTGTTCACATCTCTCATCTGGGCTTTGGTCTTGTCTACGTGCTCCTTCAGACCCTGGCCCAGCTGCAGGAGGCCGTGAGCCACCACGTTCACGTCGTCCCAGGAGACGTGTTTGCCTGGTTTTCTGTCAGAGGGGAAACCAGCACCAGCATGGAATAAAACGATGAAGAGAAGGATGAGAAGCTGTGACATCTTCATCTTTCTGTCTGTTGAGAGTCCGCTTCAATAAGAACACTGGTGTCTCTCTGTCTGTTGTGTGTTGCTGAAGTGCATTGTGAGGCTTTTATAACAGTGCTGCAGCAGAGGTCTCCTGTGATTGGCTACTAGAGCGTGGAGGGTGAGTGGAGGAGGGCGGTGGAGGCGTGGAAACCTTTTCACAGTTGTAATCCTTATGAGGACATGACCATGATGCAATGAGAGGTCTGCATTACTAGTTAAACACACACCGATACAGGGACGTGACATGCAGAGTTATTTTTAAAACTCAAACTGAGCTTTCATACAAACGGGCATCAGAGTTCTTTTCATATAAAACCCTTATAAAGAGAAATAAGTAAAATAGTGTAATCTGCCACATAAATTTCTTCCCTGTCTTTTGTATTTTTTGTAGTTTCCTAGAAGCTCCTATTCAGATTTTGTTAATTATTGCCCTACATAGAATATTAACGTTTATATTCGTAACTGATTCACTTGCTCTATTACAATCCCAGTTCCAAAAATGTTGGGAAGCTGTGTAAAATCTACATAGCAACAAAATGCAATCATTTGCAAATCCCACAAAAAAAATAAAGGTAATTTAGAAATTGATGGCAGCAACACGTCTCAAAAATGTTGGGACAGGCCCATGTTTACCACAGTGCAGCATCCCTTTGTTTTTTAACAACAGTCTGTAAACATCTGCCAACTCAGGAGCCCAGTCCTCGGTCGTCTTGTTGTGTTTTGTGCCAAGATGCACCAAGTATTTTCAACTGGTGAAAGTCTGGACTGCAGAGGGCCAATTCAGCACCCGTGTCTCATACTAAGCATGCTGTTGTCATAGATGTTATATGCAATTTAGCATTGTCCTGCTGAAATATTCAGCATATTGTCTGGATGGGAACATAATCTGCTCTAAAACCTGGATAAATCTGTCAAAATGATGCCAATAAATGTTCAAACCCCCTTAAACATTTAAGTCATTATAATGTAAAAAGTCATTTTTCATTAGACAAATAACTTATAATAATAAAATAGTGAATTTAGTTCCAACCAATTGACCAATCTTTTTCTACAATGTGTAACAATCCACCAGCTCAAAGGTCTGTGCAGCTGCAGTTCACAAAGTTTATTTGATTATATTCTGGTTACATAAATCCAACCTATAACGAAGTGTACAGCCAACTTCACCAACTTTATCAGCCAGCTTGTTAATCCCTAAAGAAATCCACACTTTATATTGCAAAACACTGTATGTAGATTTATTTTCTGTTATTTAAAATGTATTTGTGAAGCTCCTTCTAATAGTTTTTTATTGTAAATCTGCTGAATATTGTTTATATGACAGAGAGGAGTGGACCGGTTGCTATGTTTCTCCAGCGTGAATCATAAATGTCGGAGACCCTGCAGAGTCACTGTGAGAAGTAGGGGAAAGTTCAACCCTTGAGCCTTTTTACACACTCATTCCTGACAAAATCCAACAATCGCACACACATACCCAGACACAGGGCACGTGATGTACTGATGAGGTACAGATGACATGCCAAACACGGAAACACACACACATGGCTTTGATATATTCTACCCAGAAAGCACCTTAAGTGAATAATTTTCCTTCTCTTTTTGAGAAAATGGAGAAAATAATGTTGGTAAGATTAAAAAGGAGACACATTTTTCCTGTAGCCTTGCTCTCGCTGGGGACATTGAGTTTGAAACAGCAAATTTGATGTTACTTTTGTTTTATGAGGGAAATCTTACACTATTGTGTGACATTTAAAAAAGCAAAATAATAATTCACTCATTCAAATAGTTGGCAGATAATAAATCCTCAAAATGTTTAACACGACCACACACAATGACTGCACTTTTACTGAAAATAAAAATCTAGCTACAGCTTTGATGATGCTTAACTCATGACCACATCATGATGTCACTGTAGAAAAACGTTTAGATTGTTAAGTCTCCTGTAAATACAGATGTTTCAAATACCTCATTTTGAGGCTTGATATTGGAGGTGGAACGTGGAAAGACGCATTTCTTACAATTCAACCAGAGATTTTTATGGCTGTGGATGAAATAGTTTAGATACTTTTGATAGACACATGCTGGTAGGCGAAAACAACTTAATTACAACAAATGTCAACAGAAGAAAAGGTCCGTGTGGTTAATGTTTGACTCCAGTCACTTAGTAACACCCTACTGCATTGTTATATTGTAAATATTAATAGTTCTGAGTTTTAGAAACCAAAAATGAAAGAAAACTCAATTCTCAACCCTCCAGCACTTACATATTCACTGACTCATCAAAAACGTCAAGCAGCAAGTTAAGAGCAAATGGTAAAGTACGTAATAACTCAAAATGAAACCAGACGGGCCAAAGAGGGACTTTATTTGCATAACATCTAACACAGTTACAAAGGACAGTAAGATAAACCAAGCTAAAACTAACATTGACATTATGTCTGAAATATGAACAAGGACGACTGATTTCATGTTTGTGTTCTTAATATAGCTTCTGGACTTTTGCACGTTCATGCTGTAGAGGTCTGAGCTCTCCACAGACTTTACCCTGTAGCTATCAGGGGACTTTTTCCTTTGACATCATGAGGCTGAACTGGGAACACTGGTAGTTTCTGGGAGCAGTGCACGTATCTGTTGCTGCTGTTCTGCACGTACCTTGAAACATCCTGCTCTGAGCTGATGTGAAAGGGTTGTGTGTGTGTGTGAGATACTGTTTCAGCTGGAAGAGGCGGGGTTCCCTACTCGCTCACTTGTATCAGAACACATTGTTCGACTTGTAGATGAGGTTGTGCTTGGCCTCGACAGACTGCATGTGCAAATCTTGGGTTAGTTATGACAGTAATAAAATGCTGAGATCTGCAGAACAGTTCTCACAAAACTAAAGACACTGGAGGATCTGATTTAAATTTGTGGTCACAGAGAACTAAACTTTCAGAGTCAGGATGTCCTGAATATTAAACTGAGGCCGTTTCATTTTTCTTTTACCTCTGGCTACAGCTTAATGTTTAGACAGAAACTTTTGTAGGGATGAGGTTAGAGTGAATGTTGGGTCAACTAAACAGAGGTATTTCCCACAGGAGATCAGAGTTCAACTCCAATGTGAACAACTCAGTTTGTCCTTCGGTCCCATTCTCATAAATGTGATGACATAGATTGACCTTGAGAGGATTTCTTCAAATTTAGTGCAAGTCTCCAGTTGGACTCAAGGTCACTGTGACCTAACGTCTGCCTCATTCTTTAATACAATATCTCAGGAATGTCTGGAGGAAATTTATGGCACAAACATCCACCTGGACACATGGATGAACTGACTAGAAGATGAGTCTGGACATACAGTACATGCATGTAAAATGCAACTTGACTGGTTGGTGGTGGCAGACAACTGAGACCCGATATGACAAATTAATACTGCTCTGATTTTTAGACAAGAGATACATAAAATACATAATGGAAAAGTGGCTGCTCGTGGTGAAAACCTTGCACATTTCTGAGGCTTTAAAATTATAATAATACCATCAAAATAAAAACATTAACCACAGTCAGTGAAGTGTGGTTCTGCTTGCGTGATGGTCCTCCATCATCAGAGAGGTGGCTGACGCTCACTCGCAGATATCAAATAAGATGATAATATTGTTCCTAAACGTCAGACTATGTGTTATCTATAGATTATATTAACAGGAAGTGAAAACAACCTGCAGGGCACTGTAACTGTGCAGATTACACCAACACAACATCCCATCTGATCTGCACATGTACAGTACATGAGCTTCCACAGTGCAGCAAGGTGGAGGGGGTAGATGGTGTTTTTAGGAACCAGTGGGTTAGTGTGTGAAAGGTGAGGGTGCTTTCACGTGTCTGCTGTGTTGCATCAGCCTCTGAGGGGCAGAAAATAAACTCCAGCTCTGTTTTGCAACAGACATGCACAGCTGGAGAGCAAGAGGAACCTGACAGAAAGCTCCAGAAGTGCTGCTGCTGAAATATCTTTCAATGTGTTGTGACCTCAGATTTGTGTAGTAATTATGAATCATTTCAAGTAACAAAGACAAACAACGACAAACCTAAAATTAGCAAATTAAAGACTTGAGTTTGGTTTGATAACTAGATACACTTACGCATTTGCATCTGAGTGTTATCAAAGCATCCTGTCTGTTGCTCATGTGATTTAATCTAAAACTGTTTCACTTACAGCTTGTAATGAGATTTAAAATGGCAAAGAGCAGTTTCTGCTTGTGTGAAGCATCCTTTAATCCCATCGTAGTGTTTGTCCTTGTGTGTGTTGATGTATTTGTATTTGATATATTTGTGTGTATGAAGCTGTTTGTACATCTAATGAAGGGAAAATAGTGTGCATGATCTTATCTAACTAACTTTTATGTTTTGCATTGTTTTACATAGGCATTAGTTTTGTTTATAGAGTGAACTGGAAATACAACAGTTATATTTACTTAAATTGCATCAAATCTATGTCTACTTTAGTCAATCACTGCTAATTCTGGTGAGTGTATTTTGTTTGTTGTATTTAAAACCATCATCAGCAACTCAGCAAAAAAACAAAACATAAACATATTTACTTTGTTCAGTCTTATTTTGCAAACGGTGGGTGTGATTTTCTCACTTGTGGTTCAGCTCCTCCTTTCTTTAACATCTAAGGGAGGCTCTTGAGTCCGTTTGGCAGAACAGAAAAGTGTGTGAAAGGTGGTTCTGTGCAGCTCCATGTTGATGTCATGGGGGTTCATTAAAAGCAGCTGTTTATACACAGTTCAGAGGCTGGTACGCCATCCATTCACTTCCATCACACCGACCTTTTACCCAGATTCCACACACACAGCATCTGTATCCTCGTGTTCCCCCTCACTTTGGGACCTGTTGCTTTTCTGTTTTTTTTACTACGCAGCTTTGCAGCGTGCACTTTAACCTAGAAAGCAGTGTTGTGTCCCCCGTGGCATCTACTCTCTGATCAGAGAGTAACAAAGGTGTAAGCATGTAAGGCAGAGGTCGGGTATGTGTTGACTGTGTAATGAGCTTTTATGGCTACTGTAATGCACATAGTATGTATAGTTTTAGGTGATTCAATCAATTCCTGAAGCTGAAGAATAATAAGTGAGATTCATCATCCTCTTTCTCAGCGTTTCAGTTAATTTGTCAGTCCAGTTACCTGCCACACGAAAGCCACCACACCAACAAGCATCACATAGTAACATCTGGTAAAACGTGGTAAATAAATGTGAGTAGTTACTGATGAATAAATCAGGGACAACTCAGAAACGACTGGCTAATTAACGTATAGGTGCTGAATAGCTAGGAAGACACGTAGTAAATAATGATGAGCTACTGACTCAGTGGGTAGTGATTAGATCACAGGTATCTGTGAAATCCAGTAACAACCGCTTTGTTCATGAGTCGATCCTGATTAACACCCAGTGACTGATAAACTCTTCGTTATTCAGTGAATTAAGGCAAAATCCAGTGTAATAACCATCATTTCTTTTATTTTTTCAAGTGGTCCATATTATTAAAGTAACATGAGGTATGCAGGCCACATTTAAAAGCAGACGAGTCCCAGAGTTGGCCGTCACAATAGTTTGGTACAAGTTTAGGCACAACAGTGTACATTTGTGGACCAACTTTACTGAAAGTCAACTTAGTATTTTACTTGGTTGTAAACCTGAAGTGACAGAGCATTAGAAGTAAGTCCAAACTCCCGCTCACTCCCTTGCATCTGCACACCTCAGTAATAATGGTGTGAAGTGGGTGTAAACGTGGGATAATGTTGATTTTGGAAAGCAGAAATGATGCAGCTCTCTGAATTCTGATGTTGAAAGGATGTGGAGGAGGGCTGGGTGAGTTTCCAAAGCACAGTTTGACCACTTCTGTTGGAGCATTCTGACATGTTTGGTTTAAGTCCTTGAGCAGTTGCCAGTCTACAGCTAAGCAACTGGATGTTTTGTTTCTGTTCCCCATTCCAATAAACGGCAGAGTGTTTAGACCAGAGGTTATGTTTGTGTCAAGAAAATTGCTTAATGCACTCTTACATGGTGCCGCCCAGTGTGACGTTTTGGCCTTACATCATGTCTAAACAGGAATGCATGGAGGCAAGACTCTGTTTGTGATTCTCCTCTTGGTTATATGTCCGTGTTCCTGTGAAGGTTCATCTAAACACAGCCTGCTCTTTGTGGGACTCTCGACTCTGATCTTTACCCACCACGTCAGTAAACCAAATAATAGAGTTTGTTTAACATTTCTAAAATGACATTTTTGCTTTTTAGAAATTCATTCTGGCAGCTAGTTTCAGCACGAACAAAAATTACACAATTAAAGTACAACTGTCATCATCAAGTACATCTGTCTAAATTCACTTTAAACCCACTATTTCTTACTGTGTAGTTGCCTGAAATATAAATAACTTGCTGACCTCTGATCTATTTCTGAAAATAAAACCTCAGTTGATCTTTTTTTTTTGTTGTGGTATTAACCTCTGCTTCAGACCAGACGTCTGTTTACTCACGTGGGGCTTCAGCAGTTCAGTGCACTGCCCCCTCCATGCCTCCACTTACTCCCTTTGTTCTCCCTGGCCTTGACCTCTGCTGTGAGACAGGTCATATTGCACTTTTACACAGTTCACCTTTTACCCAGAAAGACAGCAGGAAAGCCCTGGATGTGTGAAAATGAAAAGACGACACTCGCACATTGAACGCACGTGACTGTCTGTGTAACCACGTGTACAAAGGCAATTTTCTGCTGCCCCTTGCTGCCTCAGCAATGAAAAAGATTTTAGTTTTATTGTTTTATAGTTGTCAGAATGAATCCCTTGTAAACAATCAATGAAATTAATAGATTCATCTTTTGATAATCTTAATGTTTTCACGTGATCGTGATGATTTTCATAAAGTAGAGTTTTAAAGCATTTCATCAGTGATTTGTAATGTTAAATCAATCCATCCACCATAAGTCATCTGTGCAAGAGATCGTTAAAACCAAGGGG
>JAUBNQ010000020.1:17341038-17355320 GCA_032353495.1 Ctenopoma kingsleyae
ATGTAATATATGGTATAAGTTCTATAAAACTGAAGAGTCTAGTAAAATGCATTAAGCAGTTGTTTTGCTGAAAAATATCAGCACTGAAATATGCGTAAGAGTGGCCTTGTGTAGTGTGTGTAGATTTTGTTCTTACTCAAGAAGAAATTTTAAAAAAGAAAACATTGGTGAATATCAAGTTAGTTTTAAGAAGTAATTTCTTCTCAAGAACACTTTGTGAATGAGGTAAATTTTTTCAGTCATGAAAATCTAGGTGATTTGCTCAAGAGTGATTTGTAGGGTTTACAGTTTAGCAGTATAAATATATACATTTTAACATGTTTTACAAAAGTACATGAGCAAAAATTAGATTTGTGTTGTGGGTTAAACAGACACCCACACACTTGGTCTTGCTGCAGCTCTCATGACTGAGTCTGGTGACATGGTCACATTAGGTCAACACCATTTAAGGAAGAAGATACTAACTGATACTGTATTTGGCAGGGTGTGTGATTATGGTGCCTTCTCCTGGCTTTTGATTGTGTGCAGAGTTAATTAGCTTTTGATCCATTTTCAAATTCCCTTCCTTTAAATTAATTAAATGAGAATGAAAATACCATGCAGGAAGAATTTACTCATGCATCATTAGTCATGGCAGCATTGTGACAGTCAGCAAGCTGAACTTTATGTGTGCCCCACACAGTGATTCCTTTTAAGAAAAATATATTAAGTTTAAGATATCTCTGCTACATAGACAAGTACTGTCATACAAGGATGAATCCTTCATAATATGACCAGTTTTTGAGAGTTATAATTATCTTTATGATAAAAGTAATCGTGGCACGAGGAGATAAACTTTATAAATTACTTCAATAATGAGTGAACAAGAAAATATCAGCATATGGACAAAAGTACAGAAGAAATCAGTGCATTAACCATTAATACATTTGATGGCCCTGACTGCTATGCTGGGTTCATCTTGGTTTTACAAAATCTGGGAAGATACAAGCAGTCTTCAGAAGCACAAGACTGTCAGCAGGGCGAAGGCCAGTCTTGTGTCGAATATGATGCTCAAGTATGAAAAGTAACATGAACTCAAGCCTCTGGAATCAAAGTTAATGCTGTGTATGTCCATCCACCAGTCTGACATGCACACCTGAATGTCATACTACTCACTGCATTGGAACTAAATGGCACCAGTGTGCTGTATGTAAAGTGCTACAGCTAAATTGAATGCCAGTGGCAATTTAATGCAATACAGAGGGGGTCAAAGGACATGAAGGAGACAGAGAGTAGGTACTGTAAGTCACTCCTTCTTTCCGCTAGATGGTCAGGAAGTCTTCTGGCAATAAATATACATAAATGAGTCTTACAAAGAAAGGGACATCATATTTTTATGTGCTGCTCTGGGCATGGTTCAACATTTGCAGAGAAAACGTAGTTTGCCAACTTGACTGTTTTAAAAATGAAAACACTAAAGCAAAATAATAACCAATGTTGGGAAGGATGCACTGATGTAATAGTGACAATGTAATGTGATTACTAATACAGTGATGGAGAAATTCCTCAGATCAGTAGCAATACCACAGTGTAAAAATACTGTGTCACAAGCAAAACCTAATTAATCATATTTTTAAAAAATTTATACTTTATCAATCTCCTTGGAGAAATGCTTGTGGACAGACAGCCCTATGAAGCGCCAGAGGTTCAGGGTTCACTGTTTTCTTTAAGGACACTTCAACATGTGGCCAGCAATCAGGTGAAACCAGTGAGTTGAAAGCACCAACTTTGGGGTTTGTAGGCAACTGCCCTACCAACTGAATTACGATCTCCCAGTACTGAAGTATTAGCATCAAAATATACTTGCCAAAAGTAAAGGTGCAGACTGGGCAATTTCAGCATAAAGTATATTGTAGAGAGTGACACACAAAGAGCTGCAATTGCTGTCCAGAGGACTTCTGCAAAGAACAGACTCTGCAAAGTACTAAATTCTAAATGTTCCAAAGGCTATCATGCAAACAATGGAAACACATAATTATGTTAACAGAAGATCTGTCACAGGTGTCTAGAAATCTTATGTAAATCCACGCTACGTCACTGAGAAAGATGCCTTTTCTATAGCCCAAATGATACAGGAGTTTTCAGACAGTAATATTTGAAATTCTTGAGCAGCATCCTGGGGGCATTTCTCTATCACCTGACATATAGGCTGATATGTGATGAATGTCGAGTGGGTTTATGTCATGGCCAATGTATAATATCTAGCTTTAGTATTTTAACAATTCTCTTTAGACATTGGGGTTTTTAGGTTTTCAAGCTGTATAATAATTAGCGTATTATTGAATCCAATACCTGTAGACTTCTGCAAGTGGTTTCTCTGATTGTATAGTGCCAAGTGTGAGACAGTCAACAGCTGTATTTTAGCTTTCTCCTTATTCTTATTTAAGTTTCACTGCTGTAGGCTACAGAAGCTTGTTAAGGCTTGCATGTGTGTGATAATTGTTCTACACACTCAAAGCCAGTCGCCTGTGACCTCAAATCTGAGCATGGGACTTAGGTTTTCAAACACAAATCACAGGATCAGTCAAATGCTGCATGATGGCATATGATGCAACAGAATTTAAAATCGATTTATGTGGTAATTAGATACCTTGTCTGTATAGAAAAATTAAACCAATTAAGGAATTCAAATGAGCAGATTATTCACTTGTAATTTTCTCCTCCATGGGCATCTTCAGGCTTCAGTGATGCTGTAGCCCCAGGGCCCATGTCAGGCTTTAAAACCACAGGATGTTCTAACACCACTCAGTTAACAGGGTACCACTCTGCTTGTTTCATTATATCCTGCAGACACTTTTTCCTATAGACCTCAAAGTCAGAATGGAGTATCATCATGCTTCAGAGATGAATGGAGTAGTTGCTGAATACCTGAACATGTGCATTGAGTCTAAACATAATGGTATGCACAGAGAAGAGAAGGTCTCTGAGGAGGCAAACAAGCTGTCTCGCATTGAGAAAGCATATACCACAGTACTAAGTGAGCTTGGAGAAGATGTTGACAGAGAGGGACTACTACGCACACCACTGCGTGCAGCCAAAGCCATGCAGTTCCTCACCAAAGGCTACAAGGAAAAAACTCAAGGTGGGTGTAGTTTTTTTAATCTTAGTAATGACAAAAGTAGTGCTAACTTAATTCAAATTGTGAAAATGTTCACATGTAAAAATATGGCATGTCTTTAGCCTGAGTTGAAAATGGTCTAGAAACAAATTCCAAATGAAGGTTAAGGACAAAAAACATTTTGATGTAATGTCTGTATACCATTTTGTATCTGTACCTTATGCCCTACTTTATTCTGAAGGCTTGTTTGTTTCACTTTTGATTTACAAAACAGATATTCATATTTTACTAAATGTTATATTCTTACTAACAGACACTGTCACTTTTGATTTTATCTTTTATAATACATAATATTTAATATCCACACAGATATCTTAAATGATGCAATCTTTGATGAAAACCATGAAGAAATGGTGATTGTCAAGGATATTGAGCTGTTTTCTCTCTGTGAACATCACCTGGTACCCTTCTTTGGCAAGGTAATTCCATTACAAAGTTGTTCTAAAATACTGCTTAACATTAAAGCTAAAAATCCTCAAATTAGCTGAGGCCGATACAGATATTTGGTAAACATATATTGGCTAATATTCATTTTATTAATGTAAATTACTGAAAAAGATCTCTTAAATTTGACAGTTGTAGAATGTTGATCAAAATACTGAGAAGTACAGAGTTAAAAACTAAATATGTCAGTGACATTTCTTGAATCAAGTCCACAATGGTGACAGTTTCTGCTGTACATCACCTCAAACATATCTGTGGGAGTCCTACACTGCAATTTCTTATCCACCAACATCTACAATGACACTGATATACAGGCTGGGTCTAAGTCATATTTGCATACTCTTGTTCTAATTTTTATTAGACTGTATTTGGTTCATGTTATTTATATTTATTAATAATAATAACAATAATAATGTTTTGTTTTAATGTGTCAGGCCCACATAGCATACCTACCAAACAAGAAAGTTGTTGGTCTCAGCAAGCTTGCTCGGTAGGTGAAGAAAATGCATTCATACATATCAGTGGGTCCAAAAGATTAATATAACATTGAAAATTAGTGATATTATCATGTAAACATGGACACAGTAACTAAATTTGAGGATTGTCTTTCAGAATTGTTGAGATCTACAGCAGGAGGCTTCAAGGTAAAAACTTACAATTTCTTTTGTAGGGATACAATTCAATCTATTTAGGGCTGCACGATTTGGTTAAAATTCCATAATGCAATTATTATGGACAATATTACAACTTGCAGTTGCAATATTGTTATCAAGGAAAATGCACCCATTGATGATAATGTGTATTTGTCAGCTCAAACCTACAAAGTAGCATAAAACATACAAAATCTCCTTAGGTACTATTACTATTTAAGCTGCTATCACCACACCAGAAAGCATCTAAATATACTTTTAATTTCAAAAGCTTATCATGTAAACTACTGTACAGAGTGAACTATCATGAATAAAGTGAAAGTAAACATTGGAATTTACTCACACTACTGCATTTTGAGAAAATAAAAATCCCAGATTTAGCAAAGGAAAAAAATGTTGCTAAAGGCACATGAGTACTGAAATCTAGGACCTAAACTAGCAACACAGAGCACTCCAATGTCATGTGACCATACACATGACCACATTCCACATGCTCCAAAACAAATGGTAATTTCTTTATTAAGGGCATAAATAATGAGCAAACTGCACAAGGTAGTCATGATCACATACGAACATATTTATGTAAGTAAATTGCAGCCTTTTGACATTAAATAATTGCACATCCTGACATCACAATTGCAATTAGATTAATCATGCAGCACTCATTCTATTAATTATTGAGCAGATTATTATAAAATGATTCTCCAAGGTTAAAATGTCTCTTGATACTAAACACCTGGAATAGTCATACTATACTATGCTTAAATCTGTTTTTTTTTTAATTTTATGTAATGTAAGCATTACATGATTTGGTAATGGCACTAATTTCTCTACAGTTCAGGAACGTCTCACCAAACAGATTGCTTCAGCCATCTCTGAGGCATTGGAGCCAGCTGGAGTGGCAGTGGTGATTGAGGCCGTGTGAGTACTTTGACTTGTATTTTCCACCTCAAAAACAATTTTATTTTATCTTATAGGGAGAAGCATAGAAATTTGGTTTCCTATATCATGGCTACTTTTATAGTGCTACACGCACCAGCAAGCCAGAAAGAAGACGGTGGTCAAACAAAGATGAGATTACTCAGATTTATAACTCAAAATTCAGATTTTAGATGGATTATGTTCAAATCGCTAACTTCACTTTTGGGGTTTTATTGTTAACTTTAACAACCTCTTGTGTATTGCAGTCACATGTGCATGGTGATGAGAGGTGTTCAGAAGATGAATGCCAGTACTATTACAAGTGTCATGCTGGGAAGATTTCATGATGATCACAAGACCAGGAAGGAGTTTCTTGCCCTAACAATGAGGAAGTGAGCAACTGTCAACTCAATTACTCAAAGAGTAATTTTAATTAGCAACAGCAGCACAGATTTATGCACCAATAACAGCTTTATTTTCAGTAAATTATAATATTTCATGGCGTTCCTTTATCAAGTGGATGCTTTTTAATGTATTTATCATGTTTAAATGTCACGTATGAGGAATGTCTACCAAACATACGAGATGTAACATCTACAGCACATACTGGTACAAGTTGGTGATTAACTATTGAAATGGCTGCAAGGTGCATTAAGTACAACCCAATAAAAATTTACATTAAAAAAGGTGTTTTTATTTCCTCAATGTGTAATCTCATTTTTATGTTTTGAAATGGCAATGTCTTTGTTAGTGTTTCATGATCGCATTGCCATCATATTTTGATACAATGACAGCAACAATAATTGAACATAGCGAAGTGCACAACCTTACATTTTACTTAATGATGTGTAATTTTTGGCAGAATTTACTAATGACATTTTGTCCCATATCCAATCTGCCCCTTTACACGTGAGGTTGGGTATCAGTGACTGACATTAAGTTTATTTGCTTTGACAAATAACAGAGTTACAAAAATGGCATCACTGTTAAGAAACCATAAGACTACCCCCAGAGGGATGGGCGATAGGTGGAAAAGATCACCCACCAAAAATCTGAATAGCTAATAGAGCTATGATTAGTCGACGTAATCGACGACGTCGACTACAAAAAAACATTCACGCAGATTTTCTATTGTCGACGTGTCATAAACAAACTTCAATAAGGGCTCCAGTCACAAAGAAACACATTGATTTTTGTAACTGCAATGCACTACATGAACGTCTGGGGGCAGTGTCGTTTGTTATTGTTTGTCAAGACTGCACACATTCTCACTAACGAAGAAGACCGTCAGAGTAGCCGTATGTAGAGTGAAATAAAACATTGTTAAAATGGCGAGTCGGATAGAGGAGGAGATGGAAAAAAATGAGACAGAAACTTTCTAAAGTGTGGGAGCACTTCACCGAAAAAGAAAAAAAAGTTGAATGCGGATTATGCAAAGCGGAGCTTTCTTTTCACGGCAGCACCACAGCGATGCATTAGCATCTGAAACGCAAACATCCTGGAGCTGTGATGCTGCAGTATCTTGTGAGGTAAGTTTTAGCCAGTAAAGTTAGTGTCACGTGAACATCAGAACAGGATGTGCAATCTGAACCAATCAGATCTTAGATCAGATGAGATCAGTCATTTCCCATCATGCCCTGAGGGTTTGCAGCCGTTGGAGACTAACGGCAGCGCCTTGCTCCAAGATCTGCAGCCACCTTAAATTCACAAGGTTATCGTTGCCTACGTAGGCATGACGTCAGACCAAGTTGGCGTCAAGTCAGACATAAAACTAACCGGCATGCACTGCACGTTGATCACTGGTGATCGAATCTGCACAGAACTTGCTCATCTCGAACAAGCCTATAGTCAGGCATGAAATAATCATGACTAATCGACAAAAAAATTGAAAGATTAGTCAAATACCAAAATAATCATTAGTTGCAGCACTAATAGCTAACCATGGTGCCCCCCCGTCAAACTCAGAGGGTATGTAAGGGTATATAATCATAAATTAACTATCAACTACTATTTGGTGTTAGAATGTAGATTATTTATTAATAATGTACTTATTATCTCATGAAAACTGAAAGGTAACCAGAAGTAAGCAGTATACTGACATCAGCTGAACACATAACATTTATTTTAACAGCACTATATCTGATGCTCTCAGCCCTCTTGTTAGTAGCATTTACTCAACAGCTGTTCAGAGAGATAATATAACCAAATGAAAAATGAGTAATTATGAGATTTGCAAAGACACAATCTGTTGGGGGAAAGGGAAGTACAAGCTGTCTAAGACTACGACATTATTCTGTGCAGACAAAGTAAAAAGACTAGACAATAAATGGGAGAAAATGATTTGTGGATAATTTAATATTAGTAAGAGAAGTTTGAAATAACTTAACTTAATAACTAAAAATCATTCTCTAATTTCCTTGTCATAGGTTTTTAGACAAATAATTTGAAATCCAGTTTCAGAGTTGATTAGAACGGCTGGATTTGATAATTTTCAATTCTATTCAATTTTTTTTTATATAGCGCCAAATCACAACAGAATCATCTCAAGGCACAAATAAGGTGAAAAGTGTATACTTATACAGAAAGAAACCCAACAATCCACCTTAAGCAAGTACTGAGCGACAGATCTGATAATGTTTTATTGAAAAAGTTTTATTGTTGTATGTTTTAATGTTAATGTTGTCAGTAACCTATAGATGATATTTGTATTTGAAGTGAATTAGTTTTATATAGTGTAGTGTAGGCTTCATTTCCACTATTATTTTTCTGTTTTGTTCACAGTTGTGCAAGGTGTGCAAGGTGATTTATGATTTATTTATTATTTATAACACTTATGACAAAGCTGATCTAACAAACTGAAAATTTATGAGTAGTTATTTAATTAAAAAAAAATGCAAACAGTAAGAGTCTAATAAAATAAAAAATACTCTGCTCAAAACATTTAAAGTAACACTTAAACCGCGCGTTTGATCTTAATGAATAAATTAAACAAGTTTAAACTCTTTTAGAGCTCAGTGCACCAGCGTATGGTTTGCCAATCACACTGAGGATTTCATCAAAATTTGAGAAGAATCAGTCAGGAAGGATGAGGTGGAAATGTTGGCCTGTAGCCACCACATGCAAAACCATTCCCTTTTTGGGGGTTGCCTTGCTTTTCATCATATTTTGTCCATTGCAGCTGTATCAAAACAATTACAGTTTCTCCCAAATGGACAAATTGATATCACTAAAGCTTAACTGACTTGGTGTTATACTGTGATGACTAGGTGCTCCCTTAATCATTTTGTGTAGTGTACTGTGTATAGTGGATGGACATTACAATACTGTCAATTTTTCCTTTCACATGGAAGTTGCATACATCTACTGGTCTCCATAATGTGACTTCTCTTGCTCCTGTATAAGCTATGAGAAATTCAAGTAGATACAGTGAATATTTTTTTCTTTGCTCCAAAGTCACAATTGTTTAATTTGTAATGCATGTACCTAGTTTGTTACAGCAGAACCTGAAGATTACTAGAAATAGGTCATTTCATTAGTTGTATCTCACAGACTTTATGTTCTACATTTGGTTCAGAGAACAGAAATATAGTAAAATGACAGCATGCATTTCATAAATACAAAAATCTAATACATGATAAATCTCTGTATTTGTGACAGTACTGGCTGGGATATCATAGATGGAAGTGAGGTGGTGGGAAGCTGCAACTGCTGTTTTGACTACAGTGCTGTTATTTTTTTTCCTAACCAGTTACTTCCACACCACTTCTTTCATTATGCTGATCTGTGAAGTGGAACGTAACGCTGGCGGAGTTGAGAGGTCAGGGGCTCCCGCTGCCTAGATACATACAGTCTAATATTAGAACATTTCCTTGATTTGTTAGCAGCATCTCTGCTGACTCCTGAGCACATGGCAACAGGCCGACCAATAGGATTTCAGGAGACCACTAAGCCCCTCGCTCTGTATAGCAACAGTGGCATCCTTCCCTTATTTATTTATATAGGAATTTTTTTCCCACCGACTCATTCTCATGCTTCTGTCCCCCCAGCAGTGCATCCACACTGTGCTCTCAAACTGTGAAAAAGAGTTACAGTGTGAAGAGTAGAGCTGCTCTTTTACTTTTGCTTTTCCTTTTCCTGCATAAGCTTTAAGTCTATAGGTTTGTATACATTTTTCATACGTATACATTCATTTTTATAGATTTTTACACAACACCAGACAGATCAGTGTTTTTCATGTTTGCATGTAAAAGTAAAAACAAAGTGGAAAATGCCCTGGAAAAAGCTTGATTTACATGAAGACATCAGATTTTTCGGTGAAGACGAGAGGAAATACCCAGAGGAATGGCATCGTGGGAAAAGTGCCCCTTAGAGGGGATGGACGACAACAAAGTAGAGAGGATCTTTAAAAGATGGAGGACACAGGGGGAGAGGCGGTACGGGATAGGAGGAGTGTGGGGGGGTGGTAGTGGGACATAGGATGGCGTGAGGACCGAGGCCGGTGGTTGGTTTGATCAGAGCCACGTGTGCGTCCAGCCACATCTCCTCGCCGCTTCATGGATGTCGATGAAACATTGACTTCCACTGCCACCCAGCCCCTTCTATCTTGGCCCAGGTAGGTGCGTTATTGTCCCAATGTACTGAGTTTTCTGATTTCTTTAGATGTCATCTACAGCAGAAGTTGGCATTTTAAAAGTTCTGCGCATGTTTAGCAATTATATCTCTTTGTCATTCCAAGCTTAGGTATGGGACGATGGAAAGCTCGAAGGCGGCTAGTAAATATGGCGTACATCAGCCGTCCCGTTTTAGGGTTGCAACAGTGATCGATAAGAAACTACAATCAAATATTTAACAAAATTGTTGAGAGTCAGCAAAATAAATATGTTCAACATTCATTGTTGGATGGTGGATAAATGACTTCACTCTACACTGAAAATGTGACATTTTCACCAGAGTGCGGCTATAAAATGCAACATTTGTAAAGACATTTTGTATGCCTTCAACTTTGCTTATGGATCCATCAAATATAAACACCTCTTATTTTGATTAGGTCATCATCAAAACACATTCTAGTTTTTGAAAGTATGTTTTCCTGACTTACAAAACGTGGTAACATATACTAACGCGAAATAAGGTTATTAATGACGTGATAACTAATCCAGCTGATTGTTGACCAAGATGGATGAATAGTCAAAGCATTTTTAGGATACGAGTATAAAACAAACATGAGAAAATTAGCTTATGTGGTAAAGATCGCAGGACTTTGTTCGAAATCATGCTCAGTAACCCATAGCACCTCAACGGCAAATAGACACTATGTACCATGTACACTGAGCTGTGTAGATTTGGCTGCGTAATGCTGGAGGTATTTTGATGCTGACGCCATTTCCAATGCTTTGACTTTGTCAAAACTGAACCACATCGTGAATTTCAATTCTATCATATGCTCTTTTTATTGGAACAGACCACATTTCAGATGTGTAATATCATCACTAATACAAAATAAATTTTAGTTCTCACTCTATCTCCCAAACAAAAATTTCACGTCTTTTGGTATTTACATTAAAGTCAATGCTTCAAACCATTATTTGTCCAAATTTAGAAGCAGAAAAATCATATAGCACCAGACTTTAATTTGGTTAGTAATGTTAATTTTTTTCCAGCTTCAGTATGCCGTTACAACAATTATTATTCCTTTATTTTCTGTTAAAAACCTTATGTTACAATAGGGTGAGATAAAAAAAAAAAAAACTAAACATAAAATACAGATCTTTTATGAAATAAGTTTTAATTAATATATATTTACAGTACCTCATCTGCAGCTAGATGATAGCCCCACCAAATTTCCCTTCAATAATATGCAACATTGTAAAGGATATAGGAGGATAATAAACTGCTGACTAATCCTAATATCCCAATGCTTGAGAGATGAAGAGGATTTAAGTGCAGTCTCCCTGAATTCTTTATCACGTAATGAGTTTTATAATACAACAATGTACTGTCATTATGTAAAAATATAGTTGACCCAGACTTCCCAAAAAGCTAAATCTCATACAATCCCAAGAATCCCAAAGTCAATATCCTATTCAGTATTAAAACATTTAAGCATTTTTACTTCTATTGTCAAGGGGCAATATTCTGGGAATAAATCTGAATATGTTGTGGGGAAAAATATATTCTTGATATGACATTTTTACTGCTGATCTCATGAAGGAAGGATATAATGTTAGAAATGCAGCTTTTCAATAGACTGCTTTTCTTTAAAAAGACGGTAAATGTTAATGCTGTTGTTAGATATTGATCCTGAGACAAATAATGTTCAATGTGCTGATGCGATCCCATCAATATTTTTACCATTTTTCTGATATTGCCAATTTGTTTCCTATTGGAGCAAAAACAGCAGCCATGTAACATTTACCACTCGGATCTATTTCTCTTACCTATTTAGACACAGAATTGGGCATTTCTCACAAGTTGTACCGAAAACCCAAGAAAAGGAATGAGAATTGTCATTAATATAATCTCATTATCTCAGTTTCTGGTTTCTGACCTTAGAACAGTATACAAATAAAATGTCTTTGACCTTAGTAGATAAATTAGGCATTTCATGTCTTGACAAATTAAATAAGTTATTCTTTCAGCTCTAATCACAAAATTTATATAATGTAATATGATAGAAATTAAAAAAGAACCACACCTGCTATTGGTTATGCAAGTGAATAAAATGCTTGGTATAAAAATCACAGAGATATAGTAGTAGAAAACACAGTAAAAACTGCCATTAAGCTGTTCTGTTAATTAGACTGGCCATCCATCTAAATGGACAGTCACCACAGTTAAATAGGTTGGAAACATAATGAGACATTCATATTGTTTGCCTAAAGATCACTATAATGACGGTCAAAATAACTTTTACTGTTACCCTATATTACTGCAATCAAACAACTAGGGTAATGGCATCATTTCAGTAAATACGGACAGTTGTAACAGTAGTGACTGAGTATATCTAAATTTGTAGGGAGCAAGTTCAGAATATGCACATTAAATAAAAGGTTAACTGTGTTGAGCAGATATTATTCACAGCCCCTAATATTATGCACCACACAGATCAGCTCATATAGTGAAATAGTGCTTATTATTCAATGATTAGGCACACGGATAAAAAAAGAAAATACCAAAAAGGACTGATTCTTAAATGTGACTTTTTTGTTTTAGGTAATCTGGAATGATGTGATGTGAGAATCCGCATGCTTCAGTTTATCACTCTCCAGTGGATTTACAGCGCAATAACTAATGTTGAGGCATCTACGAACCAGGCACAGCTGCTTAGTAACTAACACTGGCTATTCTGGGTAGATCCCAGGTATGAACCCCATTAATCACATGACTGTGAAGCAGGGCACTGCTTGACCATAGGAAACTGGTACTGAATATACTAAGGTGAAAACACTGGATTTGCTGGCAATGTCTTCACTCTGCTCTGTGATGTGGTTAAGCCACGTATTCAGGTTAAGGAACATGCTTTGCCTCCACAACACAGGACAGCCATGAACTCTGCACCATCACCATCTCTATCCTCCGCCATGAGTGCAACTATAAGCTGATAATATGTGATCAACAGCTCTGTGGCATCTAGCATCCCGCTGCTTCACAAGCTTAATAAAACCTAGCTGGACTATTCAGTCTGTATTGTGAAAATGGCAGAAGAAGGTTCTAAGCTCAGACCTGTTGACAGCACAGACTACATGGAGGACAACGAACTCCAACCAGCTGATTTCCCAACATCATCACTAGCATGCCTCCATCTCAGGGACGAGGCTGTGGTCATCAATGAGAGCAAAAACCATATGGGGGACAATCTTGAGCCCCATTCTATATGTCCTGTGATGATGTCTTCACTGTGCAACCAATCACAACAACAAATAGACAAATCCCTGGATACAAGGCCTGAGCCTTCACCAGCAGTTCAAGGTAAGGGTAAAGATACTACGTTAAGGTAGCAGCAGGGTGATGTTGGTGATCAGTAAAACAATTTCCTCCAAGTCCAAAGTATCTTCGGTTCAAATCTGCTGCTTGATCTGTTTATTAAAGACATTTCATATTCAGTAACATTGTGTCTCTGTCATCAGATGATGCCAAGTTTATAAAATAGCTAAATCAATTTAAATCTTCACCGAGTATTAGACATGAAGTAATCTATGAAAATGCAGGCAGAACACTTATGTTTATGAGGGTAAAATGGTTTAATATTTAGTACTCTTGAGGTGGATGTTATGTTACATATGGTTTTTATTTGTTATGGTATATATATTAGACATGGGCAATGAATTTCGAAAAATTCAATAGTCATTAAATTTGAAGAAAAAAATTATGTAACTAAGGTCTTTGTCTTAAAATTATAATAACAATTCTTATTATTTCGTCAGGCTTGGTGTGTGTCTGTGAGCGGCGGTGGCAGGGAGTGGGATGGGGTCAAATATTTTTTGAATAGTTCCTAGCGAATATGAAATTGCATTTTAGCTTTACATGCCCATCCCTAACGGATAAGAATATAGTAGGTAACTGTACACAACAAAGATAGCTGTCAAAATGCCTGCATACAGTATACAGGATGTTAATAATATACAAATACATTCATATGAATGAAATATGAGAATAAATGCCACTGATGAAAACTGGACTTAGTTTTAGTTGAGTTTTACATCAAGTAACAAACACCAAACACAAACATCAAAACTAAAATCTGACTAAAACTAATTTACATTTTCATCATGACTGAATCAAAGTGATGAACAGCTAAATGCACAAACTGTTACTTTTTTAGCATGCCACTAATTTTAACAGGGAACTTCTTCTGTAGTCTTAATTTTTTCACAGTAACTGGACTTAGTCTTTGTCAACTGTTCACATAACTGTCGAGGGTAGCATGGCTCAGAGTTTTGCAATTTTACATTTGGTCATTTGAAATGTATTGCACCATCAGTATTGTACTGTATCAGTACTGTCTTACCAACTATTACTGGGCATACACTGCACCATGCAAGTACAACTTAAATCGCTTTTACAAATCAAGCAAAAATAAATAAATGATGCTATATGCTGATGTTATACTT
>JAUBNQ010000020.1:17375233-17386601 GCA_032353495.1 Ctenopoma kingsleyae
GTGATGTTCAGCTGACAGAAACACTAAGCTGTTTGGCCTCTGGAGTTCTCCTTAGTCAAAACTGAAGAAAATGGTACATCTGAAACCTTCTGTTGCAGGAATATACAGAAGAAAACGAGGACAAGGCGATGTCGTCCCTTTACCACTTGGTTTGCCAACTCTACAAGGTGAAAAACCTCACTTCTCAAAAGGCTCTGCTACATTTCTCTACTTGATGTTATTTCTATTTTTCCTACTAATTCTGTGTGACTTGGATGTGACTGTAACACTGTGTGTGTTTTGCGTCTATAGGGGGTGAAGCCTCCAGCCTGCACTGGAGCCCCGGTTAGACTGGACAGAAGCTTCTGCTGAAAACAACAAAATGCTAAATGTTAAATTGTCAAGAAAACAAGTCACAACATAAAAAAATTACTAAATGCAGCATTTTATGTGCCTCTTGTACTTGGATGGGACTGGAATAAATTTGACATTAATCAACTGAAATATAATCATAGTGTAAACCTGATAAAGAAATAATAAAAACAGTCAGTTTACTTTATAAATTTCCATATAATTTATTGGCATTTTCCACTTAAAACACCCTGAACTCCCGAGACTCTTTTGGTTTAAAATAAGAAACAAAAATATAATTATTTTCTTTGACAAAAACATTGGAGTGGCAGATGTATAGATAGTTGATTTTTAGGCTCCAGAACATAAAGTCAAATGTCCTATGTTACAGTACTTTGTCTCGACAGACACATTTTGAAGAATAAATATAATTTGCACGACACAGAGGCTGAGAAAACAAGACAGCATGAACATTAATGGTGAATGGTCATCAACACACTTAACACTGTATGGCGCTGATGTTCCTAAAGAGCCACAGTGCTGAATTTAACATGCCAGCATAACACGTCAGATTTCTACAAACTATTAAGCAGACTGAAGACTGTTGGTGTGTCTGAAAAAGACTGTTTCAAAATCACAAACACTTGATGAAAATGCTACACTGAACTAAATCTACACTAAATCTGTCTGTAGTACTTTGCTGTTCTGTTGAGGCGTGTTGCCTGTCACTGTCTGTACAAACTACCAAGTGCTATCCCATATTAACTGGAAAAATATCACACTGTACTGCAGGACAGACAGTTAACAGATGGTGTTTACAACAGACTTGGGTCACTGCTGTGTTATAGCTGTCACAGAGTGGGAGGCACAGAATCTTGTTTAGACAAAAATGTTTTAACATTTTTTTACATTGAGGTTTACTTCTTCTTTGACATAAATTGTACAATGTAGCTTTGATGGTTCAATGAATCTTAAGGTTGTAAAAGATGAATAATGGTCTGTCTTTTTCCATTGTTGGATGACTGCCTGGATTAAGACATATTTTTAAAGGTTTAATGTCTGACTTACTGGTGTTTGAGCTCCTTTTTGTTAAACATAGATTCATTTTCACAGTGTGGACTAACTTGGAGAAATGTTTTTCTGCTTATAAAACGAGAAAACTAAAATGTTTTATTGCACAATACAGCATCCAAGACAAAACAAAAATAAAAGCAAAATGCCTTTGCTGTTTTTTCAGTTTTCCCCTTCGTGCAGGTAAAAAAAAAAAAACTGAGAGGTTCAAGGAAAAGGCCACAAAGTGTTCACACAGCAGCAATGTGCATGTTAGGATCTGGCATTCTGGCCAGATGATGGCGCTAGAGGTAAAGTCTGAATACCTAAAATACATACTTCACGGCTGATGAAGCAAAAGCTGAAGCTGCTGAGGTTTATGTGACATTTTCATCATGTGATGCATCTGCAGTTACTTTATGTGTGCTAGTCACATATTTTATTGATAATCTTTTGTTTACTTTCACAACAAATAAGATGTATTATGTGAAATACGTGAACAGCACCAAAAGATTTCAGCTGTCAGGAGAAAACTTGTTTATGTGCTGATGACTTTAAAACAGTTTGGATCAAGACAAAATAATTATTATGAAGCTAAAACTAAAACACATGTATAAACTTATTCTGATTCTCTATAAAGCATTTTCAGGCCTGGCAGTAAGACATTTTGTTATTTGTCAAAATTTCCAGAGCTGTGAAGGAACATTTGAAACATCTCAAGGTAAAGGTGTGTCAAATAAGGCTTGGCATGTTAAAAACAGCGTAATGGTCCTTTAACACCAGGCTCTGACCTCTCCTATCACATGTAAGGCTTATATAAAGCTTACTAGCTGAGTTAATGGAATACTGTTACACTAGTGTTTCTACTACTGCCTGACCAGGAAGTGCATCATATCTTGTGTAGTGCTTGTTTACTCCCTGGTCTTTCTACCTCAGTGATGGCGACAAACACTGCTCTAGACTGAACTTGGTACAGAAAGAGTCATGAAAATCCTGAAACTACATACATTCTCAAGTCTCAACTATCTGATTAGGAAAGGGCCGAACAGACTGATCCTAAGTTGCACAAAATCTATTAAATTGTCTGCTTTAAATACAGTTAACATTTATCACTCGTAAAAACTAACACTATAAAGTTGATGACTTTGATACAATCATCTGGTTAAAATCTCTAGTGTAAAAATGTACAGCATCATAGGCTGGCAGGTGTTTGTGTGTTTTCAACACTTATGGCACACCATAATCCAAGTCGAGCACTAACGACCCACTAAGATTGAAATCCTGATGGAACAATTAGCTTTTTTTACCTACAGGCAATTTATCTGTCAGAAACTGTGCTCCCTGCTCTACTGCAGTACCTGTCGGCAGGACGGAAAAGTAACACTGGTGAATTTGGAAGATCCTTACACATGAACGTTTTTGAGTAGAGCTATGGTGTGAATTATGTTCTACAAATACATTTGCCTTGTCTTATCAAGAAGGTTCTAGTGTTGTTGGAGTGTCGGAATATTTCAGCTTTCTGCTGCTTGGATCTTTTAATTCTGTGAATCTCCCATCAAAGTGCAAAAACTAAATCACTGGACTATTACTTTAGCATAACAGCATGTTTTTATGTAGCTTCATGTAGCTGAGGTTTAATTTGAGTGTCAAATACAAACTAAAATACAAATTAAAACCAATCTAGTAGTTTTACTTTGAAGGCTCGGAGAATGATTATTCAGTTTCATTTTAACCAAACTAACTGAACCACAGAGCCATGGTTTTCACAATAAATCAACATGGTAAGTAAATGTAGAAGTTGATTTATTGTGAAAACCATGGCTCTGCCAGAAGCTACTGAGTTTTAGACTGCATAGCAGATTGGATGGAAATTAAAAAATGTTGCCCACATGACAATTAGTAAATAAAGCTAATCAAACAGAAATGGGATCCAATTATAATCAGCTAACAGCACCAGGTTCACAAGTTCTAAAAGAACTAAAATTAACACTTTGAAAAGGCAGGAGGCCCAGGGTTTACACTCCACAGAGAAGAAGAAGCAGTCCTGCCAATTTAGAGATGATCATTTCTATATTTGTTAATGAATGGATTATTGGTCGCTTACTTGTGCCATAAAAACGTATTTTTTAAAGTGAAACATGTTTAAAACTTCTAACTTTTAGACAATCTGTTGCTTCACAAAACACAGATACAGTCTTATAATTCAATATTAGCTGACCACCCAATGGTTACACATTTTGGTGACGGCTAAGTCTGTCCAATCCTCTGTTTATACATCAGTACATGACAGCTGGTTAGTTACTTTCCTGTCCTGCCTTTTGGTGCCTGGCATCAGGTGTCCTGTACTGTGTTTGTGTGATCAGTAGGCCTACAGTGGGTGAAGCCCTTTGCGTGACTGAATAGAAGAGCTGAACGGCAGAGACGGTAAAGTGCTACTGCGGACCGGAGGCACCCTGATAGAAAATGCTTTTTAAGCACATAAACACAGACGAGACCAGCAAATCTACAACAAAGAACTGTTTGAAAATCAAAACCTAAAACAATGACACCATTTAACATCATCTCAGGTAAAAAAATAAAGCTCAAACTAATTATACAGATGGTGTCTCTTGTATTTTCAACAGGTGAGGCAAGAGTACAGTCTTCTATCTCAGTGGTGCTACAAGCTGGTTTAAATACATATTATTTGATTGCTTCAGTTGCCAAATTTCCTATTAAAGGGTTTTAATTAAATGTAGAGACACACATTGAACAAAGACTCAGTTTGTCTCTGGTTAGGAGGTAACTCAAACAGGAAAGGTTAGGGGTCATGTCAGGGGTACCCACTACATTCGTGCTACATTAGATTTTTGTTTCTCTTCATACCCTGAGGTTTAGGTCCATTGATTTTCTCACTGCTCACCTACATCCTGTATTTGGTAAAATGATTCATCTCTCACATCATTCTCAAACAAAGAAATCATACTCACTTATTCCAAACAGACTCAATCATTTCATATAAACTAAAACTATGGTGCAAAATAAAAGAGAAAAGACCGTCAAACCACCACAATCCTCTCTCTCTGTTCATGTCCAAGTGTCACAAACTGTTATTTTGGAGGAAGACATTTCCTTTACCTTTTGTTCTTCTTAGAGTATCACACGTTGGGTCCACTCTTCTTCCCAGGTAAAATCCAGGACGCTTTGTCTGGGACAATCTGAACTGAAGCTACAACAAAGCAGGACGGGACACAAAGGCCTATGAGGCATTCAAAGAGAGGCTAAAACAATTCTTCTTGCAGAAAAATTAAATAAAACAGAGGGAGAATGTCCCTCTGTTCGCCAGAGACAATGTCTCCAGTGTAAAGGGACTGTGGTGATTTTACAGACATTATTGGTAAAGGCCCTGCCTCCGTCTCCCTACACCCAGCACTTGTGTCTCTCAGGCGGGGCAGGTAGTGCTGGTTGTTATGTGCCCAAACGCAGACAGGCCACCCCATCACCCTCCTGGCTCAGTTCTCTGTCCCTGTCTGCACCCTCTTGCCCTGGGGAGGCCAGCGTCCTGTGGGGGTGGGGGCTCCGCACAGACATGGCAGCCAGACTCAGGGTCCGAGGTGGGTGAGGCGAGGGGGGGCGGTACCTGCTGCTGCTGTTGGGGTCCGGAGACAGCGAGGAGTCCCGGTGTCGCTCCCCACCTGATTGGGAATCCTCCTCTAGGGGGCTCTCCAGGTCAGAATCTCCTTCTTCGTCATCTTCTTCCTCTTCCTCCAAAGTGAGTTCAAACTGGAACTTGTCTCCTCCACCTCCTCCTCCTGAAGGCATAGTTCCTGCTCCCACAGCTCCTCCTCCTGGCCCCACCTCAGGATGGTGCTCTTCAGGGCTGGGTGGCTCAGGGCTGCGAGGGATCATACTCTGGTACCACTCCCTGTTGTCCTCCAGTGTGTCCAGGATCTCTTGGGCATCAGGGTGCACCAAGTCTGCCCATGTCTCCCACAAAGGATGGACAACGTAGTCGATGAACCCCACCTGGGCATGAAACATTTATAGATAAGCTAACTGGAACTTCATAAACCGCAAATTCCATATTTTTTAATGATCCCTTTTCCTATCATGTACTGTATCTCCATTTTCCTTTACATCTCTGTGTGTCAGTGAGCATTACCTGGGTCTTCTCTATGGAGGCATTGTGTTTGTCACACATGGGACTGATCTCCATGCCCTTGTCCCGCTCCCGGTCTCCCTGGGTGAAGAACTCTACCATGATGCGGTCGGTCCACTGCCGGTACAGCTCAAGCGGTTTGGTTGGGTTGCTCAAGTCGGCACAGTGGACCATGTTCTGCAGAACCTGGAGGAGACACAGTCACTCAGTCAGACTCTCAACAGCTGTTGGAGAGGGCCACTCCAACACCAGCCACCATGATGTCATTTTTCTTTTTCTTTACACCTCAATTTTATTTCAAGTCAAAATCCTTTATACAATTTAAGTTTTGTGAATAAAGCGATTCCGATCTTCCTGTCAAGGTAACAATGTCGATGCAACTATGAATTGTTCAACTGTTCAACAACCTGAGCATGATGAGTTTCTGTAGGGTGAGCTTTTTCTTTCTTTGTCTTCATAAACTGTATGTAAAGACGTTCAACCATGTCACTTGCCGCTGCTCATTATACAGTACTTCAGCTCAGATGCAGTGACCACTGTTTAACCAGCAGACAGCAGCACTTTCACATAAACGCATCTGGTGAAAGATGCAAACAGCTGTTCAATTCACTGTGTATGAATCAACAAGTTAATGTGGAAACACACTGCTGTGAATGTAAGAGACCTACTGTGTGTTGTTCACTGCTCACAAACATGACATGACAGATTAATGGCTCTGAAAATGCCATCATTAATGCTGCAATATGTTTTGAAATAACCTTTTGTGTCTGTTCTTCATATTGTATGTTTTGACCTTAACATGATTGTGAACTATGATGAGTCATGATGAAGTGTCATATAATTAAAAATACTACATAGTATTTAGTGAGTAAATTCTGATATCAACAGGGAGGCTCTCTCACCTGGATGCGGTCAGAGTAGTTGTCTAGTAGCAGGACTCCCAGACTGGTCACCTTCTTAGTCTCCACCATGGTCTTCATGTCTGCCAAGATGTTCATGTGTTTGGCACCATCTGTGGCCAGCACCTAAAGAGGACCACAACCGCACAAACAAAGATACAACACATCATCAGTTACTTGTTTCAATGAGATTACATGTAAACATGGTCTCCTTTCCCATATTTTAATAATAATAATCAACAATTGAAGTGATTGCCAATAAACAATTGTAATTATTAGCGCTGTTTTGCAAAAACTGCATGGTGAAATTTCAGTTCAGGTGCGGTACAGCTAGAAGAGGATGCTGACATGTCATGTAAACAATGCAGCAGTCTCACCATGTCGATCACCATCTTGCGGAGGGAGTCTCTCTGTTTCTTGCTGAGGTTTTGGAAGATGTCACACTTCTCCCCTTGGAGCAGTTTGAAGCCCACAGCGAGGTGGTGGTTCTCCAGCACTGAAGAATCATTGTACATCAGTGCCAACTCTGAACCTGCAGATATGTAAAGAAGTACACAAAGTTTATTTATAAAATACCTAGAACAGACACACACAAAGTGCTTCACAGTAACACTAATAAGGAACATTATCATTACTCAAATTTAATGTCAGCTTAAGTAAAAATATACCTGGAAAGTGAAAATCAACTGCTAGATATTTTTAAAATTAGATTTATGTATTTAAGAATAATATGTTGTGTATACTTGCTTAGACTAAGACTGTTGCGGCAGATGTGGACAGACAGAGGGAGGAACTTACTGGTGTTTATTAGGAACTGGTTGGTGACTCCTGGGTGGTCAACGTCATGAATAGCACTGGCGAACAGAGCAGCCATGATCTCCAGGTCTGTGAACACCGCCTGGGACAAACAAAGCAAGAAAACACATTCATGCTAAATATTACACTGAATTTATTTTGTACACAAACTAATTCAAATGTCTTTCCTGGAACAAAAGGAGCTGGGAGGTGTTGGGAGCTAAATCAATGATTACTGTAATTAAAAAGTAAACCAGCAGTTACCACAACAGCAACAGCTCACCTCTAAAGCAGGTGTGGACAGAAGAACATGTGTGGACTGCACCACGTCAGCTGCATGGATGTTGTTGTGATAAGCTACATCGGCATGGTAGTGATCCTCCAAAGTCACCATGAAGGTGATGAAGATGTCAACTGGGATCTTAAAGGTTTTCAAAAGGTCTCGCTCCTGGCAGGTTGAGAAAAAAACAAAACAAACAAAAAAAAAAAAACGGTGCCAAATCAAACTCACATCACAGTATTTTTCACTCAATCACATAATGTTTTGTTTTATTTAGATTGCACTAATATAATAATATATAATTATAAAAACATTTATAATGTATGAATAATGTATTCTTATACATGGTGACTATATTTCTAGCTGAGCTCCCTCCTACCTGGAAGACAGAGTACATCATCACCGTCAGAGGACGGTTTCCAGAAAATTCAGCTATCTTGAAAATGTCCAGGCCCCAACGATTAATGTCCTCGATTTCCTGGAGAGGTACAACAGACATCTATAAGACACTGTGTTTTGTGTATGTGTGTGAGTCTTTGTGTTAGCATGTGTGAACCCACCTCGGCCAGCATGCTTTCATGTGGCGTGATGACTCCGAAGCGAGGGATGCAGGAGGGTGCTAAGCTGGGACTCTGTGTGGCCTTTTTCACACCGCTGATCTGTGACATCGGTCTCTTCTTCTTCTCCTTCTCCTTAGGAGGTGGAGACAAGATCTCCACATCATGTTGTTTCTCTGCAACGCGAACACACAAACATGGATGAATACTGTTAAGAACACATTCATATACACACTGTCTCATTTTATGTGGGGCTGCAGATTACTTGCAAAGCTCATCAAAACCTTAAATAAGCTATGTAAAAAGAGCACTCGCTTGCCCTTATTGCTGTTTTTCAACGTCCGCCCCCAGATTTTTTTTTATTTGTAGTCTTTAGACCCAGCTGACTCAAATATTATCACTAGAGGCAATTTAACACTTGTGCAGCTTCATTTGAAGCCAAAAAACGCAACTTCTTTTCAAATATTCACACACGTAAACATGAGTCCATTAACAGATTTGTATGTTTAAATTAGTGGTTACTACTACCACTACTGAACTCTGACTGTATAAGTTAATACAGGTTACAAGCTAATTTAAGTACTGCTACAGTAATACTTTACAATGCCTATTTCCACTACAAGAAAGTTCAGTAAAACTCCTAAACACATGCATTACTGTAGATAAATCACATGAGAAGTGTATTAACATGAAACCAATCTACCTCAAAACACTGACACATTGAGGAGGCCAACATGAATAAAATCACAAGCGAGGGACTAATTTCACACCATTTAATCATGGCTAATCTGAAACTTGTATATTTTACAGGACAAAGGACAAACAGGAACATAATTGTTTACTACTGCAGTATATAGCTATCCTGTTAGAGCAACAACAAGGTGCATAGACATAAAAATGTATATGAATGTGTGCAGAAAATCAACAGTAGAAAGCTAAGGATCATGAGTATAACCTGTTGGCTTTCCAGGAGCTCAGCGTCATTTTGAGCTTGATGACAAAGCACTCAAAGCATCTCATGTTTGAAAAGGCTTCATCACAGGGTCATTACAGGGTGGAGATTTAAAAAAATTTTAGAAATTACCAAAACATGGTTTCCAGCGACAGTATCAACGTAACCTCCACACGATTTGTTGACACAAAGGTGCTGTCCCAGCAGACACGGATATGTTGAAAATGACTCATCCGTTTTTGTACAAACCAAGGAAATAATGATCCCATCATCACAGACAGCCTGTTTTACCTCACGTCCACACACCACACTCAGTATTTTCCATCCACGTATATTTATAGGCACCGTAGCAACGACTGCTTGAACACTAAGCACACACCACCATAAGGATGCAGAGCGACCTGAGTGGCAGCATCACATGAGGCTGTCTGGCCTCTCTCACCTCTCTCACAGTGCCTCCTCTTCCTCACCCCCAAAACCACAGTGTTCATTTCGAAACAAAGCTGGAATTGATGCCGAGGCACTCATATCAAGACAACATCCAGCTGACAGCTTCATCCTCCTTCGGCTGAACCTCCATCCTGCCGGCAGGGCTGTTGAAGACTGAGCCTCCTATTGATGCAACACGCCGTGTGATAATATTGCACCCTGTTGCTACGACAACGCCACACAATGTGTCCGGGAATGCTGTCTGTCGCCGCGCCTCCTTCTCGTTTAGGGAGGGAAAAATCCTCACCTTCACCATCTGCCCTTGTTAACACAGTCCTCTCCTCCTTCCTCTCCTTTAGAAACACGTTGTCTTCATATTTTCAATTAAAAAGATATTCCATCTGTCCTTCTCATTTAAATCTTCTTAAATATATAAAAAAAACATCCTGTTCTCCTTGTTCTGTTATAAATTCTCCTCCTTTCCTTTAAAAACAACCTCCTTTCTGAAATAAATGGTATGTATCTTTATCTTTTTAATATTTCCTCTTCTGCGTCATTTTTTAAATCCTTGAATGATTCTCTCCTCCTTTAGTCTTTAGAAAGAATGAGAGCATTTTTCAAATAAAGTTTCAAAGCCATTTATTCTTTTCTGCTCACCCTTTTTCTGCTCTTACTAAAAAATCCACTTAATCTTAAAGATGTATTTTTCTTCTACAGGCTCATATAAACACATTGAATGTCATGCTAATATTAACATATAGTATATTAAAGATCAGTTTTGTGCAATATTCACTGAACTGACAGCAGAGCAGTGACTGAATAACATGTAATTCATGCTAAATAATATTTAAAGATATTTTATTATCCACCCTTTTTTCACGATGGACTTTATTAAAACTTAATATGATTCAGCAGCATCATGAAAAAGCATGAAACAGTTGCAATGACAACAAGCAATCATAACTTTTTGAATGCAGGCTGCATCAGTTTTAGCTAAGTGTACCATATAAACTGCCAACTGAGTGTATGTTTCCATCAAAATAAAAAAAAGTACTGAGTGTTTTTATTATTAACGCTGATATCTTCAGTGAGCAGCAGTCCACTTTCTTCAACATTCATACATTTGTTTTCCTTAGTTGTTAAAACTCACCTAGGAAGGTGCTGGCAATGAACTCTGACACCTGATTCCCTGACCGGCTTGTCTCTGATAGCTGTGTCAGCTCGCGATTCAGCATCCTCTTAAACTGTGGACACAACCAAAGAAAAATGCAGTTAATACAAATACACCGCAGATAAACACATGCAGTAGTATTTTTAGGCATACAGTGGAATGAATTGTGATCCCTTGAGATAAGTGTACGCAGATGAGCTCAATGAGGAGACAATTTGCACTGCGGTTCTGCAAACTACTATAAGACCAAGTTTTCCATATTACCTGTGCTTCCTTTACCTCTGTGAGTATCTGTATGTATGTGTGTGATTTTTCTTCCTGCTGTCAGATGGTGCAAATCAGCATTCAAAAAAAAAAAAAAAAAATCAGAGAAATTTTTATCTTTTGATTTCCCTGTTCCCTGAATCTTGCTTTTCCATTTCCTGTCTTGATTACGTTTATTTTTAATGCATATGCTTTATTTCAAAATAAAGGGTTTTCAAGGACTTCCTTTTAGGAATATGTAAGACAAGTGCAGAATTACCTGCAATCTCAAACAAAATCAATCAAAACTCAATACAATGCAACACAATACTGTATGTAGCATGTTAATGCAGTGTGTGCGATGAAATGATGGTAAAACACAGATGAAAACCATAATAAGGTTTTCAATAAATCAATGTGTTTTACTGTACATCACTAAAAAATGACTGCTAATATTTCTTGTTTGACACCACGACCACAACAAATGTCAAAAAATACACCAAATGACATAACAACAAGAAAAG
>JAUBNQ010000020.1:17402617-17420847 GCA_032353495.1 Ctenopoma kingsleyae
AGAATGAATGAAAAGCCGCAGGTACATGTACATATTTCACTGTTGCCAAACCACCAACACACAGTCAGGGTCGGCAAAGGTCTTCTCTGGACAGTTACAGCATCAAGGTAAGAAGTTTTCTAACGGCTTCAGTATAAAGAAATCAGAAAGCTAAACCACCAACCTTAAAAATAAAAACCGGTTGACCTCTTCTGACTTACATAAGTAAAGAGTACTTGTACAGTACACTGAGTAAATTAAATATGAAACAGTGGGAGAAAAGGTAGTGTGAACAGATGCTCATTAAAACACAAGCTGGTGCTACACTGAACCGCAGCAGTGTCAATTCACAAGCTGCGGAGATCACAAGGCTGCACATACATGAGACATTTCACCATGATTTTTATCAACACGCTAAGAGCAAAACACCTCTGACCTCAGCGCAGCCTCCTACCACCTTCAGGAAATCTCACATTAGAGGTCTAATTTGTTGTATTTTATTAATCTACACATGATTTTTCAGACATGATTAAAAGCTATTAACGGATTAGAAAACTGTTTCCTCCACCTGTAGAAATAAACCATTTTGTTTATACGGTACAGATTCTTATAGGTCTGCTGTTTTGATCCGAGAGTATAGATAGAAACATTATTGTTATTATTACAAGACTGATGGGCTCCATTTCTCAGTGTGTGAGTAAGTGTTTAGTTGAACGTGATGAGTAAGTCAGAGTCCGACATCAGGCCTCATCATCAGCTCTGACAATTCATGTCTGCTGATGAAAAGCAGATCAATGTGGAGGACAAGACGAGACAGGTAGGAATGTCTCATATGGATAATATCCTCTATGGCTGCGTGATGTGTAATTTTAAATTGTAATATGATAACAACAGAGGCAGCTTTTTTCTTTTTGTAGAATTCAGTAAAGTCAGTAGTTACATAAAATTGTTAAACTGAAACAATTATCTGAGGTTTTTGCTAATAGGCAGAAAATGTATTAGTTTTTCTCATTTAAAAAAATGAAGTCACATTTTCTTGTTGGAAATAGAGTTAAAGATCGTTGTTGATTAATTATTACTTCATAAGCAGTAATTAATCTGCAGCTATTCTGATGTTTTCAGAATTTTTCAAGCAAAATTCTTTCAGCTTCTGCTTGATGATAATTTGCTGCTTTTCTCTGACACCTTCTAGTGAAAACTGCGGTCTGACAAAACAACACATCTGAGACACCACCTGCGGTCTGGTCTCTGGTAATTCTACTAACTTGGGGATTTATAGACATAAAGACTGATAACATAATCAACTAATTAATTTATAGTAGAAATCAGAAAAAGAAAAGACAAGAGAGGATACGGCACAATTATACTGTAACTGAGCCAGTTTTGCTCACACTCGTCACAAACCTAAAGCAAGAACTAAATACCTCCACAGATGTACAGATGTGTCTGTTTGCCAAAACTAACTGTAAAACCTCTAACTTTACGGGGTAAAATGATGATGATGGAAAGTTTCCGTCTAGGAATCATTGTGAAAGTACACAGGGTGCAGGGTTAAAGGGATTTGGACGATTAGAGTGAACACACCACTTTTCTCCGCTGCTTTACGACTGTGTTATTACACATGTGGTTGATCCATTAGGCCTATAAATACGTCAGACTCAGCGTTCATTACCAATCCCCCTTTGAAGGATTTTTATTCGTGGGTTGACATTATAAAGACACTTTGATCCCCCCCTTCCCCACTCAACAAGGCTGGTGATGTCATGAATTTCTGAAAGGCCGCCTGCAAAATTAGCCCTGTGTGAGTAAAGCAGCAGCCGCTTTCAGGTGTACACGTGTTGAACACAACGTTGTATTTTATCTAACATCACATGCTAAAGTTTGAAAATACAGGCTAATTTAATTCCTTTAAAATGGAAATATTGCTTTATATTTTTCTGTTCTTTTCTCATGGAAATACATACAAATACACATATTTTATACAAATACACACTTCAATCTAACAAGTGACAGCTTGTCTATTCCAAAACATTTTTTTTCACCACTGCACTTGACATCGAACGTCACCTGTAACAGCGAGCTCAAGAAAAAACACAACATGAATGACAGAGATCCAGTTGTAATCAATACAGTTGCACACTCTCTTCTTTGGGTACATGTGTGTGAATGTTCTCAGCGGGAGCGAGAGAAGAAGTAGTTCAAAGCCTATGGAGTAACATTTGTTCGAGAAACGCCATAAAAACACACACACACACACACACACACACACACGCACACTTCAGAAGGTCCTGAGTCAGATCTTCCTCTCAAACCACATCAGTCCATCTGACTCACCATTAAACAGCACTTAAAAAACCGAACTCAGTCATTAGTTCAGTCTGCACCCGGATGCATCATTACTTGTGGGAGAACCTGGCTGTGGATGTTATGTTGACATCCTGGATTAATAGATTGAGTTCTGAGGAGTAAAGAGCAGAGATTTTGTTCAACCTCTGGCACTTGACCTTCTTACACCTGGTTGTAATTTTAACAATAAAGGAAAGATCCTCACATAGGTCTGATAAACCCACGACTGACCAGCACAAACAAGGATATTTTAGGAAGTTACCTTAATATCAGTATAAATATCAAAATAAGCTAATGAGCTAGAGATGCAACTTCACTATGTTACATACTGAGCAACACTGAACCACCATGAATCTCATTAGGAAATTACAGAAATATGTTAGTGGTAAAAATACCAGAAATCACAGTAATCTCTCACTTATCACAGTGAGAACCTATCATCACAAGTGCTGTAAGTTGTAGTGAAATAATACATTGATATATTATTACATATCACCAGAGGTAAGAGATAAAACCATTAATTATTTAAAAAAACACTATATGAGTTTGTTATTGCAGTAAAGCTTTACTACACTGTATTTTATAGTGTTTCTAAGCTGGAAAAGTGTGAAACTTAAAAAAAAAAAAAAAAAAGTCAACATGTGTAGAGCTGCACAGCCGAACTGAAACTACATCTGGCCTACCGCCTGCGTTTCTGCACGATGTCAATGGGCCGGTTGACTGCGCACGGCGACCCGCAGACATTCCCGTTCCGCACTTTGAAGTAGCGATCCTGGACCGAGGGGGCCAGATACACACAGTTAGTCGGTAAACTCATGTTTGTGATTGTTTCCTCTCTCCTGTGTTGTTCTCCACTAATCTTCCTCCTCTTGGCGCTCTCTCCTCTCCCTTCACAGCGCACCAGGTTTCCAGTGACGCGCAGACAGACGGAGGAAAACCCTCCTCGGTGTGTTTCAGCGGCATGCCTCCAGTCCGACACGAGAAGAGGGTGAAGGAGGGTACGGGGGTTAAAGCAGAGTGGGCTTTTAAAGAGTCATTCGCTGCAGTTTATGCCGCGATTTGGAAAGCTGAATGCGAAGAACTGAACTTGAGCAGAGCGCGAAGTGGCTGCTTTCACATCCACATTGAGAAGTCCTGGGCTGAAATCTCGCTCTTCTCTCGAGATCCACTCCTCCCTCCCTCCCTGTGTCTGTCTCCTCCTTCCAGCACATAGATGGTTTAAAAAAAGACACGTGCATGTATATGTACAGTATATATATATATGTATGTGTGTGTGTGTGTGCGAGACAGTGGGTCTGAGGTTGTTACTGCATCACTCGTGTGTGTGTGTGTGTGTGTGTACATGTGTGCAGTGAGTTTGGACCGTGGGTTATGTAGATACACATGTGTTTCTATGTTTATTATGACCGCTGTAAGTTTGTTTCTATCGTTATCACAAATAGTTTGACACTGCACTGACATAACTAATTCATTCATTTGATGCGCTCTCTTACTTATCTGTAAGGACGTTTTTATTATTTTTATTCATTTAAACTCACCACAAATGGTCCGCATGTGTTTTTAGAACTGTGAAATATACATTTTTACCTGTTACCTCAGGTGCATTGCAAAATTCCCAGTCCAAGCTCCAACCTGCAGTAACTCCAGCGGAGGAGCACCAGGCAGTGTCACCCCTGGGAGTGATGGCCTTTCTGGACCTGATGAGTTCACCAACTCACTGCTGTCAATATAACAGGCAAATATTTGCCTTTTGAGACATGGGGCACAAATGAAATCTGTTACTGTCTGTTTTTAAACCAGCTACTGGCTTACACGATAGATTTCTACTGATAGTGAGGCTAAGTGACCAGACTGAGGACTATACTGACAGCTCAGTTGTTCAGAAATATGAGAAAAATTCAAGGCCATCAGGGAAAGATTCCTCTGCATTTGTTGAGACAAAAGCTCATCTTAAACAGAATCAGCTCTTCGTTACGCTGCTATCCTGAACTCCTCTGTTTTCTGTGCGACTCTGGTCATTTCCGCTGACCCCTACCTCACCTTCAGAAGAATCGGTTTAGTCTCAAACCACATTTCACTTTTTCACCACAGCACATTCCACATTGACTCTTGCCCAGCGACACTGATTCACATACATCAGGTTCGCTCCTCGTGTACCTCACTGCAGACTCTTACAGGAGCGACCATCGTTACAGCTCAGGCAGATCCTTCCTCCATGATAAGGTCACAAGAAGTCTCACCAAAACTGCTCAGTGTTAAGTTTTAACATGGAAATGTACTTAAACCCCTGAATACAATAATCCATTCTAGCATCAAAACGCATGCATGTCACACCAGCTCCTGTCTTTTTCAGCACTCTCTCTTTTTGGCTCTTTTAAACACACAGAAAGAGACTCCAACACTGTGATTTCTGTCATCATATTTAGATTTGAGAACGGTGGTAAACCCATTCCACCAGTGCTCTCCTCCGTCCTTGTGCAATGTGCTTGTGAAACATGTTGGACCCCGAAACAGATGCTGTGGTGGAGGTTTGCTGAGAATGAGGTGTTTGTGAGGCCGCTGTGTAACCCGATCCAGCAGCCAAATGACTTCTACGGCCCAGCTGGCTTTGGGCTCCTATGACAACATTACCTCTGGTCATGAGAATAAACTGTGAGGGAGGAGTGGCATGTAAGTATGTGCGTGTGTGAGTGTGATGAAGTGCACATGTACAGTAAGTGTTTGTGTGTGTCTGGAGCAGGTTATACTGATATCAGAGTGAAATATCAGATATCCATCAGTCTGCTGGTGATATAATAGACGTCTGCAGCTACAGGAAAATCACATTTTTTCTTTAAATCAGATAATATAAGTGTTTTCAATGCTTTAGCGTTCTGCATTGCTCAGTTTCATCAGTTTCAGCAAACTGTCTGTTGCAGCTTCTCTCTAATCATAAACAGTCAAATGAAGCAAAATGGCTTCAGGCTCTGGGCCTTAAAATCATAACACTGTAAATCTCTTTTGAAAACAGGAAGCTCATTGTATAGTTAGACAAGTTTACATATTCTTCACAATGTGGTCTATTATTCTTTACTTACTTTATTTCCCCTGGTTAATGTACAACCACCTTAGGCCTCCAAAATAACATCAATAAAACTTGATGAAACCTATCAAAAAACTTGTTACTAATAACTAATTATAAAAGAAACAACATTTTAGTACTGTCTGTGGTTTAAAAACAGTGAACTTATCACCCCTAATGTGTGCCAGAGTTTTTCTGCAGATAAAACATTTATTTGTATTTAGTGCAGTGAATTTGCAGCAGAAGAGCAGAGAGGGTCTTGCCCCACCTTGTGGAGGAAACTTTGAGGTGACACAATGAGCAGCCTGCAGGAGGTTTTCCCTTCCGCTGATTGTTAGTGCAGATAACCTCCACACCTAACACGCCTTTAACCACACAGGAGTCAGCAAGCAAGTGTAACGCATGGTCAGATTGACAGTCGGCACTGACGCTACAGTGTAAACGGCAACATGACGTCTTTGTGGTCAACAATTACAAACAACCATGTGAACAGAAACAATTACACTTCTCTACTTCCGACTTTTACAGACAGACCTCATGTGAATAATTGTCTTAGTAAATATCAGTGTTAACGAAATGCACATGTTTTGTTGTTTATTTGTTGTGGTTTGAACTATTACATTACTGTTACTTTCAGAACGGCTTCAACAAGCAGTTTGGCTGCTTAGTTCATACTCTTATTGATTTACTCTGGCAGAATTTCTTCTCCTATACCTCCCACAAAACACACAACCAGGAGTTCCAGTTAACCAGAATGTGTTATTTCAGAGGGTAGTGTCTGTTCATTTTGTTGTTTTTTTGGCTTTAACGTTTGTTTGTCCAAGATAAGTTGAACAAGCAAGCTTTAGCATTTCCAACAACACCCAGATTTGCATTCACTGCAGGAATGTGAGTCAGAAAATGATGATATTCAGTAAACAGTAAAGTCAGTCTCCAGCTAGTTCAGGGTGCTGGAGGTGAGCTGACTGTCCAGCAGAGGTCACTCTATGCCTGGACACCAACTTAGAATTTATTATAATAATAGAAACTGCAAAAGCTGTAAATGGCCAATATCAACACTACTACTATTGTTTTGTGTGATTTTTAAGATTTAAACTGAAAAGGCAGTGATAGCAATGTTGTGAAAACTGAAATTAAACCAAAAGATGCTATTTTTCCAGCATTAAACCCTAAATAAATATCTCCTATAATCTCAACATGAAGAATGAAATTGACTCAAGCCTGAACCAAATGCATTTTCCACAGCTGGTGAAACACAGCACCTAATTTGGCAACATGACCTCAAAGTACCTACAGCAACTCTCTGGTGGAACAAACAATCAATATGGATTTTGGGACGGGTGGCATGTGTTGGTGTGTGTATACATGAGCAACAAGAAACACATGGCACATTCACGTGTTAGGGGCAGCCAAGCTTAGAGGGGCTGGGGAACTATTCCAGGCACAGGGGTTTTATTTTAGGGGTCTGCTGTGTTATTGTTTCACCCTCTTATCTCCCCTGCTCTACTTGGTCAGCTCTTTGTGGCTGTACTCGGCCAGAATCAAGTGTCTTTCTGAGAGTGCATTGGATGATAAGCTGGAAACGAAATGGAACTGACCAGCCTGCCTTTTTTAAAGTGGTCTGGCAGCCTTCAGCCTGTTCCACACAGATTTAATCTCTAAATTGTTTGGCTATTTTACAGCAGCATGGACATATCAGAATGTAGTAACATTTGCAAATCCTCCCAGTATCGTTGACTTTTAAACAAACTCAGAAGAAACAGATGAGACTATATTTATATGTCACATATGCAAAGAAGGTGCCAGATAAGATCTTCACACACCACAACATCCTTTTAGTGCAACCTGGCAAGATAACCCTGCATAAAACAAGAAAAATAATAAACGTTTAGTTGCCTGTCACTATATGTTAAGACAAGGTTTCAGAGGACATGCAGAGACATTCTCAGGGACAGGAGCTCAAAATAAAAAGGGGGCATATCAGAACTGAGCTGTTTAGATATAGGATGAATATTACAGTGGTAATGAACCTAAAAACACATCTGTTTGAAATGTTTTTTGGTCTGTTTGGTGTGTTATTATTTTTGGAAACAATGGATATGCACTGTGGAAAAGATGTGGTTGGTTTCTACATATGGTTGATCCAAACGCCTGCATTATTTTTTTGGAAACCTTGCAGAGATGCACATAATCTGACCCTAGCTAAGGGAGCTATACATACAGAAATATTAACTAAATATTAGATTAAAGATACATGTATTATATACTATAGATTTGAGGCATCAGTAATAAGTAGTAAGTGAATAAGGCCCCAGAGGATTAATTAAGGTCGAGTGGGGCCTGAGCCTCGAGATGCTTATACGTTTTAGATTTTAATTAGTTTATCAGTTTTCACTTTGACATGAACAAGCCTTTTTCTGCATTGTACATACAGCTCAAAGGTTAAATGATCAAATAAATGATGAAGAATCACATTTAAAGTAAAGTCAACTTCTGTGGAAATGAAATTCCTTCTGCAGTAAAATGATTTTTTCTCAGTGTGGGTGGTGACAATGAGGGAGCAGCATGTGTTTGTGGTCGTGCTGGGACGTGGTACAGGAGGCTGAGTCAACCACTGACCCAGTAGCAGAGTGGAGAGCTGGGCGGTGCCCACTGATCCGAGCCCAGTTGAATTCTTACCGGGACTGGGGACAGGAACAGGCATGAACATACAAGCAAGAACACGCACAAACCACAAAACACTGGAATGCATAAGAACGCGTTTAAAAAGGCATGCAGTGGGCACATGTACAGAAACTGTGCATGTGATTATAATCTGATGCACAGTAAACAGTGTGTGATTGTCATCAGTGTAACATGAGTCCACCCCTCATTGTAAGGATTGAGACAGGAGGGGTTATTTATCCACCCTCCCCCTGCTAAGAGACCAAACAATTCATCACGCAGACTGGCAGCAAACGGTCACAGAAAATGAATTGTTCACAAAAAGAGGCAAATGTGCTTATAAAAATAAGAAGTGTGCTGTTAGAGCATCTGTTTTTTAACTGCCTGGACATCCCCAGTTGGCCTAACGCTTTAATTCAGAGCTCTGTATTCAGTCACCAACATTTGTCTCTGGGTCACTGCACTGAAAAATGTCTCTGGGAGACTTTTAGCAAAAACAGGAAGTCTGTTGAATGAAGCTTGCCACAAACAAAACTAGCTTCCTCTCAGAAGTCATTGGGTAAAATGCCAGCACACAAAAACGGTGCAGCTAAAAAAAAAAACATCCCTAATAATACAATGGCTTCACCGCACATGATGCTGTGCAACAAACATTTCTCTGCGGGAACTGATACGAGCCTTTCCATATTTCACATTTGTATAATCTATAAAATAAATATTATGAAAGTTCCTGTGTGGAACATTTCCCCATCAGAACTTTCATCACTCCAGTTTATTAACTTTCAGATCAACCCTGTTTACTTTCCTGTTACTTCTGCAACAATGAACACATAATACTGCTGCACATCAAAACAGGGTTTTGAGAATAATTACCGGTCTTCAACTGGTGACACGTCAACACCCAAGTTCTATTAGCAGAAGGGAAACTCTTAATTTCCTGATATTGCCAATGTATTCAAATTCATACAATTAAAAGTACCAGAAAACCAAGCAACCATTGATGCTTTTTGTCAGTCATTCAAGGTAATTTAACCAACATTTTATAAATATGAAACTACATCATCAGTGTTGAGTATTTTTAAGCCTCACAAGACCAACACTGCAATCATACAACTGTCTTGAGTTGCCCGATGACGTGAATGTTTTGCAAGTGACACACATGTGAGTCTTTTCCCTGTCTGCCACCGATCAAATGTGGAAAAAAAAAGAACACTGCATTATTCATCTCCTAAATCTCCCTGAATGCTGTGCAGATGGGGAAGTATAATAACACTCAGAAAAAGAAAGTGAATATTTCTGGGTAGTAACAAGAATCTCACGACCGTCACTGCAAACTCAACCTGTCGTGTTGCTCCTCTGACACTGAACGTGTAGAAATATGTTCATGCACTTTAGTGCAGCTGTAGACAAAAGCAGCGCTCATTAATTCTGTAGGATGATATCAAACTTGATATTTACTAACTTAGTGTATATCATGTTTAGTAAGTAATAGTTTGTTTCTTCCATGAGTCACTTTTCAACTCCTAAAAAGAAACCTTCAAAACGTCAGTGCAGATATATTTTAAACATTTTAAAATCACTGGTATAATATACAGTGTGTTCACTGCAGGTCTGTGAGCCATGTGTGCTCTGCAGCGTGTATGAACACTCCCTCTCATGAATATGAGCGCAGAAAAGACGCAGGATGCAGAGTTTAGGAACATACCCCAAGCACGAGTGTCTCCGACGGTGTCCAAAACTAGTCTGCACGCCTTTCCTTGGCAATCGGAAGTCTTTGCTCATTGTCTCTTGTGTTCCTGACAAATACAAGACAGTCAGGACTCTGAGGAAAATAATCTGCACATTTGAATTAAGCCTCTTATGAAGTTTCCTGAACTTTTCAACTTAGTCTGTTGTTCTTCCTCTCACGAAACACCGGGCGGTTCTGGATTGACTCCACAAGGTTTGGTGTTGTGATACATCAAAACATAGGAATACTCCGAGGGAGAGACGAAAACAATGCTGATAGAGTCAGATGGAGGACATATCTATTAATCCTCAGTGCCTCAGGATGAAGGGAAAACCGTTGAGGAATGCTGCTGAGTAAGTCCACTGTCCCAGGCAAGCTTCAACAAGGCTGACTGGAGTGTGATATTCAATTATTCTCTCCAGAAGGAAAGAGAAGACTGTTGTAACTGAAGACTCACTGCACTGAATGACTTTCCACAGTTGTCTCTCCTTTCTCACTGGTTTGTTGTTGTTGTCTTAAACCCAAACTAATCCCAGATGTGACATCCACTACATTCCTGAAAAGGTCTTCAGCTCCTAATTGTCCAGAAGAAAACAATATATCTCAAGAGCAGTCTAACTTTTAAAGTAGACTTGTTACTCTACTTCTACGTCACTCACTCACTCACTCACTCACTCTGCAGGAAAGGGGAAGGGTTGAGTCGTTACTCAGAGAGCAATGTTACTGCAGGATAGCATCAGCGAGTGTTGACCTCTTCCTGCAGCAGTGTGAGAGCTTGTGGAGTCCCCTGGGGTCGCTGTGGGAGCGGAGGACGGCCCACAAAGTCCTCAGGAGCTGTCAAGGAATCTGTTTTGCACAGGATATCCAATGCCAAGACAAATATGCAAGAGCTCAGTTTAAAGGTTCTGGTATAAAATTACAGGATGATTCTATTCTAAGCAACTCTTTCACATATCTAAGGCAACCCCAAAGTAGGGAGCGTTGACCCTTTCTGAGCGTTGAAAAAGTGAAAATGAAAATACTCCTATATTCAGAAAGTTACAGAGGAAAATGTTGGTATGTCCCAGCTTGTCAAAGGATCTGACTCTACTGCGTGGCTGGGGGGTGTTTTTGTGTCTGGCAGAGTTAGCTTGGCTCAGCCTTCGATGACACGTGAGATCAATGAGTCGTCTGACCTGATACCCTCCTTCTGCTGCCCTGCAGCTACATAATTACAGAGGGGATATTGTTAGACTTGGTGCTGGGCAGGGTGGCAACAGCATTTTTGCAAAACTGCTACATCCATCCATTAACTTAACCGCTTGTCTACTTAAAGGTGACAAGGGTGCTGGAGCCTATCTGAGCTGTCACTGGATGAGAGGCGGAGTACACCCTGGACAGGTCGCCAGTCTATCACAGAGATGACAAATACAGAGACAAACATTCACACTCACATTCACACCTATGGGCAATTTGCAGTCACTAATTAACCCAACATCTATGTCTTTGGATGCTGGGAGGAAGCTGGAGTACCCGGAGAGAGCCCACGCAGAACATGCAAACTCCACACAGAAAGGCACCCGGCCGACTGGTGGATTCAAACCTTGGTCCTTCTTGCCCTGAGGCGACAGTGCTAACCACTACACCACCGTATTGCCTCAGACTGCTACATAAAAAGTACCAAACAGTCACACATTCATAAAAAAGTAACTCAGAATTTACAGAACCCGAATGGTAATTGCTTTCGTCTTCTCTTGTAAGTCGCTTTAGATAAAAGCGTCTGCCAAGTAAAGTAAAGTAAAAAAAGTACAGTTTCCACCAGTGTCATAAAATGATGTAACTTAGGGTTGTAACTCATTTTGTAATAGATTCATACACAGGTTGTTATTTCTATTTATCAGTTAATCATTTAGTGGTGCACATCAGAGCCTCACTTTTTTTAGTTTGACTATCATTATCAAAACAGTTGCAGATTGTCAACAGTTTTTCATTTAATCAACTATGCATCTCCAGTTTAAATACTAAGCCTAAATGTCATGCTTAGCATTGTTATTACTATAAAACTGTCTGCATACAGAGTTTTTCCTGACATGTTTCAAACTCTACATAGTAAAACCAAACTACTTCTTAAATACTGTTAGTATTATTAGCTTGAAATAAAGTCGCCAATAGATTTATTGCCATTATTGTAAAAGGTAACAAACTCAGGTGCCACCCTCAGAGGGAAAATTAGAATTTTCACAGTAAATATTTTCATCACTTTACCAAGCATTTCAAATCTCATAAAAATATCTTGAACTTGAGTGTTTTCTGAGAATTGAAATTATGTAGGTGCAGCATCACTATCACAAATGGCTCACCAACAATAACATACGTGTATCTGCACTGTGGGAAAGAACACTCAGGTCTAGATTAAATCAACCATTCAAGTGACTCATCAACAAACAGGGACCCTACGGTATATGTGTCATTTTCTCCTGCTCAGGCCTTCAACTCACTGGACACTGGCCGCTGACAGCAGTGAGGACTGCTGAGGACAGACTCTGTGTTTCTAGGTGCCCGCATTTAAAGTTTCAAACATTTCAGCTTCAGACAGATGGACACTTGTTGCACGGCAATAAAAGCCACCAAAACCACTTCCCTAAACAAAATGTGAATGCTGCAAACTAAAAAGAGGATGCTTCAAAGACGGAGAAAATTAACTACTAAATGAGAACACAAGAATAAAAAAACAACACAAGAGTAACAGCTTTAATATAAGTGATTCCCCATCGGCCTTTTAAAACTTTACCACCTATTTTATCGTTATGCTGCTGCTTCCATTTAATCTGAAACACTGTTTGCTTTCAAATCAACAGCTTCACTGTGAATATTTGTAAAATGAATCAGGCTATTAGGCTTTTGTAACACTTGCACTATTTATAAAGAGGTTTAAATCACACTTCAGTGGAGAACACTTTACTTTAAATCCCTCCATTCACTATTTATATGCCAAACAATTTAAATGGTTTTAAATGGTTAATAATAAACAGTTTATAACACTCTATAAAGTAGTTTTAAGCAGATATAAGTATGTATTTGTTCAAAGCTACTGTGGACAACAACACATCCCTGGTCAAAGAAATGATAAAATGCAAAATTAGTCTTTATAGGAGAATTTGTAATTGTAGACAAATACTGAACATCAATAAAGAAATAACAAATAAAAATGTCTTTGTATCTGCCAAAAAACTGCATTAACCATTTCTTAAATGCTTTTATGCTGCTTATAAATGCTAAACTGTGGGACTTAAAGTAATGCGTTACCCTTAAGTGTATTAAAAGTTGGTAAATACAGTAGGTTAAATTTGTCTGATTTCCTGACGCACACAGGTTTCAGCCTCTTTATCGTTATTTCATTCTACCTCTCCACTTGTGTTTCAAATATAAGAAAAAATGTCTATGAAATTAGAAAAAAAACCCACTACAAAAAGAGTTTGCACTTTACTTATTTATTTTGAACTTTTTAATTACTTTATAATAATATGATGAATTTAAATAATCTGATAATCCTGCAAATATTATTGTAAACAGCATAAAGATGGATTTTGTATTTATCTTTAATTAAGAGTCTTGTTCAGACTTTATTTAGTACCCATTTAAAACTTCTGTTCCGTTTTTTAATAAAGTTTCTCAATTTGAACTTTCTCCGTCATTTGCAGTGTTATATGTTGGAGCTTGCAGATCGACGACAGTCTCATGTCGGTGCGAAGTGAAGCTAAATGTGTCTTCTTCAAATCTGCTGTTGTGTGGACTCGACTGACATTTGTGTGAGAACACGATCGGATGGGGGTGTCAGCCTGAGGCCACTGAAGTTTAAACATTAGATGAGGGGCAGCGTAATGACATCAGTGAAATGTAAGGAAGGGTGACGTGAATCCACACGCCTTGTTTACAAGCTGCTCCTCTACATAGTTACAGGCAAACAGTTACAGAGTAGAGGGAGAGAGCAGGCAGATTTCATGTTTACTTGATGAAGGATTTTCAATGTTATATTAAATAAACCAGCAGGAGTTCTCGTCACAGTTGGTGTAAAATTAATTCCTATTCAGTTTTTTGTGAAAAAATGGATTTTTGATGCTGATCCGCTGTCATAACTTAGTGTAAACTGCTTGTTCTGTTATGAACAACAAGTTATTAGATTTATTATAGTGCATTAATATACTTTGGTTTGTTCTTCCCTTAAAGTCTCCCACTGTTTTGCATTATTTTTTCCTCTGCTCAGTCAACTACACAAGACCATTACACCCCTTTCTCTGGCTGTCACTCTTCAGTATTGCACTCCACTTGCCAGGCAGATTTTCAGGGATAAAATAATTGCTTGATTTTACTCTTTGACACACCTGGTGAAATCTGCTTAACTTTAATTACTGTTCTCTGAAAACTCACTGTGAGTGATATTGGCAAGGGAGCTTTTCTCATCAGAGTTTAATAAGAAGTGTGTTGGTTGAACAGTCTTCAGTATAACTGGATTAATGAAGAGTAATGAGAAGAAGCACAAGGTGCACATGCATATCGCCACAATTATTAAAGGAAAAGCCACCTCATATTTGAAAGATTGGTACTCCTCTGGGCCTTAAAAGTTTCATAAAGGTCTAGTTCTTTTCTGTAAATGACAATCATCTGTGTATGTATGTAAAACTAAATAAGTTTAACTTTAAAGCCACAAGAACCAAAACCACCACTGCAAACAGTTTGCAGACAAACGAAAGTGGCGACCTGATAATACCAAACAATTTAAGACCCAGAATACTCCTAAGATGAAACAGCTGTCTACAAGAGCAGCAATTACGCAGTCTGTGACACATACTCGCTCACTCAACACTCTGAGTCTACAAAAAAAGACCAAAATGTTGTTAAAGCTCATTAAATAATTCACTACATATAACTGAATTTAAAAGTTTCTCACAAACAACAGCCTTCACTTGTTGGCCTGTAATCTTGTTCTTCCGTGGTCGTAAAATTAGTTTTTACTCCGTGTTTACAGACAAGATTGAAAAAAGATGGCTTTAGACAGCGGGAAGGTTTGCCGTGCGTGCAGTTTCTCAGAGTTCCTCAAATAACCTACAGGTCACGGTTGTGTACATGGAAAATCTTCTCCTTACGTCACTACCAAACCAGCACTGCTTTCTCTGACACACATAGTTTCTATTGTAAAAATAAGAAAATGAAGTCAGCTAGACCTGACATACACTTCTGAAATGACTGATAATCCTCATCCATCACAATATTTGAGGAAACTTGAAAAGATTTAATCAGGTTGAGCTGCTCTGACGTACGAAACACACACGCTCTCTGTTTTCAGTCATGAGGAATGAGTAAATAAATGATGGTGGAGCGTGAAACGTCAGCCCTGTGTTTACTGTGGTGAGCTTTGTCTCTGACTTGAGGTTTCTGTTTAGCAGTCCATCTGCTGCTATAGAGTCCTTTCTCCTCACTATTTGACCTGTGAAAGCCCTGCTGAATGCTGCGCTGAACACCTTAGGCACATAACAAGAGCCTCTCTTTCATTGCAAGAACAACGAGGTCCATTGAGATGACACCGGTCTCGACGTCAACAAAATCATGATTTCGCATAGTTACCTTCTCATCAGACAATGGGGCTTTTTCTGCAGATACAAACCCATGACACACAATCTGATGACGTTAGGATGTAGCTGATACATGCTGCATAACCCTAAACAAATACACGTGCTCAAGATTATCCAAAGTTTAGGGGGTTACAGAGTTGAAAAGCCTCTGAGTTCTCAAAATGATCTTATCTATGTGCAGCAAGCCTTCTATACAAAACCATTTACGTACATCTTTAGTATTCATGCCAAAGACTTTGAATTATTTACACTACCTGGGTGTGTGTGCCAAGGTGAAGCGCCTCTGGCCAAAGCTCCGGTTCATCAAGAATTTGCGGAACAGCAGAGGAGAGTGGCAGGGGGAGTTTCGAGGAGAATCACAAGGGGACATCCTGGGGGATCCACAGGGTGAGCCAGAAGTTGACTGCGGTTTCATCTTGATGGGCTGAGTGCTGCTGAGTGGGAGGGAATCAGTCTCCCCGGAGCTTTCCCAGAGGGCCTCACTCATGTTGCCACGCAAGGGTTCAGCAAAAACATATGTCTTACACAGATTCCTTGTGCAGACCTCTCAGTTCTGACAGGTAGTCCAGGTCATCCATTTCGGAGCAACAGCATTCTTTAGTGGAATTCATAAATTTACTCTTAAGTCTGTCTCGTAACGATGGAGATCATACTCAGAGACACTCGTGGGAGCCTCTAAATTCTTCAGATCCACTTTCACTTGACAGCTTAAGAATCTTCATTACTTTTCTAACCAGTTCTGTCTGCGAGCACTGTTGATGGACATGGACACGAGTGCAGGAGTAAGCCCTCCCCTCAGTCGTGAGCTCTGTTTACATAGCACTGAGCCCTGACTAAATATGGCCAGGCCTGAATTATAGCGTTTAAAGCCCGTACCACAGGTGAACAAGCCATGTCCAGCACTCCCTTCATGTAGGAGGAACTGGCAACTGCCAAGCACACCAGTTTACATCTGTTTCCGTCCTCAGTCCATCAGTGCACAGACATTAATCAGGGATTACAGCTCTGCCTGTGTGCACACATACCAGAGCTGTGCTGCGTCAAGAGGCTGCAGCCTGGAGCGATTTTCACCATGCTCGTCAGTGTGGCCCCACTCTGTCTAAAAACAGACCCGCTTGAGATAAAAGATAACGGGAACCCTGGAAATGTCACTTAAACTTTTACTCGTATCTCAAGTGACTAGTGCTTTCCCAGCGGAGTTGAGGAGTGACGGAAAACACAAGATCAAGCAGAGTTTCATCTTTGACCCACAGACAACCAGTGACCCTAACCTCCTCCACCCAAAACAAAACCTTGTGAATTCAGCCAAAATACACAAACTGGAGTTAAATCCGCTTGTACCTAAACATTTCCTTTGACAAGTAGCATGCTATAAACACATGTTGATCATATGTAACAGTTCACTTAATTCAGTCACTGAATTATTTCAAGTTTTTAATCCATTCACCGACTTTTGCTTTAAAACATCAAAGAAACAGGTTCATGCATCATAAAAGTCACGATTAACTATAATATAATGTGTCAGCATTCAGCTGCATATGAGTATTTGTCCTGTATCTGAGAACACATTGTTTGCCAAGAGCTGGCTAAATCGTATTTTACGAATAAAAACAAACAAACACATTTTAATCTCAGATTTACAATCAGAAGATAGAAAATTTAAATGGCACTGCAAATCACATTCTAAATATGAAACAGCTATAATTGCTTCGTAATTGCTTCAGTATTTAAACAGTTTCTAATATTTAATTCAAGATCCTCCTTTCTGTGCTTTTTCTAACTGTCTTTGTAATTGTGAAGTGCGCCTTTTCTGCACCGCAATTATCATAGATCACCTGTCAATCAAACAGCGTGACTACAATGTCTCAGTGTCTGGGTTTTATGATGATAAGGTCTGAGTTTCAGTGGTTAGCACTCTTTCCTTTGTCTGTTCAAGCATATCAACATGAAAGCTGCAAACAACCAGTGTTAAGAATAGCAAACCTATAAGTTTAAGTTTATGTTTTTAATGGGCCATGAGGGCCTGAGTATTTAAACAGCATGAATATCTTTACAGCAAATTAGAAAATGAGTTCAACATCTATTATTCACTTTATCATGTCTCTTTGAGACACAGCATTCATTGTAATGAAGCATTACTAGTGAGATGAAAGGACTCTCGAGCCTGAGGATCCGACTGCCAAAGTACTGTTTTAACTCAGAAGGGGTCACTGCAATGAGCTCACTAACAAAAACACAGCTGTTGCATGAAAGGCTGCCAAATGTGACCAGCAGATGGTGCCCACGAACAGACACAGACAGACGCACGGATCTAGACAAATGCACTAATATGAAAATACCCACATGACAAACTGGGGATTATAAAATGTCAAAACATCCTGTGGGATTTTAACTTAGAGAAATTCAGCTCAAGTTTTCTGGCATTTGGAGAAGACTTTTATCCAATTCACATTACAGCGTCATAACTGTCTCCCCAGTATTGGAGGCCCAAGTGTGTTTTGAACCTCTAACCCTGGGAACAGGCCACGTCGTCTGCTAACACATTCCACCAATACACCTGTGACTGAGCGTCGTGTTGGCTCAGTGGTAGAAACTAATTCAAAACTGCAGACTACGTGGGCTCTTGTCAATCAAATAGTTGCCATTATGATTCAGTGGGGAGAAAAGACAAGAAGCTGAAACCAATGTCTTTTCTTAAAGTGACTAATGCCAGGATACGTGGAACTACGTATTCATCTGAGTCACATACCCTCCCTCCACCCACACAAACACATTCATTTTAAAAACACTCAGAGAGGACTCGCTGATACCTGAAAAGTCTTTAGAGTTGACAGTATACTGC
>JAUBNQ010000020.1:17453342-17465813 GCA_032353495.1 Ctenopoma kingsleyae
GAGACTATCACCACCTTTAAGAAACATTTGAAAACTCACTTGTTTAAAAAGTATTTCAAATGAGTCTAACACGCACATACACACACACACACTCACAAAAAAATTGTCTAGCACTTAACAATTCCTAGCATGTTCTTTATCTTTACGAGTTTGGCGTCATCAGGGCTCTTAGTTTTTAGTAACTCAGAATTTACGGAAACCGAATTGTAATTGCTTGTGTCTTCTCCTTGTAAGTCGCTTTGGATAAAAGCATCTGCCAAGTAAAGTAAAATAAAGTAAAGTAAAGTAAAGAGGGAGAACAGAGACAGGGCCGTGGTCAAAGTGAGGGAGGAACAGTGAAACAGGGAGATAGAGACACAAAGAGACCAGGACAACCACACAGGATTGTGTTTCATCTTTTAACAAAGATGAAAGTTGTGTGATTAGTTTAATGCTCCAGAAAAAAATTAACTGTGAGTTGTCGCTCAAAGTGTCTTTTCAGTACCTCCAGGCTAATTGATTTGTTCCTCACTTTAGTTTCTTTCTGCTGCTTTGACAATTCACTGTTTCACACAGTGATTTCATAAAAATGTAATCTAATTTTAAACAGTGTCAGTGTCTGCAAAGTCCCTGGGACAGAATGCGACTGTACATCAATAAGGACTTTTGTTTTTTTTAAACACTAAGACCAAACAACACAAAATTCATACTGCATATGGTAACTGTTTGATCAAACCCTGCTCTATTTAACTGCCACAGTCAGGGATATTTGGTTTTGTACACACTGTGCTCACACTCACACACAATTCACTTCCTATATAGAGTATCGGTGCATTCACAAGCACTCAAGAAACCAGGTTATTCAGAGAAAACAGCATGTACATGCAAATGGTCAGTAATCACATTTCTCCCCTACCCCAACCTGATTTAAGTTTTGTGTGTGTGTGTATGTGTGTGTGTGTGTGTGTGTGTGTGAGAGTCATAGAGCTGCAGCCTTGTGAGAGGCAGACTTTGTAGTGAGATCACACTGTTTTTTCCTCACAATGAATATAGCAAACACTCCGTTAAGTGGGGATTTTACAGTTTGACTTGGAATAATTTTAAATACAAAAACAAAGCTTTACTTTCATCCAGCCAATCAGATATCAGAACTCTATTTTCCTGGTCTACAGTTTACAGGGGAAGGGGTCTTACTGGTGAAATCAAGTGATTCTACTCCAATGACCTAATGACTTTTAGAAGTCATTAAAAAAACAAACCAAACACCCATAACCCTGTTATTTAAGCGCATGTAATTATACTGCTGGTTTTGAGCTAACACATATAAACAGGCTCACCCAGATGTGGTAAGTAATTCACCTTTACTGCAGTCGTTGTAGCTTCCGCAGTAGCTTGGTGCAGTCCATTTAAACTGGTTACTGTGGCACAGAAACATCTTTAACTTTGTTTTATTGTCACTGACTGAAGGTTCGTGTCAGAACAAAACACTGCAGTCAGTAATATCATTACTATCGAACCACAGCTAGTTTTCAGCAATGTTTTTTTTTTTTTTTTGGTGAATGACACTTTTTTCCAGCCAATCAGCAACAGAGAGGAAGCAGCTGGCTGTGTTATCACCTGCCTGGTCTCCCACCATGCCAAACACAGAAAGTGAGAATGAGATGGAGGCTGTAAGGCTGGTGTGTGATTAAATAGGATGGTGGTTTCTCAGCAGGCCTGTCCCTCTAAAAAACTAGTGATGGTGGTCACATGTGTCTCCATTAATCAAGAGTACTGTGCTGTATGAATGCTTATGACTCACACTTTCTCCTAAAGTGCCTGTCATATTTTCAGCACAGTGTGACAGGACACAGTGGGAATCAAGCCTCAAACCTCAACTCTGCCAGTGCTCAAGTACAGTAACTGAGTAATGGCTCAGTGCAGTACTTGGACTAGCCTGTAGCAGCATTTGTTTCTGGTGTGATTTTTTTTATCACTAAGGGAAAAAATAGTTTTTATGCCTCTTCTGTTACTGATTTCTACTTATGATTATTGAGCCCTTGTGTAAAATAACAGTCCTGTATTTAAGCCATTTCTTTTTTTTAATACTGAAGGACTGGCTGCTCCAACTGCCCCACCACTCCAGCAGGAGTAACATATCTCAACAACTATTGTCCAGTTAATAAGAAATTTCATACAGGCATTTTTGTACAGAGAAATCTACTACTACTTTAATTTTCCCCCTATCGCTACCAGAAGATATACTTTGGCTTATGATTAAACACATGAAATATATTAAATTTTCACTCTCTTGTGTTTGGTATTACATGCAAATTGAACATGCTAACACTGTGAATTAAGAAAAATTATTACCATGTTCTGTCACTATCAGTATGTTAGCGCACTGAAATTAGCATTTAGCATCACTGTGCCTACTTACAGTCTCATAGGGTTTCTGAAAGTGTGAAAAGTCCTTGACATAGACCATTGATGGGGTGATCATGCACAACAATGACTTCTAACATAACAAATCTCTTAGTTTTGTTAATATGATATAGGTACAACTGAACTAATAAATCAGACAAACCTGGACATGTCTTGTGTGCATGGGAATATCTCTGCTTATTATGCAAATATTGTAGCTGCTGGAATAATACGAATGTAACAAGTCAAATATTTTTTACTGCACTGAACAGTAGTTTAATGCCTGTTAATGCCTATCCTACTTTTCTGCAGCTGTTTCACTTTAAAGGTCTTAAAAGAATGAAAACAATGGAAAGCTTTTAGGTTACTACACCTTCTCACTAAAGCTAATACACAAAGAGTTGCAGGTGACTTGTTTTGCAGGACTTCAAGTTAGTGATGTGTACTGCTACTGTGAGAAGTTGAGATCTGCTGTAGGTTAAAAAGATTTTCGGATGTGTAATCGAGACAATTGCCTCCATTTGCTGCATTTTACCACTGTAATAAACTGGATTTTTGATACGACGTCACAACTCATACAGATGGTGGATCACAGTGTAAGGTTACACACATATCGCAATGCTTTAAAAATGTGACAACAAGAGCCTCTAAATTGCATTTTCAGTTTGAGCTGAGACAATTTGATTGTTTTATGGTAATGTACTGCTGTCGGCAAAACAACCAAGTTTAACTATCCCACAGAGTCTACAATCTGTTGCCACAATTACAGATTTAGATGAGTTATAGCTACTTAACCAAGTCTTGTTCCCAATTTTAATTCCATTATGAGAGTTTGCTTTACATATCATGTTGTCTTTATGATCCAACAAATTCTTTTCTCTGTTGTTATTGTCTCATCAGTCTCTCTTTCTTTCGCTCTCATTTTTGTTGTTTTATTAGCCGGTTATGCAAATGGGGCAATTTCCATCAGCTGCATACAATCAAAGCTCTAATAGCATTATCAAAAATGTCTATCTAGCTTAGGAACGCTTCTAGGGAATTCTTTCAAGTTCGACACAACTGTAAACTTGGACTCAGTGATGAACTGATTAGATTTTGGTGACGAGGATCAGTGTTAACCAGAATCAAATCTTTTCCTAACCCTAACCACTCAGAGTTGGCATTACATGAAATACAAATATCTGCCAGCAGAAACATATCTCGATGGGGAACTGGTTAATGTTTTTCTCTCTGTGCATTCCTGGTGGATAGGTTTGTAACTGTACAATCCTGTCTGTGAGTATTACAAAGCACTGTGAAGCGTTTTAGTATGTATTAAGCTTCTTAAACACACATTCCCTTCCTCTACGTCCCAGATATCTAATCTGTAAATAAAACAACACACCCCCACAAAAAAAGCCTATTGCATTTTTTCCACACAGGGAAAAAAAAGTGTGTAATTCAGCCTTTTGTGCTCAGGATAACCAACTTAATGGGTACCTTAGCATATGAGCAGGCTGTTTGACATTTAGGATTTGTACGTTGGCTGTTGCAGATGAAACTAAAAAAAACCCAGCAAAAGTTGTGAAGTGATTTCACTGAGGAGGTTTTGTACCATTTGAGGAGGCAGGACCTGATACATAGGGTGAATATACGCATAGTGTGTACTGAGTGTATGTTCGACTGCCCTGACCACAGTCCAACATGCATCCAAGGTCTAATTCCACAATCCACTCTCTTCCATATGTCACAAACAGCATGCACACATGTACACAGTCAGACCACATATACATATATCCTTACACACACACACACACACACACACACACAAGTTGTAGAATGATGTAATCACAGATGAGAGCATTTCATCAGGATACACTGATCCTTCATGAACTCGTGAGATCAGTCAAAGCCATCACTACTGGTGGAAAATGAATATTTATTCATCACAGTGGTGAGAGAAGTGGAGCTGGATAAATCTTCCCAAAGTGCATATCATATGTGATCTGTGTGAGTGTATAAAATCAGGCAGCCAAAACAGGCCTGTTCGTCTGATGCAAAGCTGGAAACATTCACCTGTGTGAATAATGACATGACATGGGGTGCAAAGACTGTGATTAGTATCGCTCCATAAATAGAGCCAGTCTCCAATCAGCTCCTTCATTCTTAAACCTTGCTCTAACATCTCTCTGCAGTGTGCCATGATTAACTGTGCAGGCGGAAAGAAGCTGAACGTGTTCACAAAAGACATTTCCAAAGAACACTCAAAAAGTTAACTTACACAGTAGCCAGAGGGTAATGCTACGGGAACAACGAAAGCCTTGGAAAAACAACCTGTATGTTATAATGTTATACATCTGTTGGTAGGTAGCCAGATCATTTAAGTCACTACTGTAACTTTTGGACCTTTTATGGTGTGAGCTGTTTAAGATATTGATAATCACCAATATACCCTTGAAAATAGAATTGCATCCTAATTGCTACATCTAGCTGACACATTTACCCGTCTTTAAAGCAAGCAATTGGGTGCCGTTATTCATTGTGTGTGTCGTTGTCTGTGTTTGTGTCCCCTGTGTCTTTATTAAGTGCGAACAAAGCACTGAAATAAAGATAAAACCTTTATAGTCATGACGTAATCATAGTTCAAACTCACGTGCAGAGTTACACTGGGGTGCGGTATCAGTGAAGTAAACTACACACACTTGATAAGATGAGTAAAAGGTGAGTGTGTGTGTGTGTTGCATGAAGAGAAGTCACAAACCTTATTTACTTCAAGCCAAGACATTGATGTGGGTTAGTTGGTGCAGCAGAAGGGCGGCAACTGGAAAGAAGAAAAAACAACAAAGAATGTGTTTTGAAAGAGAGTTGATATTTGTAGTTACTACCCTGGCAATTTTTATGTAGTATACCTGTAGATTGGGTTCAGCTAAAAGGTGAAATAAGACAGACTGCTACTATCCCATAAAACAGATTGATGAGAAACTTTCTTTTACCGCTCACTGACAAATTAATCATTCTTCACTTCATTATGTGCAGAGATTTATGACATTAAAAACCAATTTTGCTGCATGAATTCGAACCACTTTAAACCTTTGATTTTACCAAGTAATAGTTTGCAGTTGTAATTCCCATTAAACATAACTGAAATAGCTACTTTAAAATAATACACACAAAGAAGAAGATAAAAATCTAACGGGCATATAAAAACAAACTAACACAGTACCAGGACTTTCATCTATAAAGTGATCATCTGACTCATCTACACCAACTGGTGTTACCATGTGTTGAATGATGGCGGATGGATGTATGTGTATGCCAGAGGCACCACAAAGGCTGAAAAGCTTTTCAATCCAGCCAGAAGAGTACATGACAAAGTTATTTTATTACATTATTAGGTGATTTGTTTATTTTGAAGTCACGAGCACATCGCTGAGCCCACACAGACGAATAAGATGCAGTGATAAATAAAATTTAATACAATAAACAGAAATTATTACACAAGCTTAACAACAGGGACAAAATGTGTCTTCAAAGTCTAATAAAATTAACTAGCATGGTCATCCTTTAACGCTTCATATAAAGGCTGATAAGTCACAAAATGGTAAATGGAGTAGACTTCTGTATATACGATGCTTTTAACTTAAGATGAGTATAGTGTGATTCATAATGTGTCACACAGAGGCATGAGCCTCCCAGCTGCCTTCTATTGTCACACTACAAGCCTCCAGTCACACAGCAAAGGAAACTAATTTTGAAAACCACTTTTGGCTCAACTCCCACGTTATTATAACAGTTTGCATTACTGGTAACAAAGACCGTCAAAAAGCATGAAGCAATTCCCAAATCCGGACACTCTGCTCCCTCTAGCTGTACCCTGAGATCTTGTCCATGAAAATCACAAGTAGGTTTGGTGACAAAGGAAAATCCTGCTGGAGGCCAACGTCAAATGGACATATGACTTCTTGCTGAGAATATCAACAAAAATGTTACTCCAGTTGTAGGACCAGATGGTTTATAACAATGGCATCCCATGCTCTTGCAGTACCCCTCACAAGAACCTCCAGGAGACGGTCAAACTCCAATAAACTGTCCAGCATGTCCTGCAGGGATAAAGAGTTGATCCACTGTTCCACTGCCAAAACAGAATATGCATTGCTCTCTCATCTAAATGGCAATTTATTTAATTCTAATTATTTTTTCATTTAATTAGTTTTATAAATATAATAGTTATTATTTTGTAGATTAAGGAGTTCTTTTATATATTAAAATAAAACGTGTTGTAATATTGTGTCAAAATTTGCGTCACAGCGGTATCAGGGGCTGACATATCCTGAATTTTAATCCCTCTTGTAGTAGTACTATTTATTATGAAATTATTTTCTACTTATTAACTTTGGAATAACTCCTCGAGCAATAAAAACATGGTACAATTGGACCGCCCCTTTTCTTTTCCAATATGCAACATACTTCACTTGATATTTCTGTTTTGTCTTCACATACATTAAATTACTACACTCTGCAAGTTTGACCTTGTTTCTGTCACTCACAACCAGTAGCTCAAGGAGACAGAACAAGTGATTTGTTTATGAGGAGTTTCATCAGTTTTAATTGCTATCGTTAGTCAACAGGATCCAATGAAGGTCACTGACTATTAAACTACCCTTTAGGCGTAGCATCTGATATGTTATCTGATATGTTTTTATCAAGTTATCATTCACTAGAGTCCACAGGCAATTAGATGTTTCTTAGGTAGCTGTGCATTGTTTCAAAGTTAGTTCATACACGTCCACAGCTGCAAGATGATGTTTAGACTGCAGAGTGAAGAAGATGAGACTAAAAAAACAAATATATACCATCAGAGGAAAATAAGCAGAGACAAAATAGTACATTCTGAAAAGCGACCACACAAGGGAAATGTAGAAAACAACCTGCTTGAGAGACCAAGGAGCATGTGTCTTCAAGTGGAAGACTCTAAATAAATTTGTATATAATGAAGAAAAACACTTGTGACTGCATGGCAAGTCAAGAATACTCTCCAGGATGGAGGCGTATGTTTCCTTGTCAACAATCAAGAGAAAACAAGAGTCATCACCTGATCTCAATGTGAGACAGGGAAGATCTAAATTATCTGCCGATGCTGAGGGGTTAAAAATTCGGGTGTTGAGTGGAACATTTTTCCAAAAGATGCTTTTGTTTGACTTTATGTATATCTGTCTTTTTTTAATCATTTTTGAACACCTAAACTTTGGCCAATAGCACAACAGTGCAACAGTCCTCTCTACATTCATGCAGACCTTCTTAAAATGTTATGATTGTTAGGATGGATGGCTGCTCCGGTCTTGTTGAAGGACTTCGCTGATGTGACATGCACACAATGTGATTCTTCTTTGCAAGTTGACTGGTGAATCAGTAGGCGTTGATTTGCACACAGCTGATTTGAAGATTAAAAAAAAGAAAACAGGCTTCTGCACCTGAACACAAGGTATTTTATTCTTACTTCAACAGACCCATCCATAGTGTACATACAAAATGATAAATCAGTTGTAAATATTTGTGCATTGTGTGAAGGCCCTGATCTCAGACTTATGATGTCTCCTGATTTCCTAATCTCTGTCTATCTACCTTCTTTCTGCCTGCCCAAATGTAGTTGACACTAAACTCTCAGTCCTCACAAACAAGAATCTTTTGACTTTACTTCTGCTGCTGATACACCCTTCAGTCTCCCGGTATATTATCAGTATTATTATAGGTAGAGTGATATTTTTATTGTTTCCTTACACATTTAGCAGTCATGTAAATCATACATGCTGCTCATCATGTCCCTGCTGCATCATGTCTCCATGGAAAAGCAGCCTGTGCTACTCACCAGACCCAACTGTACACAGGACCTGCTGTTCGCATGCTGGAGGCAAATCCTAGCTTGCTTTTCATTTTTGAAATGTGCCATTACCCATTAAACGTTAAAAGGATGTAATGTTTAGAGGCATAATGGTATAAATGAAAGTGAGGGGGGAGGTACAGAGGTAGCATGTGACAAGCAAGCTGATTCCAGGCCACAAAAGCCAATTAACCATAAGTGTAAAGTTATGATGTTTACAACACTATTGCAGTTTTGTGTGTGCACACATTTGAGCGTGATTGAATTGAATTAAAGTATATCTGAGATTTAAATTATGTTTGACAAAGAAAATATACACAATAAAATATATACATTTTCTGTTTGCTAGTTAGCACACATTCCTGTTGATTCTTATTAACAGAATGCACTTATATAGAGCTTTTCTACTTTATTGGTACTCAAAGCGCTTTTACACTGCTTTTCATTCAGCCATTCGCACACACAAGAACACACATCGATCGCAGTGCTGATAATAAAACAAGGAGCAGGATACAGGTAGAAATCCAGGTATTTCTTAACATTATCACAAAAGACAAAACTCTTATCTCTTAAGATAAAAATCACATTTATCTCACTGTCATCTATCCCAACTGAAACATCTTCTATAAGGCTCTTCACAGAAGACATTTTGACATGTCACGTTACGAAAAGCACATGCACATGCTTCAGTCTCAGAGTCCTGTTATTGTGGATGTTGGCTCACTGTGACACTGTCATGAGTTGCTGGAACACTTAAATAGAACTGAGTCATTTTTTGTGTTATTAGTAAAAGATTAGCTTTTCTATAGAGTTGTGAGGCTGCAGGGACAGCTGGTTCTTGAAGAGCTTTTCACCATTTTGTGTTTTCTATAATGACATCCGTCACGTTAGGTAAAGTCAGAGTGAAAGCGAAGTTAGAGCATCCTACATCATCAGTAATACACCAAACATCAGCGTGAAATATGTGGTTTAGCTTTGAGAGGGATTTAAGTCAAATCCTTACATTTGATTGGACTGCTCAAAAGTGGGTCTGATTAGCAAATAGCTGTAGGAAGTTTTGGAGTTGTAGGTGAGTACCTCCACACACACCTCCACACCTGATGAGATTAAAGATTAACTTCCAGTCATCTGTTTTTATCTGCATTTTCACTTTGCACATAACAAAATATCTTAAAATACTGTAAAAATACTGCAAAAATATTTTACACAAAGAGTTAGCTAATCATGACATAAAGCATCTGACCTAATATAATAATAGCAGTAGACAAAAATAGATTTGTGTAGAATTTTCCTACATTGCTGTTCTCTGAGGCTTTACTAGCTTCTTCTGCAGTGGTTTAATGGCAGCAGGTCGAGAATGAGCGTCACCAGCTGTTTATCTTTTTGAACTGACTTCTACTATTTTCACAACAGTAGTGGGTGGAAAACACATATTCTCCAGGAATTTGCCATGTTGCAATTTCAGCAATAAAAGCAAATTCCATCATGACTTCAATTTTGTCCAAAAATCTGACCTACACTCTGTACAGCCAATGAATGCCCTGCACGTACAGTGCGCCGGGAACTTCTTGTGGAGGTGGGATGCCTGCAAAAGTTACTAGATTGCTGAAGGCTGTGCAGCGCAGCTCCCTAAGTTTCTGCATGAAAGCAGGGGCTGTTTTGCATAGCTGCAGGTGAGTGCCTGCTAATGTTAAGTGGTTTTGGAACCAAATAAACCATCACTTTTTGTTACATACAGGCGTAAACACAGGCAAAAATAAACTTGAAGCCTAAAAATACTCTCTGGGTTGCATTTACTTACACATAGTGAGTCAACATGTGGGCAGTGTAGATAACTGGATTGATTTAATTAGGAGTGCATCAGTTATGTAATACACCCATATCAAAAATATGGCTTGACACACTTGGCACTTGGTGCAGGCATAGATTTAAAGTAAAACCTGTGCACCAAGACAAATGATAGGTCCAGTTATGACAAAAAGAGAGGAAATTTTCAGGATACTGTACCATATAATTTACATGCACAGGGAACTTCTGGTAGAAGTCAGATGTCTGCTAAAGTTATTGCTAAAGACGCTGCAGTCCCCTAAGGTTCTGCACAAAAGCAGAGACAATTGTTTTTGCACCACATGCAAGGAAAAGTCATCTATTAACACTTTTCTACTTCAAAACACACAGCAAGGAGAACAGCTTGGTCAAGACAAAAGACAAATCACAGTGACAGAGGCTGTTGCATCCAAATCTACAGCAAACACACAAACATGGTTAGTGGTAAGTGTAGTATACATCACAAAATGTCTTGAACAGTCAGAACAGTGAGGTTTAATCTCAGTGGAGCAACATATAAACGCACAAAATCAAATCAAAAATGCTCAAATCCTGGAGGGACCAATTAATCTGCTCTTCTGCAGATTTAGGCTTCTGCAAAAGAAATGAAAAAAAAATTAAAATTGGGTTTAAATTAAAGTTACAAGTTATTAATAAAGTAGTGTTTAATCACATTCTTTAGGAAATGCGCACACAATTTGTTGCCAAGTGACATCTAGTGACCTCTATTGATACCCATGAATCTCCTACCGTTGGTACAGAGAAGAAGTCAGCAATAACTGCTGAAGTCATACAATGAATTGATACAAAAAATGTGAATAAGAATATAATTTAATTAATTAAAAGTGAATTAATTTAAGCTGCAGACTGTGTACCATGTGCTTGTAACACAGTGTAAAAGCTATGTGATTGGATGTTAGGAGCTGTAGCTATCAAAGAACAGATATTACCAGTGGTCCTTGGATCTTCTGAACTAATGAGTGAACCCCAAAGAGTTTCAAGCTGATTCAAGTCATAGCACAGCTCCAGCAGTGACTAACATAACATTGTTTATGAGAAAAATCAATGGGACTTTTACTTGAAACCAGCGGTGCCCCAAAATAGCTTCTCCCAATTTGCAGCTGACAAGTCAAAATGTAAAAATGACCCACGTATAATTGAAATGTCATAGTGAGTAGATGATGCAGCCTTGATAGAAGTATGCACACTCAGACCTTTCTATCTGTAAATACAGTATTTGAATCCTTCTTTGAAACTCGGTAAATTCTTTATTTCTTTTGCCTCAAAGCTAAAAAAAAAAAAAGTTCAGCACAGTGAGAAATCAGGATTTTCAGTGTGCCTGGAAACCCTCTGATCTCTCCACTGCACTCCACTACAGCCTTTTAAATCAGAGCACTTCTCCATTTCAAGACGTTTTTCTTTTTTTTCTTTTTTTTACAATGTCAGCCTCCGTGCAGCAACAGTCCTTTGAAATTCTGGTCGGTTTCTATTCAAGGAAATCTGTCACTTCTCAGAATAATGACAGCCTTTTTCTGCCTGCGTTTTCGATGTCGTGAGCTGACACTTCGCTCCAGGGATGATAAGTTCCTTAAGAGTGTTCAGCCAAAGGAAATATCTTCCCAGTGATCTTAGTTATCATAGAGGGCACTCTGACTTGCCACATGTGCCAACTGATAAGTTTAATGCTGGCTGCTTTCCATTTAGTTGTACCATGACCTCTCTGACACACGTAAAAGGGATGAGTTCATCAATAATGTTATTACTTTCATGTATAAATGTTCTGCAAATTTGATGTCTGCTGTGAGGAAGCTCTATTTAGGGTCCGACTGCCAATCTCAGGTCCTAATAGGAGTCTAATTTGTGTTCTATTAGAGACAGGTGCATTAGAAAAGTCAACCACTTGTCAAGTCTTCATAATATAAAATGGAAATGAAAATAATTAATTACGCAATGTTCAAAGTGTTTACTGGTGCCATTATACGGCATGTTATATAGCGCAACCATATTGTGCAGCAGTTATTTAAACATTCACAGTTCAGAACAGAGTCTGTAATGATTAACTATCTGAGCAGCGGTATCCTTGTCTTAAATTCTACAGTCATTCATCATAAAGTGAACACCCAAGGTGTCTTGTGATGCCGTCCTCACAGTGACGCACGGCAGAAAGGCTTGTTAAAACGTCAACTGATAAGGTTCGCAAAGGCCCTGAGCAACGATCGGGAGGTTTGCTATAAACAAGAGGGAAGATGTGTGCCATCCACATACATGCAGTTCACTACACTTCTTTTTATTATCTAACTTTTATCTTACCTCTACCATCCCTGTTTGATAGGATCTTAAAGGAACAGTTCAACATTTTGGTAAATGTGTTTACACATTTCCTTGTACAGAGTAAAATGGCATGA
>JAUBNQ010000020.1:17495869-17515368 GCA_032353495.1 Ctenopoma kingsleyae
ACATAAAATAAAATGGGTATCCCGGTTAGTAAGATATTTAGCTTAGCCAGTTATGTTCAAGTTCAAGCAGCTTGTAATATTCCCAGATTTTGTCCTCTGATATTTAGCTTTTACATACTTAGTTTATAAGAGTGATATTATCTGTAGGTCAGTTTTAAGTGAAGCTTCAATGCATGTATTGCCCTGACTGTTGTCTCAGCAGGCTTCTCTGTTAACCAGGTTTAGGCAGGAAGGTGTTTGGGTGATCTGGGATCAGCTGGGGATTAGCTGTCAGTCTGCAGGAAGCCAGCCAATTCTGATTAAATGGGCCTGACTAGCTGGCTGCAGCAGCACTTAGCTCTGGATCAATCCACCTCCCACAGGACGTCAATCTCCTTTAGGTGACAGGTTTAGAGCGGAGCTTCATGATGTCATTGTCCAGCGCTGAAACTCTCAACTCTTAGTCATGATTAAATTAGAATAAAGAAACACTCCTAATGAAGGTGGTCTGAAAATCCAGACAGAGAACTGTAGGACTATGTACAGTTTACTGTTTTTTATTCTTAAAATCTCAACATTGAGTCCAACAACAGTAACAACAATAACTTGGGTCAGAGATGTGGATTGTAGTGTAATTGCGTTAAATGCATAAACTTTGACTGTGAGGCCTTTGGGTCATTTTCAGACAATTTAAAAACATCACTTAAAGAAAATAACTGGACGATTAATCCATAATGAAAACGATCACTGTGTAGTGAGTGACACACAATGATAAAATCTGACTTTAGGTAAAAAGATAATGATGAGATGAGAGAAGATAAACCTTTGTCAGTATTGTCCGTAGTGATTGAAATTTGTATTTCAGCACCGCTCCATCAAAAACACAGCATAAAGGACACCAACATCCAACTGACACATTTATTTATGTGTGAGTGTTTAGCCCAAATAAAACATGCTAGGTAATGACAACAGGTTACTAAGAGTAAGTACTAAGTACTGAGAGTTACTACACTATCTTTCACTTGTCAGTGCACTGATCATTACAACAAACATTAATATGCAGCAGTTTTAATCAGTCATCTTAAGCAAAAGCAGGTTTCTCCATTGTAAAGATTTGCTGATTTTGTTCAGCTTTTTATTCTGTATCAATTGAATATCTTAGAGTTTTTAACTGTTGTTTCATTGGTTTTTGGACAACACAGTATTTCTGAATTAGGATGTGTATGTGTCACTGTTCTTTGACATTTTACAGACAATATAATTAATCCACAATCCAATAATGAAGACTAACACTGGTCAGAGGGCTCCACAGCTCAGCAGTTAGAGCGCTAGTCTCATAAACTAGGGGTCATGAGTTCAAATCTCTCTGGGGCCTTGTGATATCCTCAAGTCTTTCAGCAAAACACTGAGCTGCCTTCTTAAATTACTTCCACTGGATGTGTTGTGTTATCTCTCACAGTCCACCTGACTTGTAGCTTTGTTCAAAGCCTTTTTACCATCAAAGCCCAGTGAACGCAGTAGCAGTGTCCTGCAGGCTGAAAAACAGCTACATAATGAGAATTTGTTAATTACTTTGAGATTAAGCACAGAGGCCTCAGTCTGTACGCCTCTGTATCAAATTAGTGTTTAGCGATGGTTAAGCCAACTCTCTTCTCCAGAGCTAATCTTTGAGACACAGAGGAAAGAGCTGCAGTAATCTCTCCACAGCGTCACATACTGCAGACACACTTTGTTATATATTTTTAGGTGTTAATCTAACACTTTGGTCTGGAACAAGCTCAATAAATAATCATTTATACACACCTGTGATAACAGTCACAAGAATGTAGAAGTAATGGCGCTGGTTGCAATTTCCTGGTCTTCTGCATACATTGGTCATGAAATATTATCTTTACTAAAGTCACAAATATCAGCAAACATTTCTAAGCTGATAAAGCACAGTCATGTTCTTTATTGAACACACCCATTAAACATACAAAGTGATGGTGGAAACTAGGCTTAACTCGGCTTCTGATGTCACTAAATGCCAACTGGAGTCAGGTGTTCACATACCTGGAGCCCAGTCGATAACACGAGAATAGAGGTGTGGTTTAGAGCAACTTTGACCTATTAAGACAAGACAGACAGCTGATGTGAGCCATGACTCCCAAAATCGAGATCTCAGAGGACCTACGATCAAGAGTTGTTCATTTGCATGTAGCTGGAAAGAGTAATCTCAAAGAGTTTTTCATCAGTCCACAGATAGACACTGTCTATAAATGAAGACTGATGAGATTTGGTACTGTGGCTAATCTTCATAAAAGTATGTGTGAGGCCAAGTTCACTCAAAAGGCACAATGGTCAGTGAGGTGAAAAAGAACCACAGAGTAACAGCTAAAGACTTGAAGGATTCACTGGAGCTGGTTAACATTAACTCTGTTCATGAGTAAACCATGCACAAAACACTGAACAGACATGGTATCCATGGCAGGACACCATGAAGGAAACCATTGTTCTCCAAACAATACATTGACCAACGTAGAACTCCACAACACTACTGGGAAAATGTCTTGTGAACAGATAAAACAAAGGTAAGGGATCTACAGTATATTAACACTAACACTGATTGTAATGAAAAAGTATAATCTAAACTGAGTGTAAAAGCTTGTTCTTCTACGTTTAAAACATGGTCTTGTTACTTCACATGCTCTCTCTGTGCACAGCTGATTCAGCAGAAACTTGCCGACCGGCTGAAACAGTTGAGTCGACACTTTGGTGCAACAGTAACATGAGCAGATACATTTTTAATGAGGCTGGCCAAAGAGGAAACTGAAAACCAGACTTCGAATGTGATCAAGTGTGATCTCACTTCCAGTCAGTTTTGTCATTGTCACATTTTTTTTTTTTTGCTAAATATTGTAGTGCAGATACAATAATGCATGTTAGGTAATGTCATAGTCTAAAGTTAATGTTACATGTTGTGTAGTTTTTGTGAAATGTTAGTTGAAATATTTTCACTTGATGTTGTCACTGTATAAAGCATTTTTGATCAAATGTTGGATTTGATCTGTTAATAAATAAGAAAAAGTTTGTTCACTCATTTCATCACACTCATGTCATGTCTGAGTACTAAATGAAAAGAGCTGGAAATTAAAATAGCTGGTTTGGATTATGCTCCCACCCTCAGTGAGTCACACTGCAGTTCCCTTGTTAGAATAGTGATACCCACATGTCACCAGAATCCAGCAGCTCTGATCTCACTTGAATTAAACTGAAAAGTTATTTTGAAAGAAACATTTTGATGTAGTGGATTGCATTTGAAATGAAATACTGACTGTGAGGCTAAAGTGCTGACTCAATCTGAATGCATCACTGTATGAGGAATTATTATATTATAGCCCTTTTTATAGACATAGTCCCACACCCGGTTCAGAAAAGTTAACATGAAGCATCATATTTTTGGTTCAAAATCCTTTGCCGTCAACATCAGCAGACAGTTAATTGCCCCATTTTCTTTCCTGGACGTGATCTATCAGGCTTATCCTGTTGACAGCTTTATATCTTGCTTGCTTTGGGAGGTTTTTGCTTTCAGTCTGATCCTTAGAAACTTGGACTGTGAAACTGTCAGATGGCTGACTCGGCTAGTCAGGACCACTCCACTATGTGGTCATTTAAGAAACTGCCTTTGCTTAGACTATGAACTTTTCTATAAATTGGAAGTCTGTGTATAAAAAGTGCTACGAGTCACTTCCTTGACTCACATCCACAAACAGCCTTGAAGCTAAACAGAGCACTTTAATCTCATAGCCTTTGTTTTAAATTGAATGTGCTGAGGGCAAGCCAAAGAATTAAAATATATCATTGTCCTAAACTTCACAATGTACTCAGACAATTAATTTAATGATTTCTGAATAACACATTTCTGCATGAAAACAATTCTGAAAACATTCTGATCCACACAGACAATACTCCAAGTAACAGGACAATGTGTGCGCAGAAAAATCAGTTGAGATGTATTTGTTTCAGACAAATAAAATTGCACTGTATTTTTACAGATAAATAATCAAACATATTAATTAAATTAATATACATACACTGGCAACTTCCCTTTAACCTAAGTTGTAATTGAGAGGTTGAAATAGTTATATGAAATAGCTATATATATTATTATATATAGTTATATTGTCTGTCGTCAGTCTGGTGATAGCTTTCACATGTCTAACTACTTGCTCAGGCCACTTGTGTTGGAAACCTATTGACTTGTTGAGGAAGGGTCGGCGCTTCTACATTATTTAATAAGCACCTCTCTGTTCCTTCATGTAAACTGATCAAGCAGCACTGTGAGGAGGGTGCAGTTGTTTTGTTTGCTCTTTTTTCCCTGTTCCAGTGTTCCACTGCAGCTGAGTCGAGACAACAGTACAAATATAGAGCAGAGTGCACAGACTCAGACTCCTCTGGGCTCAGATCATTGTGCTCAACAATGTTTCCTACATCATTTTAGTCCTTATAGCCCCAAATCCTAGCTCAGTGGTAGCTCATACAGCATCAAATACCGTTACTTTCATTCAAAGTGCTGTGTTTTTACTCAAGGTGCAAGAGTGCCTCTTTAGAGTTGCGTTTAAAGTGGTCAAATAACTTCAGAAACCCTGATTATACCTGATTACCTGATTATTATATAGCATACTAATGCCTGATACTCACAAACACTGACATTCACACCAACATCAAGGTGCAGCCTTCTAGGAAAAACTGTCTGAGAATGTACACTGCTATCCCCATATTTAAATAACATCATGTCTGCCGCTGTCTATGGCGACTCAGCTGTTTTCACAACAAATATATTGCAACCTCTGCAGGACAGTACGTTGTGTGAAGTTGTTCTGTTCCAGCATGATCTTTGCTTGTATTTGCAAGAATGTTCCATGAACCTGCACAGCAATGATGTTGCGAGTAGTGGTGAGGCTCACAAAGAAGCCAACGCACACATCTTCCAGATCCCAATAATGTGTGCACATCAAGCAAGCCGACTGATTCCTATGGGACTCAGAACTCAGGGACTAGTCCATTATAATCAGTCCCTGAGTTCTGACTCGAATGTTAAGTAGGAAGTAGTCTGGGTTATGCAGTCTAACATGAGACAAAGGTGATAAACACACATTAAGAGACTATAGTGCCCTGCAAATGTCTTACCTCATGATACTGCCTGAACTATTTGTTTATGAGTGTGTAAGCAGCTAAATTTAATACCCCTGTGATTTACTTACTTCTTAGTGGTGTCATGTAAGTGTCAGGCTAAATCTTTCTGCTGTAACATTAGCTGTAAGCTTGAGACTCTCAGTATTAGGAAGCCATCAGCAATGTTTGCCAGACCTGTGCAGAACAAGTACTAGCAGCTCGAGCCGTGTCACAGAACTTCAGGTCACGTCTCTCTCATCTTGACTGACTGGTCTGCCTCCATTAAATAATAGTGCCATCACTTTGACTGTTGGAACAAAGGGCAAAGAAGCCCATCAAAATATAGCTGTGGTAAAATAACCATCTTATGACAGTACGTGAGGTTATTAGCAGGTAAAATACATGTCCAGCTGATGACTGTCAAACTCCAAACCAACTTTAACTTTGTTATTAAATGTGATGCTGTTCACACTGCCCTAGATGCACACTAAATTATTCCTCACACATCACCAGCTGATTGTGACAACATTTCAACAAGGTGAAGAAACCTTAAATGGGTTTTCTGCTGTCCCTTACACTTCAATGTTCTGCTTTGATTAATCATGGTGAAGCAAATGTGCAGTGCCGCTATCATCTGTTACACAGAAGCAGACAGAATGTCATCTTCTGTCTAAACACTACACTTATGGCATTTTCTGTGTGAAGCGGTGCCTCTGACGTTTCTTGAGTTTAATTTTATTAAAGTGTGTTTTTTTGCTCATGGCTTTAAAGGAGATGGTCATCAGTTCAGAGAGAATAGGCTGCCTTTAGTGAAACCAGGAAACCAAAGCATAGCATTAAAGTTTTGTTCTTCTCTGGAATCCACAGATGGCATCAGCAACAGCGACCTATGGGCAGAAGGAGTCTTCGGACCAAAATTTTGACTATATGTTCAAGATCCTCATCATTGGCAACAGCAGCGTAGGAAAAACGTCCTTCTTGTTCCGCTATGCTGACGACTCCTTCACACCAGCTTTTGTCAGTACGGTGGGCATCGACTTTAAGGTGAAGACCATCTACAGGAATGACAAGAGAATCAAACTACAGATCTGGGTAAGATGGAAGAAAGTAAATTAATCTGCAACTGTGAATTATTAGTTTTCGCTGTCTACAGTGGGAGTTGAGTGAGTATGAGTGTGTAAATGTGTACATATGACAGTCTAATAGATGTATTATAAACACATTCTAAGGTTTAATTAAGGTTTTTTGTTTGTTTGTTTGTTTTTTTATAAGATCTTTATGAAGCCATGTTGCTACCATCCATAATATATTTAGTCCTTTATCAGGCTGTACATTGCAACACAGTTTTATATATTTAGTATGTATATTGTCTGATATTGTCTGACATATGGACATTATTGGACACTGTTAGTCTTAGCCTACATTAAGCACACAGCATACAGTCATCCAGTTGGTCAATGCATCTTGGCAATTACATAATGCTCCTTGGGCTTTGTGGAGGTTTGTGTTGAACAGAGCCTAAGCATCACCTCTTAAACTCAAAATCTTAGAGAGCTGAATGAGAAATAATCTATATAGAGTGGATACATAAAGAGTGTGGTTCATTTCCTAGCTCATAGGAACATGCTGTTTGAGAGTGTGAAGCTGGAAATAAACTTGAATGAATTTCTTTTACTGGTTTCCTTCAATAGAGTCAAAGAGTGCACAAAGAACAAAGTTATTGGACAACCTTTCTTGTCCTTCCCTTATTGCACCAACACCTGCAGCTGGTCAACAATGTACCATGACTGGTTGCATTTTCACATATGATCTCTGTGCAATGTGCTTCCAACAGTTCTCCTGTGCTTCCACCAAGTTTAGTGCATTTCTCTTTTCTTCCCTCTTCATATTTCTAAGTTTAATCAATCTGAAGTAGGCAGAAAGTGTTTGCACTAGTATAGTCTATACATGCACAAAGTGAACCCTTAAGTCCCCAGACAAGTGCTTATCACGTGGCATCTGAAATTCTCCTAATCTTGTCTTTCAAACATCACATCAGAGACCAGGTGTGTGGAGGTGCGAAAGTAGCTTTCTTCTCACTTCAAGCTTTCGTTCTTGAACTGTTGTTGTCACTTTTCATCTGAACAACAAATTGTAACACAATGAAGTTGTCTTGAAATCTCTTGCTGTTATCTATGTATTTATGTGATTGTCACCTCTTGTCTTCTCAACAACCCCCCTTCAGCTGTTCAGAACACATATAAACACTACTTGTTTGAGCATTGCTGCACAATATCTACAACAGAAGGATGTTTCAGAAAACAGCATTTAAAGCTTAGTTTGACACCTCTGAAAAAGACATCCTTGTGATAATCATATGAATCCCTAAAACACAGCCTTAATACGGCAAAGAACATTTCATATTAACGTATTAATGTTCAACAGAGATATGCTGCTCTGTGAAATACTGCCCTGTGGTGCAATTTTATTATGCAAACTAGTGTCTTCTCATCACAGTGAACACACACATTTGCATGCAGTCCTGTCTTCTCTGCAGCCCCCTCATCCTGCAGTATAATAGATGCAATGACAGGGGACCAAAACACAGCTAGTTACAATAACAGGAACAAATATGACAGCGTTTCTTCTGATGTTTTTTTGCATCAGACATGTCTACTCCTGCTGTTTGCGTATGTCTGCTTTATTTAGCAAAGTAAAGAGGAACATGCTGGGAGAATAGGTTCTCATAGGTGAGCTGCAGGAAGCTGATGTTTCACTATCACGTTGTAGATCATAACATCATTTCCACCTTTGCTGCACATTCTGCAACAAACTGAGCTGTGATGGTGAGCAGAGAATTATGTGTACACGTGTGTGTGTGTGTGTGTGTGTGTGTGTGTGTGTGTGTGTGTGTGTGTGTGTGTGTGTGTGTTGGTGTGTGGCTGCCTCTGTTGTCAGCCTTTACCAGGTTTTGCCTATGGTGAGGAAGACATAGTCGGGCCAATCAGAGCATGAGCAACGAGTCAGTGTTGCTCTCCCCTCCCCCATTACTACATGTCTCCCAGAGTAGATACCCCCAACCCCCCATCCTCTTCACACAAATGTGCACACTTTCATACATGCACACACATAAAACCACCATCCCCCATTTCTCAACATCTCAGCTGAGAGTAGAAATGAAAATGCTTTGAGTCACGAGCTCCAAAGTAATCTAATTAATGTGGCTTGTGATGTACATTTAGAAAGTGCATTGTACATTAAGTGTATAATATATTTAATAGTAGTCACTATTTAGGCATACTGTAGCTAATGCAGTACTGATTTATACTGGTTTGGCAGTTTTTTTCTTTTATAGTATACAATGATGTTCGTTGTTAGACAGTGAAACAGTTTTTTTCATTATCAGTCCAAGTGTTGTTGTTTTTTTTGTTTGTTTGTTTTTACTTAGTAAATTATTCATTAAGTCTTTCAAATGTCAGATATGGTAAAAATATACATTTTGTTTTTTAAGTGCTCTCCAAATGTTTTGCTTCATCCAACAAACTGTGCACTTTCCAATCTTTAACTACATTCAGAGCTCGTAGATGAGCACAAAGATGAGTACTCCAATGAGTTCATTATGTAACAGCACTCAGTTCTACTTACAATGGCATTTTAGGTATAGAGGTGATGCTCTCATCCTAAACAGCCAGCAGGCACAGAGTGAAGTGAGCAGTTTAGGAGCATTGTAACAACAGTATAGAAAGTGAAGTACAGAGTTACAGCACGCTAAAAATAGATGTCATACAACATTCTTGGCCCCTGCAAATGGATATGTGATGGAGCCAATAGAGACATTGATTAGTCCAAGAAAAGAAAACTGTGTGTGTGTGTACAGTATGTTTTTGTGTGTGCACATGTTTAGGCATAGGTCTAATGTATTATGTATATGTATATACATCATGTGTGTATATGCAGTACGATTTAAAAACGCCTGGGGTGCAAGCTAGCACAGATCCAAAGCCTGGATAGATGGGATGGGTTGCATTAGGAAGGGCAAAACAGAAGCTGGACCAGTTGAGGCCTTGGTTACCAACCTTTAAATGGAGACAGACGGTCTGCTGTGCTGACCCCGACCACAGATTCAGTGACTGTAATTGGTCATTTCAATCCAGACTGTATAGTGGATGTTGATCTCAGTCTTTTGTTCTGCTGATCTTCACACTGACATCACAATGATGCAGTTGGATCAGAAGCAGCTCAGCTCATAGAGAGATTACTGTTCGCAGGGTGTTGGGTATCAGAATCACTGAGCTTTTATTCCTGGAGTGTTCATTAGGGCTTAGAAATTCAACCTCACTGGAGTCTGTGGCCAAGGACTCACAGCAAGAGGGGAAAAGGCAGAATCACGTTTTTTGGCAGAACATACAGCAGAATTAAAGACAAGAGGAGGAATTGATAACATGTCACCTATTGGCAGATTTTAAAATCACCAGAGGCCTTTTAATGCACTGTGTCAGTGTGTGTGTTGAATGTAATGTCTGATCCCTGGTGTGTGTGTGGTGTCCCATCTTGAGGTTAATTATGACAAGAAAGACCTGTCACAGTAATAGGTAAGAATTCATTTCCATAAACTACACAGTGATGTTTTGAGGGATCACTTGGACATTTTACCCTTCACTGGTAATGATCTGGTTTTGTAGATATTTGGTGTAGGGGACTATAGTTTAGGTAGGAAAGTGTGCTATAAACTTCCAAATAAAATTATAAAAGGAATAAATAAAAACAAGTCTTGACTTGAATGTTTCCAACCTGCCCATAGTGCACATTCATTAACTTTAAACAATTGTTTTATTTGGTTTAATTAAACCAAATAAAAAAAATAATTACTTCCTTATTCACAGCATGGCAAAATTACAAATTTTATATAACAATATATAACAAAATACAGTGGATTATCATATAGAGGGTAGTTGTTTTTAGCTTTACTGTCTTATACTGTAGAAAGTGTTTTGACTGTAAAACGTGGTAACCAACACACATGAAGAACTTTGATTAAAATATGAAAATATATTTGATATTTTACTTATTTGTCAGAGAGATGAGTCAAATTACTGGGCTAAAGCAACCTACTTTATACAGATTAACTGGTTCACTATACAACAGTATTATTCTGCTGTATAATACCAGTTATACACCTTTTAATTATTATAATATGAGTCAGTATCACCTTGGCTTCTTGGTGTACATCCTGTCCAAAGAGTATGATTTTGGATTTTTGTCTTGGTGCCTTTTATGTATGTTTAAGTGTTTAAATTTATTAACAAAAACTGGGTCTTTGATTAGAGGAATAAGTTATAATAGTGTTACTGTTGCAGAATGTCTGCAGCGTTTGCAGTGCAGTGTAGGAGAACAATAACAGGTTATGTCTAATGTGTGATTTGTAAAAAAAAAAATTAAAAAAAATAAAGTGAAATGTAATATAAGGGCTGATTAGACCGTCTAATAACTAATATATTTTACACACAAAATTTTACTAACACAAAGTTTTGGCCAATAGTGGGAAGATCTAAAAGTATTATAAGGGACCTCATTTCTAACAATATATAAAAAACAAAGAAATAACCTTAAGTAATCTGATTGTGTTATCACACTGAGGGGAAATCCTCATTAGGACCACTTGGCTTCAGCGTTTGTAGGCAAAATTCCCTCTAACTGGTGTTTCCGCCCCTTTCAGGACACAGCGGGCCAGGAGCGTTACCGCACCATCACCACAGCGTACTACCGAGGTGCCATGGGCTTCATCCTCATGTATGACATCACCAACGAGGAGTCCTTCAACGCTGTTCAGGACTGGTAGGCACTCGACTGGGACACTGTGTTATCCTTACCTTTGAGAGGGTGTTGTGTGGATGATAGATCAAGTGGTATCTATATAATCAGAACCAGTCTAGAAATAGATTTAAAGGTACTGCAGGCAGAGACAATCACACTGTACACTTGGATAACTCTTTCGAAGTGGCACAAATTGACAGTGAGGTAACATTTGTCAAACAGCAGTCTATAATAATGTAAATGTAAATAAAAATGTAACTATGCTCAGTCAGTATGATCCAGAACTTTTCTTTAAAAAAACTCCATGTAGCTTTTGCTGTCTAGAAATAAATCAGACTTCTGGGTACGTTGGATGCAGGGTGAACACAGCCTTGGAGTTTCCTCTCTGACAGCTGGGTGTGTTGGTTCCCAGGTCGACTCAGATTAAAACGTACTCGTGGGACAACGCCCAGGTGCTGCTGGTCGGAAACAAGTGTGACATGGAGGATGAACGAGTGGTGAGTGGAGAGAGAGGCCGGCAGCTGTCTGAACACCTTGGTGAGTTCATGGTGCACAACCTTCATATCTATGACTCATAGTTGTGTCCATACATAGTGGCAAAGGGCTTATCTAAAGTATTTCAGATAAGTATACAGTATATTCTAGAAGTATTATATTCTGACAATTATTTGTTATTCCAGAAGGACTTTACTATATTTTTGCATCTTTCCTGAACTTTAACTTTACCCATCCTTCTGTAAGCTGTTGTATTTGCTATCATCCTGGTATTAGATGATTAAACTTCAGTGCTCAAAGAATAGGTTAACTTTTTAAAGCCTGTCTTAAAGCAATAGTGTTCATATGAACACTGAAGGAGGCTGTAATCATTCCTCTTGTTAGCCTTTATCCGTCTTTCTGTGGAAGTGATGTGGGCTAAAATCCACCAGCATCACAGAAGAAGGACAGTGGATTTTGTACACCATCACTTACACACAAACCTTTTTTTGCAGCAATCTCATTATGGCCTGTATTAACTGTAGAAATGGTTACAGCAAGTATAACCTGTTTCAGTGTTAGTATGAGCACCTGACTGTTGCAATAGATGTCTGGTCAACAAAAAGACAACATCTGTAACTAACTATTTTTAACTTTATAACACGCTATTGTTAGCCTGCTAGTCTTGCCAGCTTCTGCAGCTTATATTTACAACACTGTCCACACTATTTTCTGCCCCCTCCTGCTTTTGACCCACCACATGAGTACAGTTTGTCAAACAGATTTTGGTTTGACTTCACCTGTAGGCAGAGCCCCACTGAGACTATGTGGTGTTTCCAATCTGCATGAACCAGTAAGAAAAACTGAAACCGGTTCAGAGAAATCAATGAGTGTTGCCGAAGGTACACACGTACATGTCCCAGCAGTTTGTGAAAACACATATATCAACATATAGAATTGTTGATTGATTTATTTGACTGTGTTATTGTTAGTAGATTTTAGCTGCTGCCATGGTTAAAAATTGCATTTCACTATACAACTATGTAGTTGCACGGGGGAGCCCTGCTCTCATTAAACCTGTCTGACCTCCTGTACCCTCTTTCCTCTCCAGGTTTTGAGTTCTTTGAGGCCAGTGCTAAGGACAACATCAATGTGAAGCAGACCTTCGAGCGCCTGGTTGATATCATCTGTGAAAAGATGTCTGAGAGCCTGGATGCAGGCGATCCCGCCGTCACAGGGGCCAAACAGGGGCCACAGCTGACAGAGCAGCCAGCTCCACCTCACCAGGACTGTGCATGTTAAAAGCTGACAACTCATGCAAAACCCTCCCTCTTTTTCCTTCTTCTCCTTCAGCTGGACCCCAGGGCCTCAGGTCCATATTCCATCACCCTTTTCTCTTCCTTTCCTAACTCTTTCTGTAACCTAGAAGGGATCATTGGCTGGTGGTGACAAGAACAAGGATGAAAAGTGTCTGAAATTTTCTGAGATGCTAGTGGACCAGTGTCCAGGTTCAGTAAAACACGTGTTTCAGACTCTTTACAGCCCCAGTTCTTGAATGTTCCCAACTTATTTTCTGTTGTCTCCTGGTTCCTCAGTGTGGTGTTACAAGAAGGATTTGACGGCGTTCAACCTCTGAGTGCCATTTAAATCCTTCAGATGTTTACAGTACTTTGTTTCACGTCAGTCACATCTCTTTAAACAATATGAGCCTCAGATTTGGTGACTAAGAGGGTCGCAGTGGGAGGGGGGACCATGCTCAAAGCCACTACATACTCATGTGTTTTGTTTCTTAGATGATTCTGGATAAAGAGAATTAAACATTCTCTTTGTTAGCTCACCTGGTATCTAAAAATGGATAATACAGGTATTTTTTTAGCCTTTTCATTTTGCTCTTTAAAAATTCTTTTTTACATTTCTCCAACAAACTTTTTTTGTATTCTCGTGCCTCCTTTTATTAATTTCATACATGAAACACTGGGTGCGGGAAAATATGAACAAGAGAGAGCTAGTTTAAAAAAGCAAACAATGAAGAGACATTTTATTTAATTATATTTATTTTAAATGTACATATAAATGTTGTGCAATATATAATATCTACAGGTATGCAAATTAATTTTAAAAGGAATGAAGTTCTATAAGAATAGTATCAAATATAAAAGGTCTATGCTGTGGGTTTGTGTGGGTGTCATTGCACCTGTGGAAACGCCTCCGTGAGCGGCTTCATTTCTCTGCTGCTTGGTCTCATGCTGCAAACTCAGAAACTCAAATTTCTTCATAAGGAACTGAATAAGATGTACATTTAGTTGTATCTTTAACATCTTCCAAAAGTCTAAAAAGTGACGTTTAACAGATATAGTAGGAAGGTACTCACTGGACAGATGTTGTGTGTTATCATAAATGTTGTTTTAAGCCAGACGGGAACTGTAGTGAAGCTGATATCAGGAGTTTTTCAAAATAATCAAGTAATTTGAGTCTTTTGAAAGCTCAATGTTAGCAGCTTTAAGATGTCACTGACATATCTGAGAAGCAGCACAGTGCAGTTGTGCTTGCTAACATTGCTGCATATTGACGTAACATATTGACATCATATTTTATATCTCTTAAACACATTGCAAACGATATGGAGGATGCAAACATTGTTTTATTAGATTACTTTGTGTTATTTTGCCTTGATGTGACAGTTTAACCCAGTGGAGAGAAAGGAACATGTAGAGAGAGCTGAGTTTTTTGCTGTTACACAACACCAACACTTGACTGCTAGATCCATACAGGACGATGAGCAGGCTTGTGTTCAACTGAAATCACTGAAACTAGTCATAGTCATAGTAGAAGAACTTGTTTTGATGGTGTTGAGACTTCGAGATCGAAACACTGTACAGGACAGCAGGGTTCAAGATGGTAGCTTGCACTTCACAGGAAAAAAACAAAACAACAACCAGGCAGGATTCCACATGTTCTACATCTGTTTACATCTAGTTTGCACTGAATGGATGGATGAACATAGAAGAATGTGTCAAATTGCACACCGGCTTTTAGCGTTTGTTTGTTTAGTAACAAGCGCTGCGCATAGTGAGACTCAGTGCGGCAGTTTTTTTTTGTCTGTTTTTGTGTAGTGTTTTTCCTGATGCTGTGTTTCACTGACATATCAACATCACTGTTAATTCAAACACCCATCAAACAGCTGGAGGCAAAAAAAAATGTTCACAGACCAGACCAAATCTTTTGTTTTGAGGTTTTCTTGGTTCCAACAACACTGTGTTCATAAATCACATGTTAACATCAGTTTCTTAAAATCTACATAACATCAGTCATTGTTACTGTCTTCCCTCAGACACTAGAAGTATTCGTGCACTTGTTTTACAAGTTCAACAGTTAAAACTGGTTTGCCAGGTATTCCTTCTTCTCACTTCACCAAAGATTGCTGTAGAAACAGCTAACTGTTTTTGCTGTGGGATACCAGAATGAGCATCATGCATGAGTGTGACCAGTTTTAACAGCTTGAAATAGTAAATAACGCTAGGTGCGTCTTTGTGGATTAAAGTGAAACCTGGTCATTTCAACATAAATGCATGTAACATTTTTTTCAAGGTTTGCTGGCGTGTAAAGCAATCTTAAAATTTCAAATGCTGTTTCCAGTAAAAACAGACATTAAAAAAGTGGCATCTATGGATTGAGAGGGCAAAAACATTGGACTTCATGGAGATTTCAGTCACTTTGATTGCATGATTATAGCAAATATGCGTGATTAACAGTATAACATAGTTGGTAAATGAGACCTCAGTCAAAGTGCAGAGCAGTGATGTTATCGGGAAAAGAGAGATGATCTGGACAGGATTTATCACAACAAACCTGGGAGACGATTTCGATCCTGCATATGTTTTACTTGTTAATGATTGTGACTGTTTATTTTCTGGTAAAATCCAAACTTTTAAACTGTTCTCCTTTCTAATACGTCTTCCTCTCTATATAAACCAGACCTGTAAATACTCCTTTCAGTCTTATGTGTGGATTGTGTTGTATCAACTCAGGCTTGCAACAGAAAAAAAATAAGAGACAAAAAAGAGGAAAAAAATACAGGAAAAACCTGAGACCCCCAAAAGAGCCATGTTGTACTGTATCTGCATTCATTTCTAGGCCTGCTTGTGAATGACTGTCACTCAGTTACAAAGCAATACACACTGCGGTATCTACACAAAAAAGAAACGCCATCATACTTGGTAGAGGTTGCCGACTTTAGATCTTCTACTAGCACGCAGAAACATGTAACTTTATTCAGTTCTCGTCACTGCCTCTTCAGATCCTCCTCAGTTTGGGCCATTAAGATGAGAGAAGATGCTGTGGATGTTTTTATCTGTACTTTGTGGTAAAACAATAAATCAGTTGCTAACAATGAGCTGTCTCTTGTTTTTGAAGAATTTGTACATGCGATGGGACGGCACTGTAGGGAAATACTTTGATTCAAATTCATTCAAGCAAATCAAATGTTTGTGTGTTATAAAAGCTCAGAGTCACGGATTTATTGTTAGTTTGTGGTAAATATTTGTCTGCTACTAGAAACAGTCTCAAGATGTCAGTGTTTTACAAAACTGAATCACACCAGTTTGCTCAAAGCAATATTTAAGTTTTTGTATGCGACCTCAGCAGAAAGAGTTTTCCCTTTTTTGGATTGTCTGAGAGCAAGGCCTAGTTTAATTTCATTTTTATAGAATAAATTCTTCTATGATAATTGAAATTATCAACTGGCCAAGCCATACCATATATTAGGTTTTGCTAGTTTTACTTTGCTAGTCTTTTTTTTTTGTATGTTCATTATAGGTAGTGAATATTTAGGACCTAAACAGATTCACATTTAATTGTCTTGTTGAGGAATCAATAAATTCCAGTCACATCAGCACCATCACAATATGCTAAAGACAACAAGTGAAATAAATGTATTCCTCCTTTTGCTCCATGTACTCCCTTTAGATACTCCTCAGTGACATTTAGGGAGTTAATACCCTTGTTTTCTAAATACAAATTATATCTTTAACGACTATGGCGCCAACATTTGTTTTGCAATTTCCCAATTGACCAGTAGAGGGAGAGAGATGCCGGCAGGTTTTCTTCACACACTTCAGAGGCCAGAAATTATACCAAGATCATGTCATTACACAACCCTGACCTCACTGATTCAGGCTCCATCAAAGGAGCAGGTTATTACCTATGATACAATATCTTATTTAATATAATGTAACTTAATAAAAAAAAACCTCTCTGCACGATTGTTCATCTTATTATTCAGTTAAACCATGAACTCTGTCTTAACATCCACCTCCAACCTCTGGTTTACTGTTGGACACACTGACTTAATCAACATGCGCGTACATATGAGACATTCACCAAATTAGAGGAAACAGTGTTTATTGCCGAGCAGCAATTAATTCAGGACACTGGGCATGACGCCAAATTACTGTAGGCCAGAGGTGACAACAACAGTCAGTGTAACAAAAAGGTCACGACTCTTCACATTTAACAAGAACACGCAGAAACAGAGACTCGCAGAGTAAAAAAAAAACAGATAAATACATGTGTTTTATATGTTAAAGATGATAAATACTGATTAATTGCGCCCTGTGACACCCAGCTGTGGGTAACATTCGACTTTGTCAACAACATGCAATTTGTTTCCTACAGAAATATATGTAGATTTTCTTCTACATATGAAACGTGGGCGTGTGTGCATTGTTCTTGTAGCCAATTCGTCATAATAGCTACCGGTGTCATACATTTGCATAGGCTAATATTGTAGAAATACTGTAGCCTACATGTGTTTGGTCCAGGTTTGACACTGTATAGACACAGTCAGTCTGTAAACATTTTTACAAGAAGAAAAAAAAAAAAAGTTGAGCATAGCTTTAACTCCCGGTAAACGTCTCTTTTTTTTTCCCCCTTTAGAAAAGCTTATGGCCAAATTCCATTTAAAAAACAGGCAGTTTAGTGCTGCTTTGCTCACCAGTAAACATACATACGAGCTAGAACATAATTTCATACATACAACATATTACAGTTAAACCATCTTTATTTCGGCATAAATCGATTGGCGATTGTTTATTTTAAAAACCAATGATGAAGAAGGCTTTCCCTATTCATCTGGAAACTGCTTCAGAAATAACAACAATAATTATCTGTCACAATCTTAACCTATGCTCGACCACGTATGTTTACATTTTACCGATGCTCAAAGCATTTTAAAACAGCCGATTACTAATGTACAGTTTGGCCTACGTGGCCTGGCATTCATTCCTAGGAACTGTACACATCTGGGCTACGGTACGTACAGAAAAACCAACATTATTAAAGTCCATGAAGCTTATACGCTGGTCAGTAGCCCGACTGCTGGTCCATCCCCTCTGGCTAGTGAACTTGAACTTCGTGTGGCAGCAGCTGGCAGCCGCTGCTAACATGGGTCAGGACTTTCTGTTTCAGCTGGGCCACCTGATCCCTTAGCAGGCCAGCCGTGGAGGCCAGGTCGGTGTTTTGGTTTTTCAGCGTCTTGACCCTGTCCTCCAGCCTGGAGATCCGCTCCAGTTTGCGCTTCCGACACTTGGAAGCTGCAATCCGGTTCCTGAGCCTCTTCCTCTCGGCTTTGATGCGCTCCTGTGAGTCCATGTCGATGGGAGACAGCGGCGGGCTCTCCCCGAAGCTCTGAACGTCGGGCACCGTCTGAGGCTCCTCCTTGAGCGGTTGGACCCGAGAGAGCTCCGGCTGTGGCGGGGCTGTCCCCAAATGATGTGACGGAGGAGGCGGGAAAGGAACCGTGTCCGTGGAGTAGTTGACAGTGGTTCCCAGTGGTCCACTGCCGTAACTGTTCAGGTTCGTGTAAACCGGTAGATCCGGCTGGACGGTGACCGGGGCGATGTTGGCGCCCAGATCCAGGCTGCCGTTCGTCTGCCCGGCTCCGTTCAGCTGGTTCTGCTTGTGTAAGTCCTCCAGCGCCTTCACGAACCCCTCGGCGAACTCCTGTTCGTCCGTCACCGTCTTCGGGTAGAGGAACTGGGAGCTGGTCGGCGTGGTGGTGACCATTCCGTTGGACTGGATGATCAGTCTCTCCAGCTCCGGTGAGGCCAGCTTGAGCAGCCCCAGGTCTGGGGAGCTGAGGATGCTCTCAGCGTCGCGGAGATGCGGTTTGAGGTCTGCGTCGTCCGCCAGGCTTAAGTTAATGTCTTTCTTCATCATTATTTCCGTGGCTACAAGGAGAAGTCGAACTGCTCGGGGCTCTCAGCACGGCGTCCTGTCCATAACCCCGCGGAAGTAAACAAAATAATAAAATATATTGTGGTTAATTAATAGAAATCTCTAATACTTCACTGAATCCGTTAGCGGAGCTGAGCTCTCAAGCGCGAGCTGAGTGTGTATCACGCCCGCGCGAACCGCCTCGAGCTTTTCTAGGCTGGCACGTTCCATTATGTCACATTTGCGCGCGCGCATTGGGCAGAAATTACGTTTTCCACATTTTTATTTGAATAATGGGACGAACCGAGCAGAGAGGGGAAGACCGGAGAGAGGTCTCACTCTGCCACGCTTTCCAGGGTCCGACTACAGCCCTAACAACAGGAAGCAGTGATGACAAGACAAGATAAGATAAGATAAGACTTCATTGATAACCGGAAGTGGAAATTCACTTCTCACAGCAGCAGAGTAATACTGACATCTGACATACAGAATCAATCAAAAATATACTACAAAAACACAGAGTAGATCAATAAATAATAGTAATAATAACAATTACTGGAGGGGTGATATCAACATGCTAATGGTAAGCTACACTCCTACACGCCCTCTCAGATCTGCTAATGAGAGGAGACTGAAAATTAACTCCTCCTCCTCCGATCCCAGTCAAGTCTATTCTCCTTTGTTGTCCCTGGCTGGTGGAATGATTTGCCCTGCTCCATTCGACTAGCTGAGACTATCACCACCTTTAAGAAACATTTGAAAACTCACTTGTTTTAAAGTATTTCAAATGAGTCTTACACACACACACACACACACACACACACACACACACACACACAAACACACCAAAAAAAAAGCACTTAACAATTCCTAGCATGTTTCGCTTC
>JAUBNQ010000020.1:17540694-17552324 GCA_032353495.1 Ctenopoma kingsleyae
GATGATCTGAACCTTTTAAGTGTGACAAATATGCAAAAAAGTAAAAAATCAGGAAGGGGGCAAACACTTTTTCACACTACTGTATGCAAATGAAATTAATCATGTACTAATAGTACTACGTTTAATTAGTTGTTTTGCTTAGATTTGAATTAGACTTGGTGAATTTCTTTAAACCTGAGAGTACACAGTAGTATGATAAAAAAAAAAAACATCGTCAGACTATGAGCATTTTGCTCACAGTTCACGCTTTTCTTTTGACACTGTACCAGGAAGTAAGGTCAGAGTGAGAGCGCTTCTCATTGACGATCTCTGTGTCACGCGTCACGCGTCGAGCGGCGCAGGAAGTCACCGTCGCTGTTGGATCTGCTGAAGCTTTCGAGGTTCCGATCGGTTCCATTTTTGTTTGGGTTCAAATCCAGACTCTCAGCGTCGGCGAATAAACCCGTAATCGATAAAGAAACACGGTGAACATTTTCGTTATCTGTATACGAACACCGAAAAGCGTTTTAGTAAAGCGAAAGTTGAGAGTCGAGATGAGTGTGGAGGCGTACGGGCCGAGCTCTCAGACCCTCACCTTCCTGGACACCGAAGAAGCGGAGTTGCTCGGGGCGGACACTCAGGGCTCCGAGTACGACTTCACCGATTTCACCCTTCCGAGCCAAACGCAAACTCAAGGCCAGACCCAGAGCCAGTTGGATAGCCAGGTTTGACGCTTTCAATTTTACGACGAGGCACGACCAAACGCGGTTCAGTTAGCTAGCTGACCCAGCGCTGCATGCTACCCAGCTTTTAGCCGTACCTAGCTTCATGTTAGCTATCCGCTAGCTAGCTGAGCCCATGAACTAAACTCATGAAGTAACGTTAGCGTTAATTGCCGTGACGCGTTAGTTTTGAATTGTTTAAAGAAAACCTGCCTCACGGATGAAACTTTAATTACTGTAAAACAAACGTTGAGAGCACTGACAACATGATAGCCGAAATTTTACGTAGTTAACAGGCTTTCTGCGTTGTGTCTTCTAGCCGTTAGCTGTTAATCGTTAGCATTCAGCTTGTTTAGTACAGCCTGTGTTTTGTTGCAGGTAAATGGTCCCGATGAGGGTCTTCACAATGGTGGAGTGGATGACTCCGTGGCCAAAGCCAGCCAGCTGTTGGCCGAGCTCAACTTTGAGGAAGACGAGGAGGACACGTACTACACCAAAGACCTGCCCGTGCACGCGTGCAGGTACAGTGACAGGAACCACACCATGCTGGCATGACGAGCCTGCTGTAGATCACAAAGGAAATTACTGATTTAATGTTTACACAGTTCTACATTTGTAGCACTTGTTTTATGTGTGCCACTCCAAACACACTCATAAATCATCACTGTACCTTATCTTAGCATTATGCTAAGTTAATAACTTTTTTCATGAACATTTTAATAATTAATACTCATTCAAATGCTTATGATATACATTTCTTCAAGTGTACTAAGATTTTTTACAAAATATACAAATATGTACATGTGGGGAATGATAAATATTACTTGTGGAAACGAAATAAGAAAGTTATTGATTAATGTGTAAGGGTAGAGTTCCTAAACACATTGAGGGTGTTTATCAGGAAAGTAAGTATTTAGAACGCATAGATAAGTCTAAACATGTTTTAATTGCAAGGGGAACATCAAAACACCATTGGATGTTTACATCAATGAATTTAGTAAAATTTGTGTTTACTGAATTATTTAAAAACGCATTCATGATATGTGATATAGCATGCTACCTTCTCTGACACATAATATTCTCCAGGGGAGGTACACACTGTGTATTGTATGTACTTTCTCTATATTTCAACCTGTTATAAATTTGGCAAGCTTTTAGTTTTGTTAAGACAGGACCCTGTACCTATACAGTATTTTTCAGTAATTTAAAAGCTATTTTAATATGTTGTTGTTTTTCAGCTACTGTGGTATCCATGATCCAGCCTGTGTTGTGTACTGCAATACCAGCAAGAAGTGGTTTTGTAATGGACGCGGAAACACATCGGGCAGGTGTGTAATGAATTCTTTTCTTCTGATAACTTACTTACAGCTGTCATAAGATAAAGTTATTGACTCGTGTACCAGAAAAAATATAAATAACAAACACTGATAAATATGCAGTTTTTAATTAATAAATTGCCTATGAACAGTTGTAATTAATCATAGAATATTTTCCATTTTATTTGTTTATCGTTAAACCTCTTGCTTTCTTACTTCCAGCCACATTGTGAACCACTTGGTGAGAGCCAAATGCAAAGAGGTGACGCTGCATAAAGACGGGCCACTGGGTGAGACCGTGCTGGAGTGTTATAACTGTGGTTGTCGTAACGTCTTCCTCCTGGGCTTCATTCCGGCCAAAGCTGATTCCGTGGTGGTTCTACTCTGCAGGCAAGTGCTGGCAGCGCAGGAACCTTGTACATATACAGACTCTGTAACCAATGTCCATAAAACCAGTGTGCTTAGTCTAGATTGTCCTTGAGGACAGCATTGAACCTCGGCGTGTTCAGTCACTATAAGCTACTCTGGAGCATGAACTGAAAGCTAAATATGCAAATTTTTACTTTGAAAGAGGAAGTTTATTGTGAGGTTGTATAGGTTGTTCAGGCTTCAGACCTATCTTTGCATAAGTTGCTGTACTCAAGCTCCCCGTAGCTTTTCTGTTTTTTGTATATTTTTAGCACTCTGTCTATGTTTTATAGCTTTTCCTGCAACAATTTCATATGACAGACAGTCTGTACTGGACACTGGAGACACATTTACACCCCACTAGAACAACAGCAACTAACTTTTTTTAACATGACTTACCTGCTTTAATACTCAGTCCACAAAGACAGAGGAACCGAAATGTGCTGGTCTTCTCTGAAACCTGGCTAGACCCAGTGACTCCCGACTAGGCTGTTAGATTGGAGTACCACTCCATCTATCGGGAAGATTGCATTAGTGATTCAGTAAAGAGCAGGGGTGTGTGCTTCATGGTAAACAACGTACACACAGATGTGGAGATAATTTCTTCAAGTTTCTTTCCTGATCTAAAGTACCTGATGATTAAATGCCATGCCTTTGTCGTGTCAAATCTGACTAACTTCTGGGCCAAATTCAGTCTAAGTTTTCACAGACTGCTGGTTTGGGGCACTTGCTTTGCTGTGCTGTGGATGGGGTAACATAGAGTAATATTACATAACAAAGTAATATAGTATAGAATGGTAACAGAATACTATGGCCTACAAGAGCATTTAAAATACAGCACCTTCCAGCTTCCATGGGAATTTTTGCCTGTCCTGCCCACAGCTGTATACTTCCCACCACTGGCTGTCACAACACATGCATAGGATGAGCTGCATACAGGAAAGAAAGTTGGCTCAGAGGCTGCATTTAATATAACAAGAGATATCAATTGTGCACATCTGAGGATAACATGCCATATTACCACTAACACATCAGCTGTGCAAAGCATGGGCAGCCATGCTGGATCAAGTTTACACTCTGTACTGAGAAGCATACAACTGACATTTGGCAAATCAGACCATACCTTGATTCTGCAGTTCCCCACCTACAAACTGAGACTAAAGCAGGAGAAGCCAGTCATCAAAAGTATACAAAGATGGATCTATGTCCCTGTGCGACTGCTTCAATATAACAGACCGGGACACATTGTGGGTGTCGACGTGTGGTGATATCATCAACATCACTGAATATGTGGAGGCAGTCACTGGATATATCAGCAAGTCCACTGATGATGTGTACTCTATGGACATTTGCAAATCAAAAATCCTGTAACAGTAGAGAGATTCTTGCTGCACTTCACAAATGCACAGTTGGCCACAACACTGGAGACTTTGTGAATTAAAAAACATGCAGATATTAACTTAATCGCATTAAAGAAGCAAAGGAACAATACAGAGACCAACGTGGCTCCAGCTCTAACACATGGGAGAGCCACCTGTGGGGCAGGCGTGACAGCTCCTCTCTAGCCATTTTCAACTCCGGAAAGTGTCTGAAGAATCCGATTCGGATATTGTCTGTAGTTACTCTTTTCACACACAGTTAATTATTTCACACGAGCATGCTGTGGAAATCAGTGTTTTGTTTGCAGCACACTGAAAAAGAGCCATTTGCATGATTAGAAGCAAAAAGAAGCATTACATACATAACCCTGGTTTCCTGAAAGAGAGATGTGCAATCCTACACTAGAAAGCATGGTAAATATTTCCCATACTTTCTGGTGTTGTGCTGAGTGGATCAACTGAAAAGGAACACCTACTCTTGCCTGTGAATTCTCTGGACAATTACCTGCTGTATTCGTTCATGGTTCAATCCGCCATTACTCTGAGTTTGTAATGGGGAGCTGACAGGGTAATGTCTGTTTAATGCCTGGACCGACTGACTGAGACATTTGTGTTCTCACATACACTTCCTCCAGGTAATGTTTTGGGGTTCCAGTGCATATCTGAAAATTTTAAGATTTTATCACCCTCCATTCACTCTTTGAGGACAACACCCCCACTCTGCCCACAGAAATGTTAATGTGCCAGGATGCCTGTCTACTGTAGATATCCATGCTGGAGGTATGTAAAACACTTCAAAAGATCAATCTACAAAAAACGTCTGGCCCAGATGGCATTCCTGGTTGGGTCCTCAAAATGTGTGCAGATGAGTTGGTTGATGCCTTCACAGACAGTTTGTCTTTTGGCCCTGGCATGCTACAAAAAAACCAACATCATGACTATACCTAAAACATCTAAAATCGCCTGCCTTAATGACTATTGCCCAGTGCATTGAGTCAATTAATGACATTAATCACTTGGAATGATGAGTTGAGATGAGATGATGCCCACAGAACTGAGGTGAAAGCTCTGACATCATGGTTTAAGGCCAGCAACTCAGTCTACTAGTTTGCAAGACTAATGAGATTATGTTATACTTTATTAGGGTACAGAGAATTTAGCCCTGTCTACATCCATGGGACAGATATAAAGAGAGTCAACAGCTTCAGGTTTCTCTAGGTCCATATCGGTAAGGACAACTGGATAATGCATATTGATTTAGTGATAAGGACTGCAAAACAAACAAACAAAACAGCATCTTTTTTGCCCTTTGAGGCCTTAGGAGGTTTCGTATGGACATGAGGGTACTCTGCAACTTCTACAGGTGTACCATTGAAAATGTCCTCTCTGGCTGCATCTCGGTCTGGTATGGGAGCAATTCTAAGCAGGGCCAAAAAATACTGCTGCAGAATCATCAAATTGGCACAACTCGTTACTAGGTCTGAACTGCCGTCCATGCATGACCTTTACACCCAGAGGATCATAAGGAAAAATCATCAACCACCCCAGCCACAGATTATTTACATTAGTGCCTTCAGGGAAATAATACAGAAGCATCAGAGCCTGATCCATCAGACTTAGAGACAGCTTATACCCATAGGCCATCAGACATTTGAACTCAGGGACTCTATGAACACATGCACAATATACACCTACACTGACAAACACACTACCATATTCCCATTGCTGAATACATGCTGTCAGTCTTATTCTTCTGACATTCTTTTTTTCTCTTTTTCTAATATTGTTCAGATTTTTATATTGGAGCTCAAACAACCTAACCAAATGTCACCGCCTTGCTGTGTTGCTGTGCCTGTGATTATTGATCTTTGGAATCTAGAATCTACTTCATGAGGTTAAAAAAAAGAGTCCCCTGAAAAACCTTTCTCAGAAAAGTAGCTAGAGTATTATTGTCCACAAACAAAACAATGTGTAGTCAGAAATTAACAAAATAAATAAAAACATTTAACATTTTAGTGAAATAAATCAAAATGACCGAAATAAACATTTATTTTAGCATAAAAACTAGCTGTGCTCCAGAACAACAGTGGGGTAGAAAAGTATTTTGTTTCTTAAATATGTTATATTTACTGGGTAGAACATTTTACAGGTGAACAATAAAACTGTGTACAAAATGTAACCGTTACCACCCTACTTGAGACATATTGAAACCGAGAAACTTGCTCTGATTAACTCGGACTTTCATCCCTGCTCCCACCCACTAAAATGTGACTTTGCTGCACATTTAGCTTTAGTCTGCAGCTGTTGTGTGGGGAAGTTCCTTCAGATGCCCACTGACCTGTTCTTCTGTTGGTTCTCCTGTGGAAATTAGCAACAACATGCAAGAAACCAGACCGGAAAACTGATCACATTCTCCACAACAATATGATTACTGTGACATGAGCTAGGTTTCTGTCTGTCTGAACCTTGTATCTTCATACAGGCAGCCATGTGCCAGCCAGAGTAGCTTAAAAGACATCAACTGGGACAGCTCACAGTGGCAACCACTGATCCAGGACCGATGTTTTCTGTCCTGGCTGGTGAAGATCCCGTCGGAACAGGAGCAGCTTCGAGCCCGTCAGATCACTGCTCAGCAGATCAACAAGCTGGAGGAGCTGTGGAAGGTATGTACAAGACATGCTGGTAGGCCTTATTCCTGTGTTAATTGTTCAGAGCAGTGCTGTGGCCAAAGGGTTGAAAACCTCAAGAAAAGTTTCCAGGCTAGAGGCCATTAGTGACAGCAGCTCACAAGGATTGGTATTTACCTGTAGAATACTAGTTTCAAAAGTTGTCAGGCAGTGAGAATCTGGATGCTGTTGGTGGAACAAAAGTGTTTGATGTGGTTTAGATATGGTTAATAAATGTTGGGACTTTGTTCCAGGACAATCCCACGGCCACTTTGGAAGACCTAGAGAAACCCGGTGTCGATGAGGAACCTCAGCATGTGTTGCTGCGTTACGAGGACGCCTACCAGTACCAGAACATCTTTGGCCCTTTGGTCAAACTGGAGGCTGACTACGACAAGAAGCTTAAGGAGTCCCAGGTACCTGAGTGGGAGACTCAGAGTAGTGCTTTGCGATGTCTTTGGTCATCTATGTGTGGATTTTAGGTGACATATGAACTCATTTACCATTAATCCAGTTGAACATTTTGAACATTAAGAATTATTTCATTTTTGTGCTGTGATCACACTGGACTGCTATAATAGGAGTACATGATGATGCATTTTCCCCTCTACAGCTGTGATCCAGACCACACTGAGATTTAATTGTTCATTTGGTTCTGTGTGTTGTGCACCTCTAAAATTCAGGGAATAATGTCACAGTCAAATTATATTATACACTTGACTAATTATTATTTGATATTTATTTTCCTTTTGTAGACTCAAGACAATATAACAGTCAGGTGGGACCTGGGGCTAAATAAAAAGCGGATTGCCTATTTCACTCTGCCCAAGACGGATTCAGGTGGTAATTCTTTGTCTGATTTCCTCCTCATGGTGTGTCTTGCAGTTAGAGCCCATCTTCGTTCCCCTTTGCTCTTCAGAATTGCATGAAACCTCCCCCAAACCTGCATCTTTGGTGACATGTGTACTTGCTTTTTTTTCTTGCCTGTGTTTTTAGTGGGGTTTTGAGCTGTCATAGTTTTGTAGGTGCACGGTATGGTATCACTGTATCATTAACATCGACATAGCTCTTCCTCTTTATGGGTCATTTTAAGCATAGTAGGGTTTCTAATTTGTGTCCTTTTCAATCCTAGATATGCGGCTAATGCAAGGTGATGAGATCTGCCTGCGATACAAGGGAGACCTGGCACCACTGTGGAAAGGCATCGGCCATGTCATCAAAGTCCCCGACAGTATCCTTTACATTGTTAACAAGTGCAGTCAGCCTTTGCATTAGGTGTCTTCAGGTCTGGCTCTTTGCACTAGCACTAATCTCATATGTCAATAGTGTAGAATAACAATAATAATCTCCCTATAAAAGAATAATACGGACAACATAGCCCCATCCACCCCATTCACTAGACGTAGGCTAATGATAATCATGGACTTCCTTAACTATCTGTGTTTAAAGACTATGGGGATGAAATAGCCATTGAATTGCGGAGCAGTGTTGGAGCACCTGTAGAAATCCCCCACAACTTCCAGGTGGACTTTGTGTGGAAGTCTACTTCCTTTGACAGGTAGGCTGAAATTATACACCTGCAAGTTCTAAATACATGTAAGAACATGGGAGCATGTAATTTAACTCATTAAAAGTCACCATTTTACACCAGTGTACATGATGTAGTTTAAAAAATATATTCATTTTCTTCCTCCTGCAAACAGTTCACAGAACTAAATATGCATTGTTTACATTCAATAAGTCTGCCTTGTCTGTAAAATGTCAATTCAAATTCACTCTTTTGTGTAAGGAAGGGGGTTCAACTAGGAAGATAAATAAATACCAGTGACATTTGTGAGTGTGTGTGTGTGTTGCTGCAGAATGCAGAGTGCCCTGAAGACGTTTGCGGTGGATGAGACGTCTGTGTCTGGCTACATTTACCACAAACTGCTGGGCCACGAGGTGGAGGATGTCACCATCAAGTGCCAGCTACCAAAGCGCTTCACTGCACAGGGATTGCCTGACCTCAATCACTCACAGGTCAGACCTGACTAAACACTGACTCACTATGGTTCACTATGGTTCTTGTTAATAGTTTCTCATTAACTTTCTGATAATGTGTTCAAGACATAACATCAGGACAAAGTATGAGTTGAGTTGTCTTATTGGCTTTATTTATCTTGTACTTCAGTGCACCAGTATGTTGACAGTGACAGAGGCTTGTGGCATCTCTTAAGAAGGACAGATGTTTTATTTCAGCTTGCAATGACCCCCCCTATTTTTTCAGGTGTATGCTGTGAAAACAGTGCTGCAGAGGCCTCTCAGTCTGATTCAGGGTCCCCCTGGTACTGGGAAGACTGTCACATCTGCCACTATCGTTTACCACCTGTCTCGACAGGGCAATGGGTAAGACGAAGAAGTTTAACATTAACTGTATACTTTAAGAAACCCTTAATGTTACAATTTTGCTATTCCTGCAAATGTTTTTTACCCAGTTGTTAATGTTGTTATTCTCTCTGTGATGCATATATGTGTCCTGCAGACCAGTTCTGGTGTGTGCTCCAAGTAACATTGCTGTGGACCAGTTGACTGAGAAGATTGACAAGACTGGACTGAAGGTTGTCAGGCTGTGTGCCAAGAGCCGTGAGGCCATCGAGTCACCAGTGTCTTTTCTGGCTCTGCACAACCAGATCAGCAACATGGACAGGTCAGTAACTTGTAGAAAAATTAAGTCCCCCTGTCAAAATTATAATTGCTTGATGGTCACTTTTCAAACACATTTCACACACATTTTCAAACATGACCAAAACAAGTCACATTCAGTATAGCTATAAACATGGCCTTTGAGATTTGCAGCTCATTTTAGCCTGAGTTCTCTGTCACTGTTGGTGTCCCTAGTATGCCGGAGCTTCAGAAATTGCAGCAGCTGAAGGATGAGACTGGGGAGCTGTCGTCTGCTGATGAGAAGCGCTACAGGGCTTTAAAACGCACAGCAGAGAGAGAGCTGCTCATGGTAAAGTGTTAGACTGAAACAAAAGCAACCAAAAAGTTTTCACTATAAATTATTTCCCGTTACTGTAGTGGGGAGTTGTCAGTTTGCATAGAATTTGGCTACAGCTTCTCAGGCTTTAGTAGTGCAAAAATAGGTTTTAGGCAAGCATCTCATTCTGTGCTTATCATTTTTAGTACCAGTTCTTCACTTCTGTGATAACAAGGAAGCTTCATGTTAATCTTGAGTTTTGTGTTCTTTTAGTCTTTACTTTGGCTTTGTTCACTACTTTGCTGTATCACTACTGTACCCTGATTCCCTCTTCCCTTTGAAGATTTTAAATTAAATTCCTCTCTGAGTAGAATGCTGATGTGATCTGCTGCACCTGTGTCGGAGCTGGTGATCCTCGCCTTGCCAAGATGCAGTTCCGCTCCATCCTGATTGATGAGAGCACCCAGGCCACTGAGCCTGAGTGTATGGTGCCCGTGGTGTTGGGTGCCAAGCAGGTATACAACATGTTTGACTGATACAAGCTACAATGTAGATGATGACCATAATGGTGAAAGCAAACAACGGTTTAATAATGTCAGTGTCTTTTGATTTATTACGAATTTCACAGTACAGGTACAAACATACTTTAGTTCAGAACCATGTTAACCAAGTTACTAAACTGTGTTGTAGACATGTTGATCATGTTTTCAGATTATATCACTTTATATCAGTGTTGCCCAACATTACTCTGACTTCATATATTTGTTTTATTTTGTATCATTATTTTCATCCCAACAGTGAATGTAATTCAATTCAGCATTGAATGATTTTGTTGTTGCTGCAGCAACAATTCAGAATGAAAGCAAGTTAATTAGGAAATGGGGGAAAAGTGTAATAGTAACATCTCGGACTGTAAATTATACAATGCAAAATCATTTGTTCTGAATGTCTACAAACAAAAAAACATCGTGTTAGGCTGTTAACCCATTTGTCACACTTTTTCCCCAGCTCATTCTGGTGGGTGATCACTGCCAGTTGGGTCCTGTGGTGATGTGTAAGAAGGCAGCTAAGGCAGGTCTGTCTCAATCCCTGTTTGAACGCTTGGTGGTTCTGGGGATCCGGCCAATCCGCCTGCAGGTCCAGTACCGAATGCATCCGGCCCTCAGTGCCTTCCCCTCCAACATCTTCTATGAGGGCTCCCTGCAGAACGGTGTTACTGCAGGTTTGTCAAGATTCAGTAGATTCAGTCAATATCTGACTTAATGAAATCTATTTTCACTGTGGCTACAGAATTAGCAGGTAAAAAGATCTGCAAGAGATCTCTTCAGAGACTAAAAACATAACAAAATGTCCTGGATCTTTGCAGCTGACCGCATCAAGAAAGGCTTTGACTTCCAATGGCCACAGCCAGACAAGCCCATGTTCTTCTATGTTACTCAGGGCCAGGAGGAGATTGCCAGTTCTGGAACCTCTTACCTCAACAGGTAGCATCACAGTTTTTTTTTCTAACTTGGCGATCTAGAGTACTTAGAGTGCTCACCCCCCCAAAAATCATGACAGGCTTAAATAGTTGCAACCTGTATCTTAATGGTGAAATAAGGCATCATCATTCTAAGTCACAATAAATAGAAATGCAGTCACTTCCAATCAGGGCGTTGCCTTTAAATCAGCTAAATCATCAGTTACTTTAATAAACCACCTTGTTGAGCCAGGATACACTTCCATCAGGGAAACAAGCTTAAACTGCCGCTTCTATGCATTTTTCATGTATTACTGACTAGTTTGTTCAGTGCAGTGAAAGTTTAGTCAATCTTAACAAAAACTTATTTTATTGGTTGTGCAAAGTTGATGCCCCACAGTCAAGATTTGCATTTTTAAACTTCTGTCTGCTACTAACCTAATTTTTCCAGTACTGAGCAATACTGTATTTAATACTGCTGATGTTTTAAGGACGGAGGCTGCAAACGTAGAGAAGATCACTACCAGGCTGCTTAAAGCTGGAGCCAAACCAGACCAGATCGGCATCATCACACCATATGAGGGTCAGCGCTCCTATTTGGTCCAGTACATGCAGTTCAGCGGCTCCCTGCACACCAAACTCTATCAGGTACCACAAACGCCAGAGACACTGTCCTATTCAGAGATCAGGCCTAAAATGATTATTTTAGGCATTTATGGCAAAAATGAGATTATTATTATTA
>JAUBNQ010000020.1:17608007-17618518 GCA_032353495.1 Ctenopoma kingsleyae
TGTCTCATTTGTTTATGATTATACTGATGCCTCAAAATGAATGAGGTGCGTATTTATTCATAGCAACGCACAGTACTACACAAAAAACCTTTCAAAGAGGATTTGCATCAAAACCGAAGTTTGCTATTTTACAAAATGCACTTTCAACAGCTATCAAAGGATGTTCTAAAAAAAATAAAGGCCCGGCAGCGGTGCTCTAATTTTCTGCAAAGCTGGAGGGCTCAACCAATCAACCATGTCTGGGCTCAGACAGTAACTGTGACAGCAGGAGTCACACCAGGGCCAAAATAGTTGAGAGATATTGTTTTACGGACAATTACATTTTTATATCCATACTAAACATAAATGTTTTATCATAACATTTGGTTCATAGAAACCATTCAAATGACTCTATAAATGCTTATTTCAGTGCAGGTTTGCCAGGAGCTCTTTTCACAACAAATGGCCTAAGGCCCACATATATGGGTCCTGTATGAATAAAGCGTTTAGATTTACATTTTCTCATAATCGTACTGGTAAATATCAAAAGGCAATGCTTGTAAGGAAACAATCACTGTCATATGTCTGCTTTTGTACAATAACAACTTTCATTTCATTTTGATGTCAACACTCAACACTGTGGAGATGCACCCAGTAGGAGTTTGATCAGGGTAAGGACACATGGAGGCAAAGACCCTGAATAAAGTCGGCTCCAATTAACCATCTGCAACATGGACTGGCCTCACATCAGCCAGAACGTCAATAAACTCAGAGATGAAACAACCTGCCCCCATTGTCCCCTCTGAGGATCGTCAACATCTTAACCGTTTTATTGCTCATGTTTCATGTGCATTGCGTGTTCTCACCAATTATTCTGTTGTTCTCTGATGGGTCATTCAGTCAGGATCGGAAATCAACACCGGTGATCATCCACGATGCTGCTAAATTCAAGATGCAGCTGGTAGGTTTGCCTCTCCACCTGCTATTTCGACAGGTAGATGAGCATTTGAAGGAAAGGTCTGAATGTGTCACTTTGGCATGTGGACAAAGATGCTGCTTTTCCACCCTGATGTTATTTAGCTAATCCTGAGATTGCACTTGATAATGTTTGTGCCAAGTTTTTTTGTTTGTTTACATTTGTCAGTGTACACAAAACAATCCAGTCCTATACTTTCTCTGTTTTGCTACACTACCATTTAGCATAATTGTAATAATAATTCTAGAGAGAGGCTCAATGGAGCTGCAGAGCATAAATCACTATGAGAGCACTGCATGAGCTCTGCAGAAGCCACGTACCTTCCTAGCAATGTGAAGTTCGTGTGTCTGTGTGTGTGTGTGTGTGCACATTACTTTGCAGTGTGAAACCTCAGACTGAGTTAAAAAGCACAACTGCAGTAGTTTTCTTTAATGGGTACTTCATTGAGTTGTCTGTCAAGCTATGTATGTGAACTTCTGATGCACATTATTGATCTTTGCTTCTAGCCCCCTGATGAGTTATTGATTTCTTTATATGATAGTAATATAGGTACAAATAAGGTGCATCTCTTTGCAGGTGATGATGCTGTAACTGTCAGAACCATAATAACGTCAAAATGTGATTTTAAACAGGCCATAATGAAATCTGTTAATGTAATAAACACAGACAATACGGCAGCATTAACAATTATTACTAATCCTGTAATAATGGTATGCTATAGTCTCACTGCAGTGTGTTGTGATTTATCGCATGTAGAGGTTTTATTATACCTTCAGTTCTAAAAATACTGATGTCATCACTTTGACCAGTTATTACAGCTGGCATTTCTGGCATCAGGTGCTACATGCAAGTATCACTGAGTTAGCAATAAAGTTTCTAGCATAGATGCCTGTTTGTAGTTAATATGAGTAATTTATAGTTAATGATGCCTCCTTAAAGTCTGTTCTCATCCATTTTAATAGCAGCTGTTTTTTTCCACAGCTCTGGTTTTTCCTTATGGCTTCACCAGATTAGAAAACCTTTCCACCAGCCTTTTGTCAAGCATGATCTAAATACAGGCCAGTGGCTCCTCAGCATGAGCTCATCACGGTTAATGTCAGACACTCTTCACAGCAGCCTTATTCCAGTGTCTAATTACTGTAAATACATTAGCAGGAAGTTCCTGAGAGAAGTTGTAGGGGCAGGACTAAATTTTCCTTTTGGGATCAAGTAAGTATTGTGCTGAAATTAAAGTTAAATAGCAGTTTTTATCATTTTAGAACTTAAAGTCAGTAATATTTTGTCTAAATCAAGTTAAAGGAGAAATCCACTTTATACTTGAGAATATTACTTTCTACATTACACTTGAATCTCTATTTGCTGTTTCATTATGATTCTTTCTTTATGCAATTAGAGAAATTATAATACTGCTGCCTATAACTATTGTATGTGTTTGAATGTGGTCTCTTGGATGTCACAAAAATCTCTCATTAGTGGGAGATCACTGTACTTTCAGCGAAATGTAGGAAATCACAAGCAAAAATAGAAAAGGCAAGAAATTACAGTGAACAGCAATAAACAGATTACATTTGAGAATTTGCAGTGGATTCCTCCTTAAATACACTGGAATAAGGCTTTTTTTAAAATAACATCTGTCACAAGAGAAAATGCAGTACCAAAGATGCACCATCACAGTGAAGCCACAAACTGGAATAAACAACTTGTGTACGACACTCACCCGTCATCTCCATTGCAGTATTAAATTTGTTTTTTAATTGTTCATTATCCATGTCTGACTTTTTAATATAACTGAAAATACCTCAGATTACTTCAGTTTTAGTTTTGTTGACTCATTGGTAAATAAAAGGAAAACTGTCCACATTACTGATTGAGTGCAGCAGGTATTTATGTGAGATGATTCCCTTATATTTGTATAGAACAGAAACATTAAAACTCAGTCATGCAAAGTCATTGGTGTGTTTGTGTGATATGAGGGCAAGAAACTCAATTGTTATTCAGCATCATGTCTAATTTCCATCATTTATTATTTTTTCTTGGATATTTTGGTTTTCAGCAAATCAGCTGATATTGAAAATGATGTCAACCTAAACTACTTCACACTACGAAACCAAATTTATTTAGTGTCAGTGAAGTCAAAAACACACACCACCACTATATACCAGTGCAGTCAGTTTTTTGGAGCGTGCCCATTGTTTCAAAGGCTGGTTCCAAGAAACAGGTTTACTGATTTACCCAGATAACGTTAACAGACTTCCTAGAAAAGATTTGCACTCTTGCCAAACTCTTTTCATAAATGTCTTAAATCTTTGTTTGGCAGCAGTAACATGAGCTTATTGCATCAGCTTATTTAACCTATTCTAGTTCATTTTCTTGCAGTTAAATCATCCTGCAAAGCCTTAAAACCATGAATTGCACATATGAACTCTAAGCCAAAAATTGATTTCCTGAACTGTAAAAGTGCCACTGAAAAAGAGAAGGAAACAGACAAGGAGTATTATTTTCTTACATTTATTTTAACACAAAATGGCATACAGAGCCAATTCCATGAAAATATCTACTTCAGCTTCTTCTTAGGGCGAAGGTTGTTGGTGTGTCCACACTTCTTCTTACGACAGTTGACAGCACGGGGGTGCAGACGGGCATAGCACCTGAAACACAAGAGTCCAAATCACAAATAAGAAAAATACTTTTTATCTTGAAAGTACACTTGAGAAACTAGGTGGTTAGTTCTGATGCACAAAAACCAGATGTTTTTGCCACATTTGGAAAAGAAACAGACTTAAATCTTAGTGAAAGACACTAGCTAAAATGATGCAAGCATGACTGCAACATGAATAACCATTATGACTTTATCTACCCACATTAAACTTTACACACTTCACTGTAAAAACCAACAGCACAGATATAAAATTAAAACATACTCAATTGATGACATTTAGGACGAAACTTACTTGCGGCAGATCATCTTCTCGCAGTTGTATTTCTGGGCCAGCTGCCTGAGTGAAGGCTCAATGATGCCACCACGCAGACGCAGAACCAGATGCAGAGTGGATTCTGGTGGGCATTTAAGACACATTGTCAATCTCTCAAGTTCGAACACATTCACATCTACACCAGCAGGAAAACCTCTGTGCTTGGGTATGTTACACACCATAGCATCTTAAAAATATGCAGCAGAGGTCCTTAAATTTTAAAAAGACACAATGATGCTGCAACATCTTCACATCTTTAAAACACTTCTAATGTATGAAACAATTAAAAATATAGCAACAGTGTACTTTATTAGCACCATCTTACGTAACATTTTTAAAAGATGCAATTTAACTTAAAGACCTTGTTGTACATTTTACAGGCCTGTCTATAGTTTATCATGACAAGACAAACAATTCAGCTGACTGGCTTTAACAAAAAGTTACCTTTCTGGATGTTGTAGTCAGAGAGTGTGCGTCCATCCTCCAGCTGTTTGCCAGCAAAGATCAGACGCTGCTGATCAGGTGGAATTCCTGCAAATACAAGACTTATCAACCAAACTGCATTAACAGACACCTAAAAATGATGTGTGTATGTTCCTCATTTCAGATAATGCAGTTAAATCCACTGTCGCCTATTTAGGATGTAACTGCTGAGGAAATGCCAAATTACTATAATAAAACACCACCAAGAGACAATGTTTAGCCAGAAAAGCATTCCTAGTGAAACAGTCTTTCTCAGCTCATTAAAACCAAGCTGGAGACTTCCAAAACAAGATCATGAGGTCATATGTATATTGCCTCTTCTAACTCATTTTGTTCTAGCACACTTACAAAGTCTCAAAATTCTTAGTGCAGAGAAATTATCTTATTTTCACAGTCAGAAAGAATACAGCACCGGATCATGTTATACACCACAGCAGTTCTCTGGAACAGTTAAAACAATTAACCCGAGAAATGTTGAACTGAAAACTGTTGCTACAGGAAAGGGTAATTAAGTTGTATTTGAGTGTTGTGCATTTGTGTTTTTGTTCCGTCTTGCCTCCCTTACTTATGGAAATACAACAGCCATCGAGCTCGTTTTTCTCTAGGGAACCACAATTGAATTTTTTTTTAATTTTTGCTTGATAGTGCATTTATTCCTGACAATTTAACTGAATGGCTGAACTGTCTACTACTTTTATTTAGTCTGATGGCTAAAAAAATGTTACAATGGTTCATACATCTCAACAGGAAGATGAAATAATTCTTGAAATAACGTTTTAGGAATGACAAGACAACGAAAAGTGTAAGTTACTAGCTCAAATTAACAACCCTAACCCTATCCTGAGTTGAATGTGTCGACTCACCTTCCTTGTCCTGGATCTTAGCTTTGACATTTTCGATAGTGTCGCTGGGCTCGACCTCAAGTGTGATGGTCTTCCCCGTCAGCGTCTTTACGAAAATCTGCATGTTTGCAGGCTGAGAGAGAAAAACTGATGTTAGCTCCAGGATTAGACTCGTAGCTAACTAACGGCTAGCTATCTTACTGTCCAGACAGTAACACTACAGTCTGATAATAAAAGACCGGGCATACAAGGTAATTTATACACTAAAGGGAAATATAGACATGCAGTGTTTCTAAACCACATTACTGACAGTAAAACTTGAGCAGCATGTCAGTAATGTTGCTAGCTAATGTTAGCACCAGCGGGGCCCGGCCACATGCGTAACGTAGCATAAGCGTGAACTTCAAGTCAAGATTTTCTCTATTTTCTGACTTCGATCTGAGCCTCTAACACCGAACCACATACTGTATGTTGTTATAACAAACGGTGTTATATTTTAATAATATTCAACATCTCAGAGTTTAGCTTAAAAACGAGAAATATTTAGCGGACAAACTGTGCACCCACCCGGCCGCTAGCTGAGCCTCAACGAAAAGAGAGCGGAAGAGGCTGACGCTGAAATACGTCACTTCCGTCAGCTCGGTTCATCAGGGAATACGATCATTTATGTTTTTATCTTTAAAAATGACATTATCAGTCATCAAACATATTGTAGGGAAACATCAACATGATAAATGTCATAGTTAATTTAGCCTTAAATTAATTTAATATCTAAGCCTGTAATCAGTGGCGGAAAGTAACTACGTACAATTTACCTGCAGCTTCAATGTACGTGTATTTTACTTCAGTATTTTTCATTTTGTGCGATTTTCTACTCCTCCTTCATATTTCATAGAGAAATACAGTAATTTTTATGCCACTAAATTTATCTGCTAGCTATAGTTACTTCGCAGATTCAGATTAACCAACAATTAAATTATTATTATTTATTACTGTATTTTATCATATGTTTACATGTTTTATAAATAAATTAAAATTGGTTCCATCTTAACCAATTTAGTGCAAAATTGATGTACTAAATGTAGACTACTGTTGTATGAAAGTAAAGTGGTCTACACATTAATGCATAATTAATCATAACACAATAAGATAATATTGTTCTGATATAGACCACTCTGTATATTGAGCCCATCTACATTTGGATGCAAGTACATTTGTACTTTTACGTAACCTATTTCTGAATGCATTACTTCAGCATTAGATTTTAATTTCACAAATACACAAAAAATAGTACAAAAATAGACCAAGGAGGGCGACAACGAGCAGTGTGATTAACTTTGAAGGCTGACAGCTCGTAGAAACAGCAATAGTGCCTAATTAAAAACAGAATGCAAAGACTAACAGGGTGTGTAGGGCCACATGCTGATGTAATTTCTACTTCGCTGATGTGTGTTGTGCCAAAGATTCAGTAGCCTTTGTCTCTGGTTGAACATGACCGATCCAAATTGAAGTTTGACTGACACCTGCTGTTGTAATGACAGAAGTGATTTTGAGCCGCATTAAAATGCAGGATAACGACGACTGAATGCCTTAGTATAAATAATTAAACCAACTGGCAATAAATATAAATCATATGTGCAACTATATGTATGCATTTTTATTTTCATTTGTGTTATATCTAATCAAAGTCTTTTTTTTATTGTCGTGCATGCTACTTGTAAATGTTACTATTGTCTCCATTTCTGTTATTCTACTCATCTGTTGTACATATTATTTATTTCTTATTTCTTTATTCTATTTTGTTTTTACAATATGCACTTTGACTTGAGTTTGCTGTTTCACTCTTTCATGTCTCTTGTGAGAATGACAATAAAGTATCCTTGTATCCTTGTACTTCTTTTCATTTGGTCAGACTACTGTCAGTATAATTGATTTGTGAATGCAAAGTGAAGGATGTCCACTTAAAACATTTAGTAGGTTCTTATAGGTTAGGTAGTTTGTGGTGGTTCTGCCTTATTCTAACACAAGAAAAGTCTGAAAGGAGGAAGCCTTGTTACAATATTACACACTCATGACTGTCCGTTAGCCAGGAAAATCAGACATTTACTGGTAAGACCCATTATTTAAAAGTGAGCCGTTTTTTATGTGCTTCCTTGTTGCAGAATGAAGCGTTATCATTGTGTAGTTTTGTTTTTGTGAGTCCACTCATTGCATGTGGCCTGGTAACAGGACACCATGCCCTGCATTTGTTTCCCTGCTAGAGCAGCAACAGTATCATCATCATGTTCCAAAGCACAGGGGTTTCCATGGAGAGGCATTGTAGCATTTTTCACCTGCTGCAGGAGATGATGCTATCTTGACCAAAGAGTAACAGTATTATAAAGAGGACGCTGGCCTTATCCAACATGACAGCAGTGGTGAAAACCCTGGTGCCAGCCCGTCCTCTTAACTCCTTTCTGGCTACCAACATCCCATTTCTGGACAGGAACAATCCAGATGAATTCTCAACTCGTTTCCAGGAGGACTTCCAGCCTTTTTCTTTCAAGAAGGTAAACTCTATTCCTCAACCCACCCCAGCCCAAGTGGACCACAAGGACTTGAGACACATCAAGGAGCAACTGACAGAGGCAATGAAATCGTACCCCCCTCACCCACTGCCAAAGATAACCCGCAAACAACGATGGACTACACTGTACAACAGCTTTAAGATGCAAACAGACCCTGCAGAGGTTGATTTCCAGACCACACAGTCCCAGACATTCTGCCCAAAGCCCTTCCATCCCCCTGCCACCCTCATCCGACCACTACAGTCCTTCAAGAACACCCAGCAAGAGGAAAAACCTCCAGAAAGCACCAACAAATCCACCTTTACTCCACATCAAAGCTCTCCTGCTGTAAAAGCCACAGCTAAACATTTAGGTTAGTGACAACATTCTTAATTTTATTTTAGTTAGCTGTTATAAACCTATATCAGAATATGGATTCAGTGTGATGTATATAAGCATGTATTAAATGTGGTTAGGAATTAACTCTTAAGAAGTGGCTGCACAACAGTTTTATCTTGTAATGAATACCAATGAATAAATCTGTGTGAAAGTTCATTTCTGAGTCCTGCAGAAAGTATTGCATAATGAAATTTATAAATTTCTCTGTAGAAGAAGGCTTTCCCACAATAAAAGGGGATGAGCGCTACTGCAGCTTTGTCTCCCAGTACAACAACACCTTCCATGGAGCCTGGAGCAGAGCTTCTCAACCTGTGGCTAAGGTAACACAGCAGAAACGTTTGGCCATAAGCCGTCTAAGACTGGTTAAACTGAACACTACATGGCTTCAATTAAAACATACAACTTTTAAGGGAAACTGTTGCCATAGGATCAATACACAAGCTTGTTAACAGTCACCAAAACAAGACTGAAAGAAACCTTTTTGGGGGCTTGAATGGAGTACAACATCTAGTATTACATTTTTACTTGAATACTTCCTCTTGAATTGTTGGCTTTATTTTTCTTATATTGTTGACAAGGAATAGTGCAAATGTTCATTTTCACACTGTGTGTCACCTCATATTGTCATAGGTTTACAGCCCATGATGTATTAGTGCTGGTTATGTCATGGCATACAAGTAGATTTAGATCTAAACAGTTTTTTGTTTCAAACAAATTGAGTCTGACTTCCTTTAACAACTCAGATATTACAACAAAGAAATTTTCCCTGACGTCAGAGTCTCACTCACAATAAACCAGTATGTAGGCTGAATTTCTGTATGCACAACTGTTTACTGTATATGCTAAAGGAAGACACACTATGATTTTGAGTATCAGCACAACCTTAATGAGGATATCTAGGCCTACAGAACGTCTTTTTTAAACTCACCATGAAACGGATGTTATCAGTTTAAGACCATGGCTGTTTCAATGTTGTCTTTCTTCAGCATTCCTCTTCAGTGGCTATGGGTGATCCTGTGAAGATTGTAGATAGAAACACAACCTACACCACGTCATTCAGCCGACCCATAGTCTGCAGGTCTGCAGCTTTTCTCCATCACTGGAAAAATGGCCAACATTTCTCAGTTTACATCATACACAAGACATTAGACTGTAAAGGATCCCATCCCCTTCAGACCTCTTGTTTGAATGTATTTAACCGGGCTTGGTTGTCAGTTTCACATAGAGAACAAGTTTGATTTGATTAACAAAAAAAAGAAAAAGAAAATGTAAAGTGGTCTAAATATTAAACATCAGATGTATTTGTACATTCCTTGAAAACTCACATTTGTTTCATCTGCCCACACAAATGAACTAAAAACATCTGTGTTTTAGATACAGGTCACCTTTGGTGAAACAGCATTTGAAGCTCAGTCTTGGAAATTTCTGTAAGGACTCATGGTCGTCCACTTCTAAAGAAGCTTTTTGTCAGCACAAGCCAGGTGAGTGTTTTCAGCATTGCTTACTAAAACTCCAGATTTTCTAAAATTTAGTATCAGCAGAAGGCAGCTGCTAAGGGTCAGATCCCATTGAGCCAAAGAACAACAACATGTAAACACCTACTGGAGAAATGCCCTAAGGGCACCTAGAGGATGAGCCACTTTGTATAGTATATACCAAATACTGAATGAGTGGAGGACAGCTCTGTCTTGTCTGAATGATTCTGTTTGAATTATTTCCCAATAGATCGAGTTGTTGTGACAAGGAGGAACCATAATTCCAGCTCCTTACCTAATGAGGACACTGATGCAATGCGCAACAGAGAGAGGATGTCAGTCACCACCAACAGAATATCCTTCTCTGATGTGAGATAACAGACCTTCAGCTTAGTTATTTCTTGCATTTTATTCCATACATAATGATGCATAAATCATAAAAGTACAACTATAACTTTAGGTTCATTTATAACCTTAGCCCACGCATTTAGCATGCGTATTGCAATGGACTGTTTTGCACATTTTATGTTAGGTGTGGTCAAATCATATTTGGTGCTGTCACTACTGTATCATAGTTGAATATGCTGACTATGTCCCTCTCTGAAGCTGAACCACACAGAGCGTCCAGTGTATGCACCTGGGTCTAGCCTGATGACCAAAAGCCATGTAAAGTTCAGCTCACCCAGTCTGTCAGGCCAGTACTACACAACCACAGCCAAGGAACACTACACCAAAAAGGATGGAGATCCAGTCAGACCAGCCAACCAGCTGCCGAGCAACATACTGAGTGGACCAGGTGATGGATTGCTCCTGTGTTTGTGTGTTTAAAGAGAGGCGCA
>JAUBNQ010000020.1:17618618-17639196 GCA_032353495.1 Ctenopoma kingsleyae
AACCAGCTGCCGAGCAACATACTGAGTGGACCAGGTGATGGATTGCTCCTGTGTTTGTGTGTTTAAAGAGAGGCGCAGGAAGGTATTAAATGTGTTTGATCTGTTTTGCAGAACATGGGCTGACCTCCAGCACCACCAAATCTGACTTCATCCCTTTCAAAACCTGCAGACAGACACCCTGTCTGCCACAGCAGAAGGTGAGAAATTCCAAAATAAAATAAAAAATGTTAAAAATAATAAATAAATAAATAAAAAATAAATAAATAAATATTTGTAGCAGTGGTGGTAATAGCTATCATTGAACATGTTTAATTTCATCACACCTTTGTCTTTAAATACTTTAAAAAGTGTATATTAACAATTATATATTTTCTCACTCTCAAATAGAACATTCGGTTTCCACTGGCAGAACAGCAATTCAGCACCACCCACGGTGAACACTACAAGGCCAAACCTTTGATAACAGCTTCAATGATTCTGTCAAGAAGTAACTGAATATCACAACTTTGTCTCCTGTGTTCTGGCTTTTCTACTGATAAAGACTCAAATCAAGTCAAATCAAGAATTACAAATAGTTGGGCTGATTTTTTTTACAGATATGGTTCCAATATGTGCTATATTCCACATATTCAGTAGATACTTCACAGACTCAGTATCACACTTTTCAAAACTATGCATGCAGTAAAAGTCCAAAAAATAACATAAAGGGTAATATGGAAGATCCTTTTACAAATTATTGCAGCTCAAAAGGCAATTGTTCTGAATTTTATATTGACATTATCAGTTATAATATGACATGATCAAAATTGTGCAAATAAATCATTGTATTTGTCTGTACTTAGATTCTTCAGGTGGCGGCCCTCGAAACCCCTCAACTCAACTCAGCTCAACTCAATAATTCTTTGTGAGTTAAAGAGAAATGAAAACTAGAGATTATCACAGTAATTAATCGGGTTTTTATCAGCATTAAGCCCAGCCCAAAAAATGTCAGACAGTGACTTTGCATCATCCTTTGGTGTGTTTTTCAGTGAACTACATTGTAAAACTTCCTAGCACTTTAAATCTTCCATGGGTGATGAATAGCTCATCTTTTACCAGAATAGTAGAGGGGTCATCAGAGTGTGAAATGTTAAAGCAGTGTGCAAGAACAACTTTAGCAGTTTGGTGACTTAAACATAAACCTTAGCCTTAAAGGCCAGGGAGCAAAGCAGCCTCAACTGCACTGTCCTACATCCAGACAGTTTACACTGTCACTGCTAAAGTGTAAAGAAGAAAATTGTCTGTTTCACAGAAAAAAATCTAATCCCTCCTTCAAGCATGACTGACCAGAAAACTGTATAAAAACAATCTTTGTTGTAGCAATAACACAGCCATGACCCTGAGATGCAGGCTCTGCTGATAAAACATTGGCAGGCAAGCAGATGTAAATAAACTGAATCTGGAGTTCATCAACCTGGCAAAACGGCAGTAGTTGAGGTAGGAGCTGGAATGTTAGCTGGACAGCAAGTGAGGGTTCAGGTCCAAGGTAGAGAGCTGCAAGAAATCTGTTAGATACTAGTAAAGTCCAGAACAGAACAGACAACTGCTTGCTTGAGGACTTTGTGGTGATACATTTCTTACTTAGTTTCCCTTCTCCAGTGATTTGATTTATGTATATTGAATTTTATTATGAACTGACAAACTCTTTACAGGCTTTACAACGACAGCTGTGTCAGTAATGTGATCATGAAACATGTGACATGATGATCATGTGAAGGACTGAGGCTTACTCTTCTACACATTTTTTTGTTTTTTCACGTTAATATTCTTTCATTATGTCTTCTATTATGTATGTGTATTTCTTTGTGAAATACTTGTTTTTACAATTAAGTATCCCGAGTGTGTTATGTAAATTTCATAAATGTATTTATAATAAAGTAAAATGTATTTATAATAAACAGAGGTGAAAAAAGTACTGACCGCCAAGGCTGGACTAAGGTAACCTGGGTTTCTGGACTACTGACGGGCATTTGAACTGACATTTTATACACTTAACATACCATCAATTACTATAAAAGAAAATAATGATAAGAACAAAAAACAAACGGTGGTTGCAGCCTTGCTTACAGATAAATAAAATTAGACTAAATTTTCCATGCCTTGAGGTAGCTTAGTGAGAGTAAAACTCACCATTGGGGATGTCCTGTCAATTTTAGGCTATGGGGAAAATGTCTTTGAGATATTTTTGTTGCGGAAACACTGAGTTGGCTGCAATTTACACAACAGTTGTTTCCAAGGGGGCACTAAAAAGTGACGTACACAGTTGGGACACGCTTGTTGTTGCTATGGTGACTCATTAATCTTCACCTATCAAAGGTCACTGGTGTTGAAAAATTAGGATGTAACATGTAGGCCATGTTTTGCAATTGTAAGTTCCCTTTCTGGTTTGGTTTGTGTTCGTACACGCAGTGTTTCTTTTCCTAAATATTGCATCTGCGTGTCTTAATTTGCTTGCACTTTGTGTATTTGCGTGGTATTTTCCTAAGCTGCCCTGAGTTGAGCTCTTAGGGCCACCATGCTTGCAACTGTAAGCAATGCTGAGTGGTGCCATGTCTTGCAAAAACTGGACAACAGCAATTTAAGTTAGAAAAGTTAGAAATTAAACAGTGTTTTATCAAACTGTCTTCAAACTCACAAGAACCACCCCCACCCACCCCTCTGCTTCTTGTTTTGCCTGCGGTTAAAACAACATATTTCCAAAGCACAAATATTTTTCATTAATTTCCAACTCCAAACCGGTCGGACGACGTCACGCTCGAGGTGCTGTCCTACGCGAATGGGAAGCGAAGTGTGGTGTGAAGGCACCCTTAGACTTGAATTACACTCGGTCCTCTTTCTCCTCCCTGAGCCGTGTTACAGTGGGCGGACGTGACTCGCATGTGCTGCGCATCATTGGTGTAAAGCAGACAACTGCTGTGTTTATGGGCGGCGAGACCTGCCACGGTTTATAACTGCAGGGGTCCCATTGAAGAAGTGGTCAGAGCGAACTCGGTTTGTTTTTTTCTCGGCTTCGTGCAGACCACCTATAAACACCAGCGCCTCTGCAGCGTTAAGGGTGAGTTTGAGACTTTAAAACTATTAATAAGGCGAGTTTCGCTATAGCCACCATAAAAACGCTTATGTAAATATTATTAGACTCATGTCAGCAAGTTGTTAATGCAGCCCACAATCTTACTTACACGTGGTTGACTGCATTTCTGTTATTTGCCGTTTTCCACCTTAACTGTGTGCGTTTCTAAATAACCCATGTATGTAACCTACAGACCTTCACACCGAATGTGTTTAAGAGTAACGAAGTGATAATAATCTACCGTAAAGATAAATAAAATATGTGATAATAAAATGTTATGTGTTTTTTAATGCTCAACAGGAAGTAGAAGGTTGCATTATATTGCATTACATGTCAAAGCATGTTTAAACAACAACAAAAAACAGACTACATGACAGTAGCGTCTCTACTGGTAGAACTAGCCTTGGCATGTCTGCGACCCTGGATCCACCCAAACCCCACCTTAAAATAAGATCACTAGAAGAAAAAGAACAACAAATGTTTCTGTTTATTGGAAGACATAATGTATTTTTAAAAGCAAGCCCATGCGTTACCTATAATAATAATAATAATAACAATAATAATAATAATAACAGGATATTTACACATTTCCTGGACAGGCTCTCTAGGTGCTTAATTCATTCATGCCTTATGGCTCTGGCTAATTGCACAGCAGTTATTGCAGCACTTGGAAACGTATACAAACTATTTTTGAGTATAACGTTTAACTTTGTCACAAACATAGTGTTTTTATGCACTGGCTTTCATAGGAACAATGTTGAGCTCCATAAAGTCTTTCAAGCTGGAGCTGGATGGTCCAGCTGATGCAGCGTTCACAGGCGGAGAGGTGGTGTCTGGTCAGGTGGTGTTGGAGCTTCGCAGGGACACCAGAGTACTCTCCATGAAGGTGCAGGGAAGAGGGGTGGCTGTGGCACACTGGTTGGAGAACCGTGGCATGAACTCTGTCTACAACGATTACACCTCCAAGGTCACTTACTTCAGGAAGAGACAGCATCTGATTCGAGGTCAGTGGTGAAAGCTGCAGATGGTGTTTGTCCCGTGGATGGTTAATATTCAGTTAATGCTGTGATTAGTCATCAGACTGGCTGGGAAGGAGTAAAACCTGGGTGAATTATAGCTGCAGCCTATGAGGGTTCTTCTTGTAAGCAACTTTATACTGTACATCTCCTGCATTGGTTTTTGATTAGTTTTCATGGTTTTGTATGTTGAATCTTTATTAAGCTCTGCAAATAAAGTGTAGTTAATATTTCAGTGTAGATCTAGATAGTTACATTTTGGACTAATACATTAATTTCAATAGTGCTTATTTGGCCATGAGAGCCAAAAAGAGCTGGTCATCAGGTTTAGTTGTGATAAACTGGTAGTCCAAAGGTGACTACAAATAAACATGACTTCTGTTTGATAAGATATAATCCATAGTTCGCTGGGATATTTATAGTAACTGTACTGTGGATAAAAAAAAGGTTTTTTGTTGTTTTGTGAATAATGAGGTGTAGAATTGCTGATCTGTGCTGCTACGCGCCTGCTGGTAGCTGCTGTGTCTTGCAGTCACTGCAGTATGCAAAATTAAGCCACCTGGGCCAGATGTGTTGCATGGAAACCTGGGAGAGAAGTAGACACTAGCTTGTCCGCATACATCTGCCAGATAACATAATCCCAACACTGGACACAAATCCATTAGTGCTGAGTTCAAATAAACACTATGCTCATGTGTAAGGCACATAAAAACAGAGGCAGAGAATCCAAGATAAATTAGCTCAATATGCTGAATACACTAAGTGGTTAATGTTTCATTACATGTTCTCTAAACAGTATATTTGGATTGACTTCACTGTTGTTACTTGTGCAGAATAATACATTTGAATCTAAAATGTAATTTCAAACAGTGTGTCATTCCCAGGTTGTTGCAATGTTGCAGCCACATCATTTATGCACTACAGTGAAAGGGGCACTAGGGAAACCATATGTAGCAGTGACACTAAGCATTTTAAAGGGGTAGTACAATGCAAATTTAAAAGAGTTAACCCCTCCTGCCCTGATTAATGTGTTTTTGTTATTTCAAAATTATAAACCACCTCATATGGATATATGGATTATATTATTCAGTCAGTGTTAGCTTGATGCATGGCTGGTTGTGAGTACCACAAAGCTAAGTCAGTTATGCCAAAAACAAACACCCTGCTACAAAAATACACACTATTTTGAAAGCAATAGCTCATGAATCTAAGCTACTACTGTCAAACTACAAATCACATTTTACATTTGTTTCTGAGGACTGTAACTGTTGCATTTAACATTAGCATCACAATTTGAGATCACTTCACTGGCTGCGTCTCGTACTAGCTGCCCTGATAAACCAGCTGCACACAGACCACTGAGTATGAATATGAATAGGTTTAAGTTTGCTAACATTAGCTGAAGTTCATTGCTTACCTCTTCAGAAAGAAATTTTCCAACTTTGTCATTTGTCTTAAACTCTCTGGTTTCTAAGGCTGGATGCTTTCTGTTAACTACACAGTCGGATATGTGTGTCGCCTATATGTGGCAGAAATTAATGCTGCAAGATGCAGTCCTGTGTAAAACCGGTTGGGCAATATGAGACAAACTCAGCAACAAACTTTTCAAAAGGAAATCTCTAATCTCTAATGACATATAATGGTCATTTTATTATTTAGTGTAGTAAATATATTACATGTTCCGCTATGACCTGATGTGAGGTGCAGAAAAGTAAGGGAACATGTACAAATGTGTGGTCACTAGTGCCACACCGGAAGTAACTCATATTCAAAACTAATACAACTCTGCACCATTATAGGTCATGTTCAAATGCTTATTATTCACCTGCCTTTTGCATAATATACTGAATGTTTTGAAAAAAATATAGAGGAGTATGGTATTAGATCTATCATTGAGAGGTCAAACTAGAAGACAATCATTGTGCATTGTGTATGTAGGTATTTTGCTCTATTCTGCTAATCAGCTTTACTTTAACAGCAATAGTGGATTTTTATGTAATTTCTACACCTTGAATTGACAGAATATAAACAATATACGTCAGTATGTTCATATAATTACAAACAGCATAGTGTGATAAAACATTTTATCCACATCATGCACCCTTAAAAAAGCATAATAAAATTATTAAATGTAAAATAAAACAACACAAAAATCAAAACAAATTGTATATAAATATGCCTTTGTTGTTCTGTTGTGCTGAAAAAGAGTGATGCTATCGCATGTTTAATATGAACAGAATTTAAAAAGCGTCACTGTTAATTGTGATTCTTCATTCCTCACCCAGATAATTTGACATAATAAAGTATCTAAGCAATCATATGGACTTTTAATGGACTTTATTATTCTTCTGAATAACATTCAGTTTTGTTTCATGACTTTTGGTTTTCAAATTACTTGCATGAGTACAGAGTAATTCACAAGTGGTTTTTTTCTGTAACGGTCTCTAACGCGTGACACTGTATTTAGACCAATGTTATCTGCAGAATCTATCTGGAAAACGAGAGTTAATTGTTTTCGGCAAAGTTTCATATGTCCAATGAATTCTTGCCACAACAGAATCAGTTTTACTGACCTACTACTCAGTGTGCACGTGTGAGTAAATAGAAGTAGTAAATATACATGTTTAGCAGTTGAAAGGAGGATGTTGTATTAGTGTCATCCAGGTCATGGTTATCCATGAGGACTCCACAGGGTTTATTAACCTGCTACTCCTACAGTCAGTCGGACTTGAAAAAGCCCTCTGGAATAGAGGGCGAAACATCGTCAAGGAACTAAACCAAGTCCAGTTGCCACTGAATAACTTTTTTGGGAAGTTGTATTAGGTTCCGTTTAGTTTGGACTGCAGCAGCAAGAAGTGAGGAGAAGGTGAAACAGAGGAGAAAGGACAGAAGGAGAAAGGCGTGGGTGGGTGCATTGGGGAGCTGTTTTAAAAAATGCAGCCTGTGTTGCCACAGCAACCAGAAAAACAACACGTGACCGTCCTCAGTTCCACCCTCCTCCACCCTGCAGCCAGCTGCTGCTCTCTGTTCATTTACAATATTGCCTCATTTTCAGCTCATTTATATTTTTGTTTTTCTTGATGTTTTTCTTTTCTCTTTTCGTAAGCCCCACTTTACTCTGAAGTATGCAAGTGTTAATATTTGTTTTACACTGTTGTGTACTCAGCAGCTCTTTGAGTAAACAAAGAGGAACTCACAAGCATAAATAATGTTTACTTTAGTCTGCAGCAGTTGTAAATGCGTTTTCAGCCACGATTAGGGTGATCATACTGAGTCATCTGCACTGAGGGGGAGTTTATCAGGCTCGTCATTTTGTGCAGTGAACCACATGTTACATCTTATCAGGACTGAGGGAGCCTTGGCAGAGCGGAGCTGCTGCTGCTGGTCACCAGCAGGTGGTGCGCTAGGCTTCAGTTTTACCCCAGACCAGGGCTCCCTGGATGTTTTTAAAGCAGAAAGTGACCAGTCAAAGCACTGGACTCCAAAGTATGAATGAGTTTTCATTGTGAAGACTTTACACATATATTTTGACAAATAAATATACCAAATGAGAGATGCAATGGAAATCTCTATGTATTCTACTAACTTTTAACAGTGAGGAGGACGCTACTTTGTCATATTCTCTGACCTTTTATGTGAAGCTGTATAATTTTTTGTCACATTCACACACGTCCAGTCCTGTACTAGTTCTGCAGCTGTGCACAGTGTCTCCACACTGCCAGCTGGTGGCAGTAGAGAGCTAACTACTCATCCAAGGAAACAAAAGAGTAAACAACTTTGTTTTTCTCAGACCAGACTTGATTTTTGCCTTAAGGCTTTCGAATTGAATGACGAGCGTAACCCAGTTTAGAAATAAGTTACGAGAAACCTAATTTATTGACTGCCAAGGAGTTTGTAAGATAAATTGATTCAGCTCAGAACTGTGTTTGTTTTTAGAAAACGCTGAATGGATGCTATGATTTACACAGTTTTCTTTATGCTGAGTTGGGAAGTTGTTTTTTTTTTACAGTGATATCTCAGTGGTATCTCACCCTTAAAATGGCTGTAGTTGCCTTTTCAAAAATTGCATAGCTGTGTGCTTTCCATGTGTGTGTTTCAGCCTGTGTAATAGTATGTTCAAAACTACATGGAAAAAGTGGAGTCAACAGCTTTGGTACTGAGTGTACAGGGGGGGATCTCTAAGGCATGCTCAGTAGGCCTGTTTTCTTCTAAGAACCTGTAACCATCAATCATCACCAGGCCCTGTTTTCCTCTCAGCTCTTTCCACACCCAGTCTGCATGTTTATTGTGCTGCTTTTAAGTTCAGTCTGCAAACTTGAGCTGTGTGAAAATTCCCGCACATGACAAACACAGCTTAGCTGTAAGAACGACTGAGGAAGTGGGAATTTCACATTACATACTATCTGGTGGCTGTCATATGTTATGACATTGTGGTAACTTTAAGACAGTAAAGGTAGCATTTTAGCCCTGTCAGCGGCTGTTGTTGTTTGTAAATGCTGATGTCACAAGGTGGTTTTGTTTTCAGCCTTTGTCTAGACTTGTTCGGGTGTTTTTGCAACTGTTGTCCCCTCCTACCCCAAAAAGGGCAACTTGTAAATGGAAATGCGCAGAAGAACAATTTTAATGCTGTTATATGAGATATGAAAATCTACTTTTATCATAGCATTTGTCTCAGACTGTCAGACCAGTCACAGCAAGTGTCAGTCCCTCTCTGTGTTTAAAAGAGCCTGCTGCAGTCTTTGTTATACCTTCACACCCCAGATGTTACGTTTGAAACGTTCCTGGTGTAAATTTAATGTTACTGTTGAACTAATAAAGTGCTCAGATACAGGCATATGTCTTACACGCATGTTTAGAACTGAAAAGTCGGCGGCGAGGAGGAGTACCTGAAGGCGACACTGCCCAGCCTTCAACCCTCTCCTGAGGCCTTACATAATAAATTCTGAAAACACGCCCACTTATCAGCCTGCAAATAGGGCCTCAGTCCGAAACAGCCCCACAGTTTGAGCTTTAAACTAGTGAACAAAAGACATCTGCACCCTGAACATCCACTTCAGGACACCTGAACACACAGTGGAACAAGAATAAAGGAGTCGCACACTTTTGCATTTGAGAAGACTTGCACAATCTGCAAAAATGATTTTCGACAAGTTGAAAAAGTTTGACATCGTCTTCGACTCTCCAGAGGTGGACTGTCCTCCGGTGTTTAGCAGCGGGGACGTGGTGTCCGGTCGGGTGGTGATGGAGTTGTCCGGGGAGACCAAGGTGGACTCCCTGAAGCTTCACGCCGAAGGTTTCGCTAAAGTGCACTGGACAGAGTCCCGGTCCGCCGGCTCCAGCACCGCGTACACACAGAACTACAGCGACGAAGTGGAGTACCTGAACCGGAGAGAGGTGCTGCTGCAGGCAGGTCAGTGCGCTCTGCAGGCACGGTGACGGGAGAGGGTCGAGCCTGGCTGCAAACTTGTCAGAATGTGGGGAGGGTCAAATCAGCAAAACAACGACAATCTTCATGCTCACCAAAACCAAATGTCAAGCACAGATAGGTGGTTTCTTTGAACCGGGGTCGCAGGGCTCGTTATTTATCTGCAGTCAGAAATTATTTAACGACACATTTTTCATGATTTAGTGAAAAAGACTCGTGTGAAACAAGCTTTTGTTGTTTTTGTAAATTCTTCCTCATTTCACGTCTGAGACGCGCTGTCGGTCAAACTGAACTTACCATTACCTAAGTTGTTTACTTGCTTGATACTGTACTTCCTTGTTCAAGTAAATTCAGATTCAGACACAAAACACTCAACTCAACTTATTCATTTAACTTATTCATTCAAGAGCTCCACTGATTCATTGAGAGAAATATTTTTTTGGTTATCTTTTGGTTATTTCTTAGTTTTATTCGAAGGGGACGCGAAACAAAAGTCTTCCCGTATTAGGAGAGAGCAAAACATGGTGCAGCAGCTGTCTTTACACTCCTTTGTCACTGTGAAAACATCTGCTGTCGAAGACACAGTACTGGCATTAGACTTCATACAAAGAAAGTCCTGGCTTGTTTTTCTCCTCGGCGATGAGACAGAGACTCAGGTTTCCATTCATTGCGCACAGAGCTGTTTGGGTTTAAAGCGCAGACAGGAAATGGACAGCCAGGGCTTTGTGATTTCACGTAGCGTTCCTGAACAGTTTAGTTTCTGCAGTCAGCAATTTAGAAACGCATAATGTAATGTATATCAGTTTGTTCTGTAGCGTTTGACGTTTTTGGTGACGAGCACGAAAAAGTACGCTCAGAACAACCCTCTTATCTGACACTGACAGTATTGTTGTTTAAATCGAGTTACGACAAAAGTGCACAAAACACATCGAGTAGGTTAAATGCAAACACGTGTTCCTGGACCTGTGCAGCCAGAGAGTGGGGGGAAAAACAGAGCTGTAGAGACGAGCTGAATAATATAGCTTGAGGAAAACATGTTCTTGGTCAGCAAAATGGAGCAGGAGCCGCCCCTCTGAGCGAGCATAGAAACCATGTGATAGCAGAGAAACGCTTTCAATTTCTGTTCATGGTCTCTTTAAGTCAACTTTATTTATCTGAATAAGATTATTGGATTTTAAGAAGTTTGCAAGTTTTAGCTCAACTTCACTTCCTTCTTTTGAAGAAAGCTGCCATGCTGCTGTTCTTGTGTTGCATGAGTCACCTTATGAAAAACAGGATAATTGGTCATGATAAAGATTAGGCAGGTAGTTGTGCTCAATTACTTTATGCTTTCTTGATTATAAACTCACATTGACACGAAGAGACTCGACCTCTATGAATTGAAGCTACTCTTGCTATACTCTTAGAAATTGACTAAAAAGAACAAATGAATGAAGTGTAACTAACATTTTTTTTTTTCTTTTTGCTCTCCCCCCCTCAGATAATGGTGAAGTGACCGTCCTTCCTGCTGGCAAACATGAATTTCCATTCAGCTTCCAGCTTCCAGAGGAGACACTTGTCACCTCCTTCGAGGGCAAACACGGCAGCATCCGTTACTGGGTCAAAGTTAAGCTACACAGGCCATGGGCTACTGTCAGAAAGATCAAGAAGGAGTTTACAGTCATTGAGCCCATTGACATCAACACACCAGCTTTACTGGTGAGTATGTCAAAACTCAGTTTTCACAAATATCTCATTGCAAACTGTGGCTTTCTCGTGGTTCCGAGGCACATGCTGATTAATGATCATAATTCTTAGGCACCACAGGCTGGAACAAAGGATAAGATGGCACGAGCGTGGTACCGCAACTTTGGACAGGTGTCTGTAACTGCAAAGATCGACCGCAAGGGCTACACACCAGGTACGACTCTAGCACCTTCCTTAAAAGCATTCTTTGTTGGCCAGATTAGAAGTTCCTCCAGTTTCTGACATGCTTTGCCTTTCTACAGGAGAGGTCATACCTGTCTTTGCGGAGTTTGACAACTCTACCTCCAGATCAGTTGTTCCCAAAGCCTACATCACTCAGACACAGACATTCATCGCCCGCGGCACGATGAAACAGAAGCGCTCAGTGGTGGCCACCCTGTGTGGTGACATTGTGGGCGCTTATCGCCGGGAAACCTGGCATGGTCGCGCCATCAAGATCCCACCTGTGGGCCCCTCCATCCTGCAGTGCCGCATCATCAAAGTGGAGTACATGCTCAAGGTCAGTTAGGGGCTTGATGTTGTTATGAATTATGTATTAAAACTGAGGTAGATATGGAGGACTTTGCATGGAGGTCACTAACAGTTCTCCACTCCCAACAGGTTTGTGTCGATGTTCCTGGGACATCTAAGCTATGTCTAGAGCTGCCGCTGGTCATAGGCACCATCCCCCTCCATCCCTTCGGCAGCCGGACCTCCAGCATCAGCAGCCAGTACAGTGTCAACCTGGAGTGGCTGCGTCTGGCCATCCCCGAGCAGCCTGAGCGTAAGTGTCCTTTAATGCTGCAGTAACTGACAGAAATGTGTGACCCCCCCCCACCCCCACCCCATAATTAAAACCTGGTTGTATGTATCTTTATGACACAAGACAGGAACATGTGCCACCAGTTTACAGCAAACACAGTACAATGGCCAGTCTGTCTGGTTTTTTTTTCCACTCGCTCAATTGAACATTTTTCAGCATTTAGTTCACAGACTAGCCAGAAAACACATGACATTCATGTTTGCAGTCTTGATATAAACTTTGCCAGTAAAGTTGATTAATAGGACCAGCTTTTCTAATATCCATCAGTTTCCTTACCACTGGGTCAGATGCCAACATGCACAAGCAAAGGAAAGGTTTTTTTATTCAGCCGAGATTCATGCTGAATCACATCAGTGTTAGTGCAAAAGGCAGTAAACATTATGTGGGTTTTTTAAGAGGTTTTTAACTGTAGTGATGACTCAGCAGCTTAGTGTTTGGACCCGTGCTTTTCTGTCGAATCAAACCAGTGGACTAATCCTGACTCTTTCCCTACAGCTCCTCCAGATTACAACTCTGTGGTCACTGAGGAGGAGGCAGAGCAACGCAACAACATGGTTGCCCCACAACTTACTGAAGACCTGAGCGGGATTCTTGAGCGCCCCCTCATGGCTTTTGTCCAAGAGTTTCGCTTTCGACCTCCGCCAGTGTACAGCGAGGTGAGTCGTCAAATATGCAGACAACAGCCACCGCAGGTGTTTACGTAGTAGTTTGAGAATTTCTTTTGTGTCTAACACATCACAGATGAGTTAGACACTGTAATGACATCTACACAAAAAAGTCTGTGGTATCATAGTTTGATCGAATTATCTGCTTACTTAACATTGATCTTACATGTCTTTATTTCTATTTCTTGCCTATAGATTGACCCCAACCCTCAGCCCTACAACATTAGACCTCGCTGCATGACATGTTGAACCATGAGGCCTGCCTGAGCGTCAAGCGACTGAAATTTATGAACAAATCAAGAGATTTGTCTTCTCCTGGATTACGCCTCTCGAAGAAATGGTACCTGGTTCCATCAAGTGTGGTGGAGGGGAACTAGAACGTCACGGAGAGGTCAGGAGGGGAAATGGAGTTCACAGGAACTGGGTATCAGTGGAGGAGCTGCCACTTCTAGTCCAAGTAACGTGGACACTTTCCTGCTCTGTTGAGAGGGGAGCAACTTCTCTACATCAGTTCCTGTCCTCCTTAGGTGATTTTGGCTCATGGCGAAATGAGCTACAAATGCCTCCCAATCAATGAGTCCTTCCTGTGAAGAGATTTTGTGAGCTTTAAGGAGTTTGGGACATTCTGGGGGGATCACTTGATATTTGTCAGGTGGAGTGTAGGAGTTGTACCTGACATTTGGAAAAAAGCGCTTTTGATAAGTTGACATGTTTAGAAGCACATTGTCATCTTTGAATGGCGTAAAGAAAGAAGTGCAAACATTGTTTTCAACTTCCCTTTGTCTGGCAACACAGTAGATCTTTAAAACCTACATTGTTGTGTGTGACTGATGTAGCACAGCAGTGTGCCTGTGATCATTTCTACTGTTATTTACTGTATCTGAAGGTGTGGTAGTGGCGCAGACAAGTCAAATAAGCAGATGTAGATGAATTTTATGCATGCAGGTAACAATATGTAAAAGGGAAAAATACATACGCCTTAATTATCTGCAGGTAAAGATTGCATGAGTGTTTCAGGGAGTCATTCTCAGAGAGTTGAATAGAGTTGAATCTATTTAGAAAGAACAAAAACAGTTGGATTTTATGTGGATGAATTCCAAGAGAAGTGTTAGTGCTTAAGGCACTGAAGTGTCACATAGCCGCGTTTGTTGATTTTAGCACAATGATAAAAATAATGACAAAGAATGAGCAGTTTGTGTATAAAGCTGCATGAGGCTCATAGATTAGCTCACCCAGCTGCTAAACAAAAGGAAAAGGAGGAGATGGAGAACGTTTGAGGGGAACCAGATGCCTCGGCACTCTGGACACTTTGTGAACCAGAACACACTGCTCAGCAGTCAAGTTGAGCCTTAAGCTGGAGATGCCACTGATATGTATGGACAAAGAACATTCCAAAAACTGACTCGAGGATCACGTTTTCTCCTCAACTTCCAATAATGTGTTAGGAGTATGAAAGAAGTCTTCAGGGTCAGCTGTGCAACTTCGGTGGCACGCACTGAATAACCGAATATATTTTTATACAATTGCAGTTGTTGATTCACAATGTTGCCAAAGTTTTGTAATTGTTTTTTCTAATAAAAAAAGATTCAGTGAATGTTTGTCTCCAGTATTTCCTTCAGACCTTGACTGGTATGTTAGCTATACACTTAGGGAAGTAGTAGAGGGCCTCTGTTTATTATGTTGCGTGCTAACAGATTAGTACATCATGTTCAACAGTGAGTCAAAACAATATAGTACTGCCAAAGGGCAGGGTTCACCGAAGAAACGAGCTACACTTGTGCATCAAAACAATAATTACAGACTAAAGTTGGGCCCGTGACAGCTATAATGTAGACTTGCGCAATTCAGTTTTTGTGGGTGCCTCTGCTGCTCCTTAAAAAAGCAGAGGAGTCCAACATACTGCTTCAACTCACCACTGAATCATGTTACATAATCAGAGTTCAGCTGATATATGGATCAGATCTAGTGTTCTCTTGTACAGTTTGTACTTTGTTTGCATAAATATTCAACAAGGCTCATGGTTATTTTTTCTACATGTGAACACACAGGAACAAACAAGCTGCTCAGTGAATTACACACAGTGCTACCCCCAAAGTATTGTGACAAGGTCTATTCACGTAACTGCCTTATATTAGTTTATATTTGTATTAGTAATAAGTTCAGAGAGAGGTTCAGGGCAGTGTTAAAGAAGAATTTCAGTAAGCAGCTTTTATGATATAACGCTTAATCTAGGCACAAAAAAGAACAATGTTAAAGTCAGAAAAAAGTGTTTTAAACTTTGAGTGGGTGTTGATTTTATCAGGAGATGAGATCTAATAACCTCCAAATGAAACAAAAACACAATGTGAGGATTTTCTGTTAATCTGTTCTGATCTGTTTATAATAGTGAAACTGAATATATTTGGATTTTGAACTGTGAATCACATAAAACAAACAACTAGACTGATAAATCAAATATGAGAATATTCAAGATAAAAGTCAATAATGTAATTAAATGTTAAGTCAGACAGGGTAACACATTATTAATGTGGTTCAGTGCATAGAAAGACTTTGCAGCTGCTGTGATCAGAATTGACAGAGAGAACATGAGGGACTAGCGTGTTCACATCATTATCATTGTTCATAAGGCTTCAGATCTGATAGTATCATTTCAAAACAGGAATTAAAAGGAGTCAGATTTTAATGATCTCTACAAAGTCTGAACTTACTGAACATACTTATGCTGAACCAATCTAACATTTTGTGTTAATCGTGTTCAACAAAAATGTTTTTTAGTATTTATACTAAGATATATCTTGCTCACTGTTTGATTAAACTGACAGACATTTAATCAACATACTGTGATGACGAACGTCAATAAAAAAAAAAGCTGAATTAAACGGAAAAAATGATGGCATGCACTATTTCTATGCAAACACACAAAACCCAATCACTACCAGATAAACAAAAACGATTAAAATGCCTTTATCATCTTATAATAAACAACTGTAAACATATGCAGACAAATTTGTTGGTTCCCTTCCATGAAGAAAGCAAGAGCTCACAATTTTCTATGATTTTTGATTCAACTGAATCTTTTATGTAATACAACAGATTAAAACATCTTTGATAGAATTCCTTGATAGTCTTGAGATGTAGTTGTGTCCTGCACAATGTGTTAATCTTTAATATGCTTGTGTATAATGTTCTGTCTGATTTCTGTTGCTTTCTCTGGTCTGATTTCAATGTGATGCACGCAGTGATACCAAACAGCAGAGCGACTACTTTTCTCCATTTAAAGAGACTGAATAACTGATCACAAGATTGAAGACATGTTGTTAATTACAGGAAACATGTAGTTTGAAATATCACTCAAATTCAATTTTGTGTAATCTTTTCTAGGGGGACCATCATTTTTGTCTGAGACATTTTTAAATGATGTATTAATCAAAAATCATAAGCAAAGCCAGATTTTGTCTTTATGTATTTATTTTTTCTTTTATTACATTTGTCTGTTTCACGTTATTTCAAAGAAAAGTGTGGGTTCTGTTTTTGTGGAAGGATACTAAAATATTTCTCCATGTCTGTACATGGTCTCTGTAGTTAAACAGAGACAGATAATCCTAAGAAATGTTTAAGGCTTCACTTAGGTCTTTTAAGGATTAAACTTAGTTACATTACTGCCCAGAAGTACTGTACCATAGGTTTGAAGTATAAGTTGCACGAATGCTTGTAGGGTCAATAAGCTGAATGAATAATAAAACATCAACCAACCTTTTGTATTTATACTTGAATTCTGAAGTGAAACCGAACACTGAAGTCTGGTTGGTTTACATTGTGCTTTTTTAACAAGTTGCTCAGAAGTAATGAAAGAAGTGAGCAACATGTCATAGCTTTAATCCCCATCCCATAACATCCACTCTTTTCCTGTAATCCTTGTGTAACTATGACTGATGGTCAATGACTAATTTAAGCGTTTGCATGATTCATCTTTGGTTTCTACTGTTGCCAAACCTGCTTGTTTATCTTGGTGTGGGAAACTACTCAAATATTATGTTTGTATATATCCATCTAAACGGTGCAGTTTACATGTGTGTTTTCCCTGACTGCACATGTACATGATTGTTTTACACAGACTAACAACATCTCAAAAGTATGACACCCATTTCTGCCTTAAGAAATTCACCTAATTTTCTTAAGGTTTCATTACACATAACATTGTAGTTATAATCTCTGAACTACAGTCAAAATGTCAGATAGAGGCTGCACTTCCCTACTAACATTGTTCTGAGCTACTTATCATACATGTCTAAGGGTTCAAGTCCTGTTTTGAAAGAAAACTCTCCCCATAAATTCACACTCAGTAACATGCATACCTCCAGTCTTACCTCAGGGTATTTTGTTGCCCAGAGTTGCTGTGAACAGGTCTTTAAGCATGTCTGTTTCCATGAGCTAAATAAAACCTATAGGTTGACTCAAATTAGACATAACATTTCACACTTCAAACCAGTGCAACCACTCTTGTGTCAATCTAAATGTGTTTGTCGTCACTCTCTGAAGAACAAACTATTATTTGATCAGCGATGCGTTCCCAGAACTCATGTTGTACAAATGTAGTAAAATTTGTAGTTAAGCCTCAACTTGATAAAAACAGCCTTTGCCCAAAAAGACTCCTTCGTTCAGTGCTAAATTAAGTTAACACAATCACATGAGCCACATGGAGATTTTTCCTTTACAAAATGTTTTGAACAAGCTGAGTGCAGTTGCTCTCATAGCTTAGGAATAATGAATACAAGGGGAATTACACAAAATGTACATGAACAAGCACCTGAATATAAACATCCTGTATCTACTGTGCCGTAGGAATAACTGGGTGGTGTTTAGTGGCTGAGGAATTATAACAAAAGTTCGACACACAAATGATTCAAGAGAGGAATAACGTCAGACAGTGTAACTTCAGGAGATGTAACTAGTTCTGAAAATTAACATAATATAATCTAAAATGTAGGTCAAACCATGGGATCTTATGGGCTTTTAAAGTTGACTTTATCTGTAAATTAAGAAAAAGGAGGATGATGGTGAAGGCATTTTGAATCGCCCCGTTTACAAATTCTTTGATAGTTAAAACAGGAACAAAGGTGTCTGTTCTTTATCGGTTTGTTGTCAAGGTCTTTTACTTTACTTGGCAGACGCTTTTATCCAAAGCGACTTTTATGATTTTTTTCTCTCTAGATAGAACATGGCAACAGGACTGCCCTAACCTTGATCCAGAAAGGATGCCACTTACGGAAATAATTAAACATACCCCTGGTAATTCAGACCCAAAGTAGATTCATTGTTATTTATTAATAACATTAATAATTCATTCACAGGTTCCATACCTGGAACCCAGCTGCATGGTGTAACGTTTGTAACAAGGTGAGGACCCAATTAAATAGCCAGACACAGAGAGTAAGATTAAGAGAGCTTTTAATGAGGCAAAAGGAGAGTGACTGGTGGGCTGTGTAGCCACAGAGGGTCTGGGCGTGTAGATGGTGGCAGGAACCGGTTTTGGGTTATCGTCGGGGAGGTCCTGGTCGGGAGGTGGCGTGAGTGGAGAATGCAGAGGCTGATGGGTAGTGTAGTCCGTGACAAGATGGCATCGGCCACGTGGCCTATTGCTTGGGGAGGGAGGGAGGGAGAAGGCTGAGGGAGGAAGCAGAGGTGTTAATGGGCGGCTGACACAGAGAGCAGGTGGAAGAGGGGAAGGAGAGATCCAGTGGGGCCTCTTTGTGTGCACACAGGGGAAAGACGGAAGAATCCTGTAGACTGGTCTGGGTCCGAGATCCAAGGTCCTAATCCTTGTATTACAATCAGAGCTCAGACACTCACTTGGCAGCAGGACAGAGACAGAGACAGGGAATTCCAGAGAATACAGAGTCCAACAGGGACCAGGCAAAAGGGGAATCCAAGAGCAGGCCAGGGTCAGATCTCAGGAAAAGGTTTCGACTTACAGTCTTTCAAAGGAGTAGGCAGAAGGTACGTCCGGCAGGAGTCAGGTTCAGAATCCGATGAGATCATGCTGAAAAATGCTGGAGTGTTGACGAAGGATCTTGGTCAAACAATCTGTCAAACTAGAGAGGACTGAGGGGCTGCTTTAATACACTGAGGGAAGAGAGCACAGGTGAAAGCAATCAAAGGCTGATTAGGGGTAAAGCTGAAATATCAAGGGTGGGGAGGAACAGGAAGAAGACTTATCAAAATAAGAGCAGGGATCTGGAAGCATGTGGGAACCATGACACGTGGAGTTTCACTAGAAAGGTGTTGGATGGGTTTGAGGTCAGAGTTCTGTACAGGTCAGGTAAGTTCCTCTACAGAAAACTCCAAAATGCTTTTATTCATGAACCCAGCTTTGTGTAAGAGGGTATTGTCACTTTTATATTGAAACAGGAAAAGACATTCTACAAACCACCACCACAAAGCTGTAATCACACTAAAATATGAATGGTGGAGCATTGAAATGTCTGTTTATATACAGTATATTTAAATGTTTTTGTGTCATTATAATGTGGCATAGTTGTCACCCAGACACACCACACACAAAACATTCTTCATTGCCAGTTTTGAAGGGGTCAAGCTGGTTTCTGGCAAACTTTGCTAAAAATAACAAACAAAACAGCCTTCAAGAGGCTCCTGTGTAAAGTGTCACAGGCCCTCTGAATCCTGAGCAAGTGAAATTCCTAAACTCACCTTGTCATCAAATTTGCCTCAAACCACCTTTGGTCCAGATTTCTTTGACACTGATCTCTTTTCTTTACAACAGATTAATCTGTATTGCACACAAGACAAACTAAGTAGTGCCCTCATATTGAATAGAAATGAACTGGAGCAGTTTATTGGCACTGTGTTGTACATTTAGGGTTATGTGTAGAGTTAGGGTTAATGGTTATGTATTTATGTAATACTATGATGAAACAGCAATAATTGTACAGAAACATATGTTATGCAATTGTTCTGTTACATCAACAGCAGCATCAACGAAATAATCAACTAATTTTGTTTAGTTACTATTAAGCCTAATGATGGTAATTTGTATCAGCTAAATTTATACCTATTGTATGTGCTACATTCAAACTAACAATCTCCACTAAATTTAGTACCTGCTTGACAGCAAAAACACAATTAATTTATGTGTTTACATAATTATAAATAAATTCAGGCAGTAATGGGTTAAAGTCAGTATTGACCTAGATTCCAAACAAATCACAGCAAGACTGGAGGGAACGAAAGCAGACAAACCAAAACAAGACAGAGTTGCTTTTTCTTTAGCATTGAGGCGTCTATATGTGAGAACATACATTATCACTGAGTTGTTTGAGCGATATCATTAGGTTTTGTTGTGTGTGTTAAGGAAGGATGTAGGGACTTTGTTGGGCATTTAAGCGTCCATGGCCAAGTACAGTATGTTTTGTCTTCTGGACAAAGAGTTCTTCCAGCATGGCTCAGAGTAATATACAACACTGTGAATATAAAGCAGGTTGTTGTTGTTAAAAATCTAACAAGCCAAGCCGTGATGGCAAAAGGCCGGATGATGATACATGACATAAAGAAAGTTGATCTCATGCGCACCTCAGAAATAATTACATACAGTCATGTTCCAAAGTTTGTATCTCCCTGTTTAATTCAGCTGTTTTTGTGCATAAAAACTACGGATGTCCGATATTATCGGCCTACCACTAATCGGCCGATATTGGCATTAAAATGTAATATCGGAAAATACTGGCATCGGTTTTTACTCTTTTAATGACACAACTTTTACATACCATGCACATATTATACATCAAACTCTTCAGCTAC
>JAUBNQ010000020.1:17642468-17654641 GCA_032353495.1 Ctenopoma kingsleyae
CCTCCATAATGTGACAAACATTAAAGCAGCACTGAGGAATGCACTTTTCTTGGAAAGAGTGCAGGATTAACACACAGCGTAGCTCTCTCAGAATTGCAGAGCAAGAAAACAATAACAGATGTGCACAGTAAGGTTTATAAATGAATGCGATTAGTTGCAAAGTAGCTCTAATGCAGTAGTCCCATCAGAATTAAGTGTCAAATCTGCTGATATCAGCAGCTGAAAGACTAAACAAAGTATTATATATAATGGCGTTTACATTTCTGTATGAAATTGGCCTTCAGTAGGCAGTGTTCACTAGTGTGCTTCTGCCGGCTGCTGTTCAGGGTTGTTGTGAATTGTCTAGTTGTTGTAAATTTGATTCCAGTATTGTTGACTTTCTTTAAAACTTGGATCAAAAAATAACAGTATATGGATAAGCTCATTAAAATGATCTCTTGTCTTAACACTTTTGTTTCTACTCAGAGGTATGACAACCATAGTAATCATCATCACAGTGACACATGCAGTCGGTGTATATGTTCATGTGATTGTTGAAATTGAAATTTAAATTAAAAAACTGCCTGCAAATTCCTTATTTTCTCCCCCCATTTGCTCAAGTACAGCTGCTGTGGTCAGCACATTTGGAAATGTGTAGAAAAACTGGCATGAGCAGGAGGCAATGAGCCAAAACAATACAAACAAAAAACTGATATTTCTTGAAAAGGACAAATGTAAACAGAAATATCACAGAAAACTAACCTGAAAATACGGAGATGCATTGAAATAAATACTCAAATAGTATAGAAAACAAAACTATTTTAAAACATTCAAAACTACTTTTCTCAAAGTGGAAATAAAACAACATCTCATGTGTTCACATTATGATTTGTCTGACCTGAAAGCAGGAGAATGTAGAAGCTTTCTTTGATTACGATTTTGTTGTAAACCGTGTTGATAAATATAAAAGGGCATAGCCCTACAAATAGCCCTCAACAGGAAATCCACCCCTAAACACCCACACACACTGGCCCTGGTGGAAAAATAGCCTTCTGCTGAAATTATCATTGGATGATAATAAAGCCCACAAAACTCCAGATAAAATCACTGGAAAACAACTCAGAGGTGGAGCCCCATGACAAAATAGAATCATAATTGCCTTCCTGCTTATCATTCAAATTCAGCTGTCATTTGTTGATACTGTTGTGTCCTGTTCGGTCCTTTAATTGTGTCCAAGCATCATGTTTGATGTTTTTATGAGTGCTAATCAGCTGTGTTAATCTTTCACTGTGTGCATTACTGTTCTTACTGAACATTGAGCTAAATTAACTATTCAACAGTATTCAAAGGAATAAAAATGACTCAAGATACTACACAGTTAAAGCAATGCTTACTGTACATCCTAATGTAAATCTAAATATCGTTTCACGTCTGTTCATTGAACATCTTTCTCACTATCACTATCAGTTTTTCTAGGTCACTCTAGAAAAAGCTTCTCTGACTTGACTTACCAACTGTTTTTTTCTAGTGTTGATTAACTTCATGAATAAGACCTTACTGTACTCCTGCACGCTGTCTCTGCTCGCTGGCTCTGAAAAAGAGTTTCAGATAAACACCTAAAATGTAAAATGTTATTGTTAGTGTAAATTGATTCAGCCTTTCTAGGTCTGTGTGATCTGATCTGCTGAAGGGAAGTGTAACTCCCTGCATGGGAAGATGATGGGCTGTGGTTGGCTGAGACGTTAGGGGTTGGTGTTAAGCTGCTCTGCCTGTAGTCAGCAGGAACTGATAGGGAGCAGAGGAGCATTAGAATCACTTTAACATGTGATAATGAAAAGTGACTATTTTTTGGCTTTGTCAATGTCAATAGGTCAGTAAGATTAATGATTTTAAGGAGCAACAAAGCAGTCAGTGTCATCTTTCATCCTTGTCTAGGCCTACCTGCCTATCCATGCACTGTATAAACAAATTTTATAACAATAAATATCACCTATGAAATATATTAATGAAATAATGAATTTAATCATCAGCCTGGTAGTATGTTTACTGATCTGCACCGTTTACTAAGCCAAAAACAAAAAGAATTTTTAAATACTTGCAGAAAAAGTTTTCCACGTACATACATCAAGACAGGCATCTGAAATACAAGTGCACAGCACAACACAATGTTGACCCTTCATCATTTCAATAAAAGTTGTATTTAGATGACATTAAACACCATCATTTCCTTGACTTGAGATTCCAGATTATCCATGCCCTGTTCAGTTACTGTCACAGCTTTCATGCAACTGTAGTGAGAGAAGAAAGATTTTATTTGATCTGTGGGCGAAACAATCAACTCTCTACAGTCCTGTTTTTCTACAGTTTGATGGTTTGATTTACCGTTTAAGGAGATAGACTGAGCTTGTGGCCTCTACATCTATTTTTTGACCACAATTGCAAATTGAACTTATATGGTACTAAATCACTTCTATATTCTTATGCATCAATACTCAATACTCTCAAAATCAAGTGGAGGCCCAAAATGACGACATGATCACATTGTGAGATTGTCAGCAAAGTCAACTGCAACTTTATAGTCCTCGTAAGTTGTTTATAATGTAATAAATTGTTTATTACACACTATAGTGCAGTTGTGAACAATGCTATTACAACTGTGTTTGTTTACAGCTGTAATGATATTGTTCACAGCTATTATGGCAAATCTATAAGTGAAAATATAAACAAAGTGAACACAGAAACTCTCTCTCTGGGTTTCAAATCATGTTCATTTCTCACAGCTCATCCAGCTATGGTCGTCTCTCGGGAGGAAGGACTATCCTGGGTTCTGACGTCAAGCTTTATGGGTAAGTAAACATAGACTAATAGAGGAAGAGGGTCCATGTAAACAGAGCTGTTGTCACTGTCAATACGATTTAGATAAAGAGACAAACATAGGCCAAGGTCAAGTGTGGAAATGACATAAAAGATGATAAAGAAGATGGTGTCAAGAGAAGTTTTAATGTTCTAAGTCTTCTTTACCTCATTAAAAAGTTGTGAATCAGTATGGATGAGAAATTACTTCCATATAGAGTCAACTTCAATTTATTTGAAATGCATCATTAAATTTATGTTTAAATGTACTAAATTTTATTAATTTGTCATCACAGTACACTGTCATTAATGTGAATGTGAAGCAATCCATGTTTCTCCTAAAGCAACAAAACACAACAATTCAGTACAAATGTGATAAATAAATAAATAAATAAATAAATAAATAATAATGTAAATAAATTAGTAAAATGTAATAAAGCCATCTCTTGCCAGTTCAAAACTTAAACTACTAAATTTAACATCAATAAAACAACTTGGTTAAAGTCATATTAAAGCTTTGGTTATCATGCGGGATCATCTGAATGTCTCTTCAGATGCTTTAATGTACTGTTATGTCAACTTTCTAGTCATGGCTCCTCCACATGATCCTAATCCTCCACACAGGACTCTACGTACATTTTATGACAGTGTGTTAATTTTAGAAAGTTTTGGGTGACTGTAATATTTTGGTTGAAAATATTTATGTTCAATTATTTACATTTCTGCGGGCTGCCATGCAGAAAATATTTTCACCACTAGCAAAAGTCACCTGAAAGTGATAATGTTGTTTGTGGTCTAAAATAAAAACTGGAAATCAAGTGTAAAAAAGTTAATAGTTTGAGGATACAGTGACCACTTTCCTGTGTACTTGCTTTCTCTGAATTAGGCTCAGGCTGACTTGCACCAACCAATTAACAGTGTAGACGTCTCACGTTCATGTTTTCACTGAGCTCTGTCAGACGAGTATCTGTGCTGACTGACATTTGTCAACTCAACCTTTTTAATTTTTCACATATACATGAAACTGGTTCTGTTTTTATACAGTACATGTCTCAACACCTTGAGAAACAAACAAGAAAACTGTAAACAAATATTTTGGTCTCAAGTGCGATTTTATCTCTGGTTTCTATATTCTCGTTGTAATCCCAGATGATACTGCTGTCCTCCCCTGTGTCTCCTTACTGTGTCCTTTCCCACAGAAAACTTATTTACAGCTAGTGTGATCTAAAGCTCAGAGAAACAGGTTCATAACTGGAAAACCGCTGCTTCAAATTCTGTCTTGGAAAAGTAAATGAGTAACAATCTCAGTCCTAATTGGTTAACTATTATTATTTTTGCATTAATAAATATCATATGTTTGAGCTTTGACTTTGTTAATTTTGGATTTGGATTTTCTTGGCATGTAGACATGAAGTGGTTCTTTGGCCTGAGTAACCTACAAAGTAGGTCAACAAGTAAAGATGGTAGCATGAGGAAACTGTACCATCTGTGTGTGTGAAGGATAATTATCATCTTCATGCTAAATCCACTGAAATCCATAAAACAAATTCAGCTATTTTAGAAAACTCATTTGTGGCAAGTACTGTATAGGACAGAATCTTGAGAAACTGATGTATGTTGGTGGTCCTTGCTCATTCCTTGTAGGTACAGTAATTTATTTGCTACACTGCACTTAACGAGGAAAGAAATCCCATCATTTTGACCCATGTGAGAAATCACAGATTGATAATTCCCTCTACTTTTCTCAGCAGTGACAGACATCCACCTCCAGACTTACCTTTGGTTTACTTCAGTTTAAATCAATAGTCCTGGAATGACATTCTGTGATGAGATGAGTGGGGAATATGCAGCTAAAGGTGGCAGTATACTTAAAGAAAGACTAAACATAGTTGTGACAAAAAAGGGAGAACATAAAAACATAATTGAGAAGTTATACTCGTCTTGTGCTAATGACCTCATGTTTACAGTTGCGGATGGAGCTGAGCACCAGCTTGCATGAGCCCTTGTATAAATGTCCGTCAAGTTTACTATGTCACTGTGAAGCTCTGCAGAGAGGCTGTGGGAGGTTCAGTGGGCAGACACGTTACCAGGTTCAGAATGGTGACAGTGTTTTATTACAGCTTTAGTCACACTTATGCTGAAAGTCTTTCTTGTCTGTTTTCCTGCCGAGTGACTCATGTCTGTGTGATCAGCAAAAATCTCCACAGAGACGCATTGTTCAAGTTTTTCTTTGGACAAACAGATGATAGAGGTGGGAATCGGCCTCTATTTTGAAATACAGTAAACTCATGACGGTTCAAAAGCTGATTCTCTCTTCTCTTTCATAAGAGATAACATTTGAACTAGAAATTTTCCTGACTCAGGGATGCATGTTTTAATTGAAAAAAAGTCTCAGGAACTGTGTAAATTTCACTTCTCTAAAAGGAGAAAAAATTATTTGTCATCATTTATGTAGCTTTAAAAGAGCTGATCACTTTATGACTGATGTTTCCGAGGGTTTTAAAACCCCACAGTTTTCTTCCATATGAGCTTACAGCTGTGTTTGTATCATTTAAAAGTTATGATTACAGTAATAAAAGACCTTTTAGTGTCTCTGCCCTTTGCACCTCTTTAATGTTAGCTTGATGTTGCGTAACTGTATTACTGTAAAGGGCCTAGAATCAATTAAGCCTTTTTTCACTTTCACTTGGTTTTTATGTGCATTACCACAGGTGCTTCCCACCTTGTGGGAGGTATACATGTTATAAACTCAGTTATGGAGAGCTATAAAGTTGACTGGTGTATGAAATTTAAACAGCCCTGCAGGGAGGAGAAATCATTTCAGGTCCCTATATCACTGCTCATGCCCTTAAGTCAAATATTGTATATCTTTTTTTACTTGTATTGTATTTTATTGTTTAATTTTTTTCATTTCATTTTCAAACCACAGACATGCTGCAACCTGACTCTTATTGGCAGCTTCAACATTTGACTATAGGAGAATGAAAATCTTAGCTGCACATTTTGTTCTGTTCTGTAACCACAGCTTTTCTCAGTGGAAGAGGAAGTAAACACACACTTGCACTGCACTGCCTACGGAAATGAACATGTCACGAGGTGGTGATGGTGGATTTAAACACTATCAAGCTTTTTAATGGTCATCTGTTACATCTTTTCGTTTTTTTATTCATTCAGGATGTCATTGATAAATTCATCATGTACAATTTACAGCAAAATTATGGTAACATATTAGCAACCTTCAACACTAACATTAAAGAAAACAAGCATGGGCCCTTATTTTATAATTTCTGATTCTGATTGCTTGTGAAAAGTGAAACTGAAAGTAGTTACTATTCTGTATGCTAATAGAGATAAGATTAATTTGCAGTACAGGGTTCATGCAGTGCTGCAGAGGGAGGCGTGGTTTGAGACAAACAGATTTGTGTAATGCAAATCATCCTGAACTGACACTGCTGAACCTATTCATGAATCTATGACAAATCTCAATTTAAACCACTAAAAGTGTTTAGTGCATGATCTTTGCAGTACTTAAGTCTGCTGTTTATTTTCATTTTCATTTCAGGTAATTAGTCAATAATCTGATCCAGAAAAGATGTAATTTGTCAGTAAACCCTGCACTGAGAGACTTAAAAAAAGTTTCTTTATCCTGCAGTTAAACAACTGAGAGAGTTGTTATAAAAACTACTGATGAATATTCTGCTCTTTGATCTGCATACTAGCATGAAACCTATGGTACGGTGCCATGACAATTTATCTAGTGTAATCAGCACGTCATAGTTTTCACTGCTAGTCTACTAGATGCATTGGATTTGGTTTTCATGGCATTCATGGTTCCCCTGATCTTTACTTTAGTGCCACCATGTAGTGGTCTAACTTTTGGGTTGTTGCAATGAGATGATGTTCATTCCCTCAACGGATGAATTATAATAACTTTGGTGATCCTTTCATTTTTATAGCTCCATAATCACCTCAAAAATTAGCTGGTTTTATAGCTTTTATATCTGTAAACCTAATGACATTTCCATTGGCAGCTATTTAGTGCCAGTTAGCAAATGTTACCATGCTAACCTGCTAAACTAAGATGAACATGCTAAACTTCAGCATCTTACCACTGGTATTACAATCATTCTACACGCTAATATTAACATTTAGCTTCCAATACTGTGCAAACGTAAAGCCTCAGAGAGCTGCATGCCTCTCCTTTGTTTGTGTTTAAGAATATAACCTTTCATTACGCTAATTTTATTACTGCTCTTTCTTTATGGCCTGTTCACTGTCTTAGTACCAGAGGGGAGAACAACAACTGCCTGTGACGTCATAGTTGGAGGAGTGTGGTGTTTTTGTTCAGCTCATCCCCCTGAGAGGATACAATGTCAGAGGTTTGCACAGGTGAGGAGGCTTGTTTTTGAAGAACTTGTGCAGCAACTTCAGACTGGAACAAAATGTCTGTTTGTTTTTATTTTTAAAAAGTTAAACGCACAGGATCATGATTAATGTGAGCTGTAATGAATAGTGACGACTTCCAACAACCATCAACTAATACTACTAACAATAATAAAATCTGTGATAATGATTTAGCTTCTTTTTCTTGGTGTTTTGCTGAGAGTTTTGAGCATTATTTTTCCACCCAGTGTTATTTTTTTTTCCTCCTGGCACGTGCTGATCTCTTCTACTTGGCGAGGGGATGTGACTTTGTGGAATTATGGCCTGTGTGCTACTGAAAGAGAAGGTCAACCACAGGACAAGCTCCCTCTACCCTCACGCGTCCCACTGCAAACCCAACCCATCCACAGGCTCACAGCAAACTACTACTTCAGAGGAAACCCTGCTGGTCCCATGTTGAAGGGCAACTAAACAGACTCTTCAGCTGGTGTGAATGCAGAGTTGAATCTGGGGATAAACACCCTCTCATCCTAATCTCTCTCTCCCCCTACCGTCTCTCCATCTATTCCTCTGTCCCTCCCTCTCAACTCTTTAACCCTGTTTGTTTTTCATCGAAAGGAAAGCTGAAACCTGTCGGGTTTGTTTTTCTCCTTCTCTTGGCCGTGTGCCCGCTTTTAAAGCCCAGGTGTTGGTGAACAGGGAATCAGAAAAACATGAGGTGGATCGTTCAGATGGGAGGGAGCGAGTGGAGGGGAGTGAGGGAGGGAGGCTGACACAGCTTTGATGTCTCTATCGATTTTGGATGTTTTCAGTTTTCAAACCAGTTGGACAGTCTTTCAGCTGTCAGTCAGACCGTCAAAAACACATTCCTCCAGAACTAGAGTCACAGAGTTTGTTGTTTTCCCCACTCTCACATAGCAACAAACTTTTATAAAGAAAATCATAATTCACCACAACATTTGTCCCACTTAGTCCTCTGAGAGTAAGTTTTACCTCAGATAACATGGATGACTTTTTGTATAACCTGACATACTTTATTGATTCCTGCAGGGAAATTGTTGTTAGACAGCTGCTTGACAGTACATGTTGGTGTTACCACAGGGTTTCGGTGTCTTGTCCAAGTATACCTTGACATCTACCCAAGACGAGCCGGGAATCGAGCTCTACCAACTGAGCTCCTGCTGTGGGGCATACATACAGGAGGACGGAAAACACATTTTCTCCAACCAATAACTGTGTCACATCTAGTCCTGCAATGAGAGACAGAAAAAGAGAAGATCTACAGATTATTAATTTATTAATATAAACATTTAATTATTTGGTTTCTACTGAGTGGTTTGTTTTTCATTAAAAGGAAAACTGAAATCCGTCAGGTTTGTTTTTCTCCTTCTCTTGGACATGTGCCTGCTTTCATAATTCTCTGAAGTTCATGTTGAGGTGTTTCAAACAGCAGATCAAAAAAAATCAAAAAAATCAAATCATCACACTGTGGCAGCTGAAATTAAATCAACATTTAATTATTCAAAATAGGTTGTGATTTTTGTAATGTTTTTTCTTCATGTTTCTTCCATTTTGTGCTGTTGAAGGGAGGTTTTGGAAGAATCTTTCCTCATCAAAAGTCAGGGGTATAAGAACAGAGGGTGTTGTACATATTCTGGGCCATATAAAAAAAAAACTTTATGTAATTTTGACTTAATAATTCCACTGTAAACACAAAAGTCATAGAACATGGTGTTTTTTATTGTTTTTAAATGTCACTATGCCAGGGTTTGACTACACAGAATTTAGTCTTTCCTCATAATCACAGTGTCAGACTACTGTAGGTGATCACAGAGTCATAAAATCTTGCTCCTGACATGATCAACCATGTATTATTACATGTAGTATAGCTGAGGACAGAGTAAATCCAGTAATTAATGCACCAAATACCCATTTTAGTTTCAGAAACCCACATGTGGGCTGTTCCTGGCATAAGGGAGCTCTTAGACACTGCTCTTGCCTGCTAGAACTCATTGTACTATGGCAGTATATGGTATGTTATTCACGTAACTTACACAGTTCAACATTTATCTTCATGTGGAAGAAAAATGTGTTCTTTAACATATAAGGGAACTATAACTGTAAAGATCGGTTTTCTTTGAATCATGATTGTTTTCCCAAACAGTAGCGGACTTTTGTGTGTTGTGAAGTTGAAATTAAAAAAGAAGTAAAAACACGTCCGTAATCCAAACCACATGAAACCACTTTGGAGGAAGGGCTTTCCCAATACTTGAGGAAGCAGTTTAACATCTAAATACTTTAATGACATCGCTGTTAAAAAAAAGTGCAAAGTGGAGTTCCCCCTTAATGTCAGCCAGACATTTAATATTACTGCTATGTTGCATCATAGTAACTGCAATGATGTAGGTAAATAGTGACATTCACACCTTTTACTCTAATAGCTAGTGTGTAAAAGAAAACATGATTTCATTTCTTTACTCTTAGTTAAGTTTTATTAGTGTTTTCTGAAAAACTGTGCAGAAAATAAAACACACTGATGCTGCTCAGCGGGATCTTCACCTTTGGAAAGAAGAAACCCAGGGGGGAAACCTTTGGGAAAACAGAACTGGGAAAACAGATTCAACCCCTGATGTACCCCCTGACGTCAGTTTACCAGAGCCTCATGGGAAACCCCATCTCCTCCTTCTCCTCCTCCTCCTCCTCCCTGCGCTTGCAGCCAAAAACCCAGCTGGAGAGTCATAAGGTCACTCAGCTGATTTAATTCTTGGGCCAGGTCACATAAACACACAACACTGGGAAAATGACCATTCAGGAGTTGACATCCAGTAGATGTTCTGACAATAGTTATGACACTGAATTTAACCATTTTTGGCAGGAAAAATTAGTTTTTTTATCTTACCACAGAAACAACAGCTTCAACAGATGTTGAGCTGTTGAGCTGCAGTTAAAGTTATATTAAGATTGATTTTGATTGAATACACACACTTCACACTGATTAGAATTTTCTTTTCTCAACACCATTCCTTCTAAAACTACAGCTGACCTGCAGCTTGGAACACAGCTAGTTTTGTGGATTGCATCTGTCCTGCATTACACCGTGACCACACCTGATTTATTTTCTTGTTTGTGAAATGTACAGATGCATGTGCAATGCACAGAACTGTGCAAAACAACCGTGAGGTATTATGTAAGACGTTTCTGCTCACACTATACAGCACAAGGCAGAGCAATACCATAGGGGTAGAGAAATGAAAAGGAGGGAAGGGAATGAGTTAGAAAGGAGAAAAAGATTTATGTTTGAGAGAAAATGAGCAGAAGTGGATGCAGTGAAGATGGAAAAATCAAGGAAGTGGGCATGTAAACTATAAAAAACAGATTGTGAGAGTGACATATAATGTAGTATACTGTATTTGGAAAGAATAAAACATTACAAACCATTTTAATATACTTACTAAGGCAAGCATACCATGAAAATGACCTCTAAGCATGAGGAGAGATGCTAAAAGAATGAAGAGGTGGATATTAAATACACAGAACCATGTTTGTTTTATACACCTCTTTTTCATTACCACATGTGTTTGTGTAGGTTTGTTATGATAAAATAAAGTCCATGTAGGTGATGCCATGAGTGGACCTGAACATAACAAGTACTCACTGTACCTAAGACCAGTGAAGGACAGGAATGCCTCTGACACAGTAGACCTATTGTAGGTGGCCCATATGCCTATCTGATCTGGAATCAGTAAAACCTGCAACCAATGAGAAAGACAGACTATTGAATAGATGTAGGAATGAAGACAAACAGACTCAGTGACCGGCACGGAGAACATGCTGTACAAAGCTCTGACAGGTGGATAATCTGAAGGGAAATCCTGTAAACAAAAGCATCCAGGTTTGTTGCTGCACATTCAAGGCGTGCAGAGCAGCAAGAAGGAACAGAAGAAGAAACTCATATGATAAACCATAATAAACACTATATACTAATATACCTCATAAAAGGCAGATTTAAACATCTGATCAACATCTCATAAAAAAAAAATCTGTAACAAAATTTAAAAATGGCTTTTGAAATATTGAAGGTTAATATCTATCACCTCTTTACTCATCCCTTTTATTATTGAATTTATGCATGGATTAATGTGACATTTGACCAGTATCTGACTGGCTGATACCTAGGCTGGTATGCATCACTTTTATCTACATTTCTCATATTTCCTCAATTAAAACAGTACTTTAAACCCCAGAGTAGAACTGATCTGTAGCTCTGGAAGGATTATGGGCATAATGAGATGTCATATATTAAGAAGTAAAGGTTAACGTTAAAAAGCAGAATCTCAGATTGTTTCATATTAAGACACCTTAGAGTGTATTATCACACCCATGTAGGGTAGGCTGAGAAACAACTTATTCCTTCTGTCAGACTGGGATATCTAACGTGGATAAACAAAAACATGTTAATAAAGCTGAAAGCAAAGAGTGGTTGCTTTGGGATCAGAACTACACATGAGCCAGGTGCAACAACCAATCTGCACAGTTTGTTCACAGGAAGCCAAACACAAAGATGTTACTTGAACTTTGATGTGGTGTGATACAAAGTCTTTAGGTGACATAGGTACAGGTTGGTTTTCCTGGACTAAGTCTGTGCTAAAGTCACTTCACTAAGGCCTCAAATGTTATATGTCCATATATGAATACCAAAATGTAGGCAAAGGAGATGTTAATATACTGTATATGTGCACAGACACCAGTCTGTCGCCCACACAAACATGCACACTGACACACACAAAGAGCCTTAACCACACACTGTCAACTACATATTGTAATGTGCAAGAAGACTTTTAATGCAATCATGCATGCACAAGGAAAGCACCAAATTATCACAATACACCCAAATGTACACAGCAGAACACAGAAATGCTGCAGATGGCGTGACAACACACATCCACCCACCCACCCAC
>JAUBNQ010000020.1:17658591-17673452 GCA_032353495.1 Ctenopoma kingsleyae
GGTGCTACCACCAAATCTCTTTGACATCAAAGTGTGACATTAGCAGTCACTAATCTTTTCATGTGTAACACATGTTACCATCTGCTGACTGGGCATTTTTTACATAGGTTGTGTTTAAGGCAGTGGTTAACAAGGCTCTGAGACAATTGTTTAAATCTGAAATTGCTGATCGACACATGTGAGTGCACATCTAAAGAAATAAGAACAATGACTAGTTTTACCATATAGCTTTTTCTAGTGCTCCCTTAACTAAGCTAATAATTGTGTTTTATGAAGGTGGAGATAAGATCTGTTGTACACGCCCCACACAGACACAGACAGCCCACGCAGACACAATGTCTAAAACACACAAACCTACTCTGATGCACGTCGCACATGGTGAGAGGAGAAAAATGCTTCCTGTGTTCCTTTGCTCTAGACATGTGACTGCTCAGCTAGTGTGTGTGACTGAACACCCCTCCTCCTGCTGCCTCTGCACGGTATATAGACAGCCGTATATGAAAATATGACTTCTCCACTTTGTTTTTATACTATATTAGATTTCTCTGAAGCTTGTGTGTCTCTGTGTATGTTGTCTGTTTGTCATTGTATGTGTGTGTATGTTTTTTTTCTTGCAGGTACAAACAACTTATGTAGTTGTATTTTATAGGAGACCAGTTTTAATTATGAGGCACTGATGATCAGCACACAAGAGCTTGTGTGTTGTTTATCACAGGTATCAGCAAAAAATCACTGTAATATCTTAATCATCATATTGAAACAAACTTTACAAGTGAACTTCACAGTTGAGGATCAAATAAAAACAAAATCACTCCATTATGAACTAATGTCTGCAGTGTGATAAATGTCGTCACTGATAAACTGTTGCTGTTATATAACAGTTACGTAAAATTAAGCTAAGTGAGCCTTTTATCAATAATTTACAGATTGATGTGAAGATTTTAAAAAAGTGTTTCTGTGTACAGCTCTTGTACATTTCTGATCCCTGATTTGGACAAAACTTGCTAACACAAGGATGTAACTTTCTGTTTTATTACAAATAATTGATGACTTAATGAACACTGCTATCGCTTACCATAAAGCAATGGCAAAGCTTTACTTTATGCATGAATGTAGAGACATACGTAGCTAAGGTGTATATCAACCTTTGAATAGACAGTGATATAATGATCTGCATCAAGGATATAACTACATATCCTCTGATGTTGAAAACATTTAGTAAACATCTAGTAAAATAAAAATGAATTATTAACAGCTCATTCACTTACAGGGAATTAGGTATGAGTAAAAAGCTTCTAGGAAATGCTGCATGTATTTTATGGTGTGTTAACATGAGGAAGTTCTGTCATATTTTTCTCTAGAATAGGAGTCAAACCAAAAAAAGAGCGTCCTTGAATGAGTGGGAACTTAATGGAGAGTTGGCTCAACAACGACCTTCACAGTTTCCCAACAACAGGAAAAGGCCTTGTAAACTTGGATCACTCTGGTCAAACCTTGTGTTTGCTCGCAGGGAAACAAATCTTTGCACTGTGGTTAAAGTATTGTAACTATAATTAACAGATACCAGATACCAACTTATAATTGCCAAAAAGTCTGTTCATTGACACAACAACGACCAGCCTCCATAAAGCTGGACCATTGACAGGAGAGAAAGCATAATTCTGTATGTGTTGACAATATTTAACATACTAAGAAGAATTCATTTTCTTCATTTAATCTCACATTTAACTGTTTCAAAGGCCTGGTCACAAAGTGTTCTACTTGTGTAGATTTATGTAGTGTTTATTTGTAGCTCAACATAATCAGAGCTCAGAGTGTGTCTGGGGGACAGAGGGAGGAAATGTGCAGAGTGAGTGTGAAAGTATACTTGTTTTTCTCTCTTTATGAAAGACAGTTTGAGGTTTAAGTCCGTAAAGTGAGAACATTTTTGGGAAGTGATTTCTGAGAACTATTACATCTGCAAGAGGAGATAATGATAAAAAAAAACTGGACATCTTTTAAAATTAGATCAAAGTTGGATCAAGAGAGATTGAAGAACCTGCAATGAAATAAAATGTAATTTTGTGCCAAACCTAAACGTTCTTCAAGCAAAAATACTCTGCAGACCAAGAACAATGTTTAGTAGTGGGTCAGATATCACAGAGTGAAAACAGACAATGGCAGGCCCTCATAAGCACACTAATCCTAATATGTGTGTGTATGCACATATGGTAGGAAGAAGTCAGAGGAAGGAGGAGGTGGGGGGGTGATCCCAGCACTGGCTCATGCCGGTTTGCGCTGCTTCTCACTGGTCCAGCCTCACAGCGAGTTTGCGAGGTGAGTGGCGAGGCAGACGGCTTTGGGAGGCGGGTTAGAGAGGGGAGTCATTTAGCGCCTCGAATGCCCTTTGCAGCAATGAGACACTTGGCAGGGTTGCCAGCCAACATGCCAGACAGATATCTGAATGTAGAGAATGTATGGAGCAGCCATCACCTCTCTCTATCTGAGAATACTCATGCTTGGATACTGTTTTATGCATCAAAATGTGTAAACACATACTACGTGTAACAGAGGACATAAAGATGATCATGATCACAACTTCATCATGTAGTAATTATTAATGGATTTCCCATTTTCTCTTAGATTTGAAGTACACCAACATTTCTAAAGAAGATGCAGAACTAAAAGGTGATTGATGCTGACTTCTGATGAGTCAAGATCAGTATGATCAATATGAGCATGCTGTATGTGCTCGCACATTACCCTGTACACTCCATCCTCCTGTTCGCACGTACTGTATATAAAAGTGTACAGTAGCTGTATACAGTATAATTGATAATCAGCAGAATAAGACAGTGATTCGTTACAGAAGCCTCACTAAGAATTTCTGGAAGAGGAACATAACCAATATTTACAGTGCTATGAAAAAAATATGTAACCCTTCCCAGAGCCCACAGGCCCAACTGGTGCCACATCACCTTTTGCTGCTAAATATACAATAATCATTTAAAACTTGTTTTTTGTGTTTTCTCAGATTGCCTTGGCTTTATGTTAGATTTTGTTTGAAGATCTAAAACAGATTAAAGAGAGAAGAAATCAGAAAGGAGCTGAACATTTTCTCACATCACTGTATCACTGCTGTTGAACTTAAACACCAGCAGCAGCAGAGTTAGTGCTGTGTTTGGTCACTTTAAGAGCAAACAAGCACATCTGTGATTTTTATGAGTAGACCAGAGCCGATTTTCCAGCACAATTCTGTGCTGAGAATCTATTCATGTCATGAGAATTGAGGCTGGTATATTTAATGAACAGGGTGTGAACTTCTTCAGTTCATTTGTCTGTCAAGGACGTTTGGACTCTGGTGGAAGCATTTACCATCAATGAGATGCCAACAGGAAAACCTTGGGCTGCCCATTGTGCCAAGTTAAAGAAAAGTTACAACAGCCACAGGAATTAGTGTACATTTGTTTTGACTTCCTGTTCCTGTCTGTCCGACAAACAAGTCGCTTGTGAGTTCTTGAGGCTTTGGTGTACGAACCTTCATTTGTATCTATGTAATTTAAACAAGCCCAAAAGGAAAATGCAACAAAGAGATTTCCACTATAGTTCTGGCCAACAAAAAACTAAGTGCAGGTAGTGTGTCACCTCCGGGCTCCACTTTAAAACAACAGAACATCTGTAATAATTGTGTCTCTTCTTCAGCTTTGGGAGTACTCAGAGATTCAGTGGTAAACATCACTGACTCTTCCTGTTATTAACATTTCTGAAAATTGGCACACATACTGTCTTTCTGGCTGAGACCTCTCAGAAGAAAACCTTGTTGCTCTTGCTGTTAAAAATTACTGGGTAGTAAATTTATATTACAGGACATATACATGTGCTGGGCTTTCATTCTGTTTTACTTGAATGATATGTAGTAGGACTATCCAACACAACACAGCCTTGGCCAACTATTACTAGAAGGTTATGTTTAAAGTCTGGCAGGTGAGCATAAAAAGAAAACTTGCTTTTTTAAACATTTCCACTGGCAAATTACAGCATGCAAAGCTGTGCTTTCAATAGATAACTTTTATAGCCTTTCCTTGTGGTGCTATGTCTTGTAACTCTCTGGAGGAATAAATAAAATGCAGCTGGAGAGTTTTGCAATGGAAAATCTAAGTGGAACCCCACGTCTCTGTCCAGGTGGAACTGATTTTCAGCTGTGGCAGAAAGCTGTGCAAAACTTTTGTCCTAGTATGCTTCACATGTACAACAAAGCATGTTTTCCAATTCAACAAGGTGGCGAGGATTTGGATTTATAAGAGAGACACTTGCTCTTGATCTGTGCCATTTTTTTAACCACTGCCTAAACACTGAGGTCAACAGCCTGCTGCATATCTTTAACACGTCCACACACTGAAATCTGCACTTTTCCTGTTTTTAAGTTAGGATCAGTTTGGTCATATTCTACGAAATGATGATCATAAATTTAAGACACCAGCTCTGGCCTGCTCCAGTAGTTCACAGCTGCCATTGGTCACACATTATAAAACTTGTGAGAGTCAGAACTGCGCGGTTGTTATCTGCAGTAGGCTGATGGCTGCTCTGCATGCAGTGAGGCAGAATGTAGAATGATGTGGTGAGGTCACATGAAGGAATTCACCTCACTGGGCTGGGACACCCACAAAGAAGACACAGATATTACTGTTCAATGTGTGTTTCTCAACCCATCAAACGTACATCTCTGATGTCTTATCACTGAGGCCTGATCACAGTTAGTACAGGTAATAATCCATCCAGATGTTTCCGCTGAAGCTTCTGAAGATGTGGTGGTTATAGGTTTGTGATATGTAATTCCTTTTGAGTATGTATGTGTTCTTCGACCCCAGTTTGATTTAGTGAAATTAACTGGTGTGTATTACGAATACTAGACAACTTTCTTAGTGCAGAAATGTAGAGCATCAGAGGTCACAGCCATTTTCAGTTTGAATGAGGAATTTCATTACATAACATGTTTTTTTACATTAATGAAAACACTGACATGAAAATGCAATAAGTAAAATGTTCATTCCTTCATAAGTCATATGGACAACATTACTTGATATAAGGCTAAAATTATGTAAAACATTATGAAACATGTTTACAGCATGGAAACTAAGGCTTTAAACTGGCTGCAGTGGGCAGGGATTCAAAGTTTGCTCTAATTAGTGCAGATTATTGGTTTATATATCCTATAATATATATATAAATAGATTGAGTCTGATGTCCAGTAAACACAGCATCCAACTTTACCCACTCCAGGAAAGTAAGTTTACTACTTGGCAGAGGGCTGAGTCCAGGAATAGTTCTGGTTCTCATGAGCCAGCTTACATCAGACTAAGTTCGTCCCAGAGACAGACACCGCTGCCTCTGACCGCACTGACCCTCTGTTATCAAGGTCTTATAAAAGCTCCCACCTATTGAAAAACAAGACCAAATGGCAGTGCAAGCACATAACCCCAGAACTCCTCACACAGCTGTCACACACAAAATGGCTGGTTTGTGTGGTTAGTGGTTTTTATCATTGCCATATTTTCTTTGCATGTGGGTTTTTATTTTATAGCCTTTTGCCTCATCCAGTTTTATGATTAATAAATTAATAGCAGTGCTATTACAAAAATCTCACATAAATCACTCATCTGGTGCAGTGATGATGAAGGAAAATATGCTTTCTTGAACATGTGACCTCTGCATTTTATCTGTAGAGTATCCACATATAGATCTACAACTTAGAGCCAAAAATAGTCGACATAAGACTGTACGTACAGTACTGTGGGAACAACCCGTCCCACAAGAAGTATGTATGGACTGTATGGTTCACTAATCCCAAGCATGTATGACTGATAATCAATACACCCAATCTGACTGCCTTATGTCATGCGCAGGGGATCACCTGGTACCCATTTGGACCATCCCGACATCACCACCCCTGCCCTCACTCTGCTCTGGATCCTCTTACACGTCAGGGGAATGTGTATCCAAATTATTCCTTGTGACAACAAGTGCGTGACGGGGCACTAAAAGAAGAAGTTCAGTCAGTCTGAGTCAGAGGAAAGATGAGGAGGGAGGGAGGGGGGAGTGAAGAGGGATGTATACTGTAACCCAGAGAGTCAGCCCATGCTGGTTCAGACTGGTTCCTGACCCTTCCTCTTCTCTCTTGTTCTCCTACTTTCCTGGAGTCTACTCTACATCTGATTTTCACTCCTCTCCTATTTAGGTCTAATTTTTTCTCCCTCACTTTTTTTTCCTTCCCTTTTCTCATTTACTCTTGCCTACATTTTTTTTCCACATCTTCTCTTCCTTCTTTCCTTCTTATTTGCCTTTACAGATGTTTGATTCACTCACCATACCATTCTGAGAGAAACACATTATCAACAGCTAAAAACTGTGTAATTTATTATCTTGGTTTGAATATGTCTAAATAATAATTTGTAAACACCACAGGCAACATTTCTGCGTGACAAAGTTATGTGATTTGGAAGTAAGAGACAGGAGAAAATGAAAGTGTGATGAAAAGGGTTTGTGATCTGAGAGAGATGAATGTTTATTCTTATGCTCCCTGACAGAAAGAAAAAACAAACCACCACCACAAAGTATCCAAATACAAAATGTCATAATAGATATTGTATATATATATACAGTATATAGTACACTCTCCTGCAGAATCCTCTGCTTATCACATAATGGTTAAATGTACCAAATCAAAGTAACATCTATGTGTATTTTGTGTATTACAATTTTGAAAAAACAACAACAAAAAGAAGACATATTGGTGAAAATTAACACACGGGAAGATGAGTCTAATTTTTCTATCACTGTTCATATTTATGGGCTTTGGTGTTTTTAAGCAAAACTCTCAGCCCTCCATCGAGCTGCAAGGTTTGTTCATCCAGAGGAGCCTGAGATGTAAACAATGAGAAGCTGAACATTGTTTCCTCCTTCAGGCTGCCGGCCAGACGGATTAGAGTCTGTCAGCAGCAAGATCTGACGTAAAGACAGTTCTGCAAGCCGAGATGAAAGACTGATTCTCAAACCACACATGCAGGTTCAGAGTTTAGTACAGCATGTTCAAATATCATTATAAAGTGCACTAGTGATTGAAGCACTATTTGTTTCCTAAAGGTTTTTTCCATTAAAGTCACCACTGATTAATAAATGAAGAACAGATAAAAATATTTAAAGGCAGTACAGTATGTGTTGGAGAAAGGTTGGAGAAGTGGGTAAAATGTACTGTATGTATGTATCTCCCTGTACTACTGCGAAACTCTATCCTGCCCTGGTATCTTTGGCGCTTCTCACGTATATTCTTAACAACTTTCTGAAGACACATTGTATCTAAAAGTTGTTTATAAAAAAGTTATTTGTGGGATCCAAAGCCAGATCCCATGCACAAACAAGCAGCTCTGGTGACAGGGAGACAGACGATAGCTTGACTTACTAATTAAGGCTTGTTTACTGGTTTGCTCAGCATGTTGACCAGCAAACACGGCATCTGACATTGTCACTGACCTGCATTGCTCATTATAGCACAAGACATGTTATACAAATCATGGTGTTTATTTTTTAGTTTTTAGTACTTTTTGTCTCTTTCATGCAAGCATCATTATACAATTACTGCATTGTCCTCCACCAATACATAAAAGTGCCTAATATGGTTAAAATTGACTATTTGAAATGACAAATATTGACATATTCACAAATTCTGGGTGTTTTAAACATTGGACACAAATTGTTTCCATAGCAACTCATTACACAGCACTTCATTTTGTCATGTTAAACATCTACGAGTTAAAATTCAAAAATAAAAAATATACTATATACACTGTATATGTATATACACACACATATATATATGTAAAATACTACATTTGCACTTCATAAAGCCTAATTACTTTTTCACTTATCTTTTTTTTTAAGTTTTAAGTTTTTAAGTTAAGAGATACTCCAAAGTTGCAGACCTGTTTTGCCAACAGTACAAATGGAAGAGGTTTCTGTGTTGTTTTGCACTACTACTCTTCTTGCACTGCTCAGTTAAACAAATCCTAGTTGTCATAATAGTTTTTCTGCAATACATGATTTGTCCTTTACGCTACTCAATATCAGCCTACTGGCTGCATCATAGACTGTTCAGATACTCTGTCTTGCTCAGTCTTGCGCTCAAAGTTAAACCTTTTACTGGCAGCACTATTGCTTTACTGCACGTGTTGAAGGAAAAACTCTGCAGCTACATGTTTACCGACAAATACTGACCTTCTTCTTTGCCTGTCATTTTAACTATTTGTCTAACCAGCACAGGAGTAAAAAATACTTTTGTCCATTACGGCTAACACCAGATATGAACTGTAATGACGCACTATGTGCTTCAAGGTGACTGAGACAGAGACTACAACAATCCAGACACAGTCAAGTGACACCATCAGACACTGTCTGTTAAAACACATAATCATCTTTAAGTGTCTCATCACACCTGCCAATTTAAATTCTCCAACCATATGCAGACTCGGGAGAACTGTTACTCTGATAATGATAACTACATTGGTAAAAATGGAAGGAAACAAAACCAACAATCATCTGTAATAAAAAAGACGTCAGCAGGTCACTGTTGGCAAACAGCTTTAACTGATTACAAATTCAGGCATGCTAAGTAGCACTCTGACATCCTGCTGGGAAAACAGAACAGTCACGTTTACCCATATTACTAATTGTGGAGAAAGAGTCAGAGCACATTTAATTCATGCATTTACTCAGAGCTATAGGCCCTAAATAAACAAGGTGAAGTGTTTTGCTCAAGGACACTTGTGAAGAATGAGAAGAATCAAACTGGAGACTTGGAAGCCGCATGACACTTGGCCAGCACTATGCCACCCACTGATAATGGGTCACCTTGAGTAACAGCAGGAGCAATATAAATTATCTGCAGCAGTGTGTATACAGTAAATGACATCAAAACAATATGAAACTAACATTATCATTGCAACAGAACAGAAGCACTACAACGAAGACAAAACACTCCACAGGCCATCGCGTTTCATACAGTAGTCCAAACTATAATTTTAAGCTGTTTTTTTCCTCATTGCTCATGTTCCCTGAAACATGACCTTACTAGAAGAAGCTTTACAATTATAGACAGCTTTGCTGAAGGCCACAGTGGTAGTTGTTGCTAAAGAACGACAGAGGATGATGCAGCTCTTTCTTAACTCATCCCTGAGTTTCCTTTCATGGCCACCACAACCTGCAAGCTTACAATCTTAAAGTGATTTTTTTAGAACATGACGGTTTAACCTAATTTAGATTAGTCTGTATTCTGTCCAATAAATTAGACAACCTACCTTACACTTAGGTTAAGATATAGTGATTGCTTCTGCCTGGCTGCTGTCCATGCTTGGCACCACGAGCACGGCCAGAGGTTTTAGGTACAGAACATCATGTCCTGTCCATCCTGTAAATGTCAAAACCCAAAATCGAGGCTATCACCTCCGCAGAGATACACTAGAAGAATTCAGCAGGAAATTTAGCCGGAAAATAAATCTAAGTAGAACACAAGGACAAAAAATAGACTTTTACATTTTCAGTAAGATTAAGAAAGACCAAGCTTGTCACCTGACAGAAAAACACGCCTGTTTAATAACTTCACATTTTTTGTGGAAATCGTGCATATTGAATTCAAAAGGAACTGAGTTGTCTTCGTTGCTATGAAGCTACTTATTAAATGTATTGGACTTGTTAGTCCATCTAACAATCCTTCTGTTTTAGAGAATGCTGAATCATCTATTTAGTACCACTTTCTGACTATAAATTGGAAACAGCATTTCAAAAGCACACATGCTATTATAAGTGTAAGTCCTTTTGGTTCTCTCATGGGTTGTGGTGGGAAATTGTTGCCTGTAAAACAGACTGCTGTGTCACACTACTAAATAGTCAGCATAGCTTCGTGTAAAGACGGCTGCCCCCCTCCTCCTCCCACCTGCAGCTCGCTGAAAAACAGATATAAGCTGGAGCTGCTGAGTCAGAGCTGGACCCATATGAACGTCCTAAACTCACAGCCCCAGATAATGAGGAGGAGCTGCTGTAAAGGTGATAACCATCAATATATCAATACTGCAATTACCGTATCTACAGTAATTATGAGATACTGTATAATCATGGTAAACAAACAAAAAAAATGACCACAGCTGAGATGCTTCTACCCGCATCTGCACTGAAAGTTACATGACTTTTGGCAGGCAGTTAGTTTTGGCGGGGAATTTCCTGGATTGTTTTACTTACTTGAGGTTAGTTTACATCTTATAAAAGCACATTGGCTGATATCAGTAGCTGCCTTCGTGTTTATTCTGGTGCATCCAAGACAAATGCATTGATGCCAGGGGGGGATGACAGCATGTCCTTATGAGAGGGACATGCTGTCATCCCCCCCTGGCATCAGTGCATTTGTATCTCTTAATGATGGGGTTTATTGAACATGTCTTAATTTTTGTAAACCCTGCACACACATTTGTTCTGAATATGTCTGGGTAGTTGTTGTACTCAGAACACAATTTGAAATCATTATGTTAAATGTTTAACAGTGTCAGCATTTTGTTTTCTAAATGTACCAACATTCAGCTAAATATTGAAATATATGACGTACCATCCTTTATATTTCAGTATCATAACTACTGTATCACTGAGGACACCAGGGTCATGTCGACACCTTTGAAATCCATTACCGTTTGTGACTTGACATTTTGGTGGAAATCAGGTGAAAGCCTTTTGTTAAGGGGATACATAATGACTAAATTAACTGCTAGTACAAAATAAAAAGCTTCTTATTTCAGTAGGCAACACCGTGTGGTATTTATGGCCTCTTCTCTTTATGTTTCTCTATTGTTTTGTGGCATAGTTTTAAAAAAATAATTAAAACAGAATTTTCTTAATAAGATACAACTGTCATTGTCTAGCTAACATCACTAACTTTGCTTAGAGGTCTAGTCTCTACACGTATATGCTTGCCTTATTATTTCAGTGTATATTACATCTGTTTATGAACATATTACACCAAATACATCAAGAGGTTGGACATCTCCACATCCTCAGTCCATAGATTAATAGAAATAGAAATAGATAGATATAAATATAGCAACTTTTCAAACCATAAACAGTTATACTCATTTTTAATGACACCCAGTCATGACCACAGGGCCACAACAGGTTGTATTTTCAATTTGGATGTCCTAACCTACAGTGTATGTCTCACGTCTCCATGCAAACAGACGCTCAATGTCTCAAAGTGTTCCTCAGCAAAGGCTTGGCATATCCCACAAGGTCATAATGTGCCCTGTAGTGGACTATTATCATGCCTGATCAGTTGCGGGCTGCTAGCCAAAACAGACCAGATAAAGCCTGAATTAGGGAAAAGTGACCGGAAAGAACCTGGATTTTTTTCCATGTTGATCTGGCAGAGTTTTGAAGAATTTTGCTGAGTAATCACGCTCCTGTCAGTTTCACTAAGATAACTTCCAATTCTCAGAAACTAACTAAAGGAAAAGTGAAGCGGTGCTATTACTGATATGATTTTAGTTGCTACTAATAATAAATGTTCCATGAAGCCAAGACAGTCCAGAGTGAACATGGTATAAATCTGGATATAATTCGGTGAAGTCTTACCAAGTGATGAGCTGACAGATCTAGAGTCCAGAGGGGCCCACTGGACTTGAGCTGAATCACAGTCTGATGCTGCTCTCCTAAGTGTTAATGGATGTGGGGCTTGACAAAAAGCACTGAAATGACAGAAAAGAAGAGCCCAAAAAATATCTGTTTTAACACCGGATTGCAGCAACGTGGACAATTAATAGAGACCACATAGAAATAAGATCGCATTATAGTCAATAAGCTCAGTTTCAGTTGAAGTGTAAAAAACAGCTTATTGGTGGAAAGTTACTTAGCAGGTTCAATGCCCGTGAAGATTCTCAGTCATCTAGGTGAAGTTGTCTGAAAGTTGAGTCATGGCAATAGGACTTCTTTCTTGTAAGGTAGAACCTACCTTACAAGAAAGTCATGGCAATAGATAGAACCTACCTTACAAGAAAGACGTCCTATTGCCATGACTCAACTTTCAGACAGGTTCAATGTACTGTAATAAAATATGGAGACAAGTTCCAACATTTTAAAAGCTTCCACAAACAAGGAAAGTTTTCTTTAAACTGAGAAGAGTGAGCCACAACGATTTCACAAGCAAAACAACAAGTATAAGATCCAGTCTGAGCAGTGGCCTCAGGGATTAAGTGAGCACATCATGGAAATCCGTAAGAGTTTACACCCTTACATTCACAAACCAAATGTATTTATCCTTAATGAGCTAATAAACACTACTACACCTCAAACTCATCCTCTTTTTGACTCAACATTTGGGTTATTGAAGGACAACGAAAAGTAAAACCAACACTTACTGATCTAATTTGAGCTTTTCACAGCATAACATTTAACTACAAAAGTTTATTTATATGGATGGATTATCTTCTAAAACAGAATGCCTTACACAACCACGGCAAAACCAGTAAATCCAACACATAAATACTATCTCATCTTATATAATATCTAACTCTTTATTTGTATTATTAATTTATCATGGTACAACATATATATATAAACAGTAATGTTTAATTTAAATATAACCAAAAATATGTTTAATTCTGCTAGTGCAAATAATAACAGTCAAATATTTATTGATGTCTACTTATTTATCTACAGCAACACACTAAAATCAGTCCAGGTAAAGGGTTTTCTGTAGACATCTGGTGTAAAACAACACCAACATGCAAAACTAATTCTCCCTCAAACAAGTGAAGGAAATGGAAAAACACAGAAAGTTTATTATTCAAAATTAGCAATCACCATCATCAACGGCAGATTAAGGTTTAATTCAAAACATTCTCAAATTATTAAAAGCTACTGAGTGATGATAATTATGACAGGACACATTTTCCTCAACCAGGGGCAACCCTGGGCCTCGAAAGTCACTGTCCAGGTTGTTTTCCAACTATCTCTGCCCTTCGCGCTGCTGATTACCTGGATCAGGTGTGTTCGGCCAAGCTGTGGCTCTCTAGGACCAGGGTTGGATACCCCTGTCCTAGACTGTAGACACGTTGACCTCTACTGTCAGACAGCAAGTGAACATTTACAGCTTCAAACACAAGACTAGAGCTCCCTCTAGTGCATAATATGAGAAGCAATACAAACATGAAATATTCATGTAATATATTTAAGTGTTTAATATCCTTATGTTGTTCACATAGGGTAGGTAAAGTCAGTTCGGCATGTGATTATAAATCACCGCTGACATATATATATATATATATGTGCAGCGATTACATATGTTCAGTGACTCAAATAAGATGTTCTGCTTTTCTCTCTTCTAATAATTTGGTGTTTTCTCCCATTGTATATTGAAAAACAATCAGCAGCTTAGTGGATGATAAAACACATTTGCTGTTCTCAAAACATTAAAATAATTGTCAAACCAGTTTATCACATCCTGCAAACGTTTAAATAATGTATTTTGAACTCATGTCATGTAATTAATGTTATAAATTCAAAAGTATTAAAAAGTAAAATTACATTTTTATTTTTCATTGCTTATATGAAAACAGATAAATTTCTGTATTATTAATACAGACTAAAGTTGTATTAATATGCTTCGTTTGTTATTGACCTACGTACTAACGCACAGTGATCAAATATCTTCTACAATCAGCAAAACTGTGTCCATCAAATCTCAAAAATTTATATAGCACCTGTTTATATAATGGCCTAAGAAAACAAGAACAACAGGAAGCATTGTTGTTTTCTTTGGGTGTTAATTTATTCATTTGGTATAAATCAAAACACATCGTAATTTCATAGTAATAGTGCCACTTCACAGTACATGTCACAGAAATTAATCAGAAATGCTGTAAATTAAGTGGCCAGTGACTGTATATTCACAATCTATACTTGTATGTGATAACTACAGAAATTTGGCCTCATGTTCTGTGTCCTTTCATCATCCCACCTGGGAAAGAATCTTTTTGCAGCCTGATCATTCTCTCTTCTGTTACCAAGAAGGAAATCTAATCATAAACTTTCCCACTTCATAAAGAACAGAAATCCTCTGTGGGGATGAGAAACAAGGAACTGAGAGTCAGGTGGAAGAAACATGACACTAACATAGGATTGGTTGTAAATCACTCTGTGACCAAAAGAGAACAATGAACCGTCCAGCACACTTAGACAAAACTGTGGATTTATCTACACCTGCTCGAATTTTGTTTTTTATTAGAGGTGGATTTAGCAGCAGGTTTAGTGACAATTTCATGTTTAGTCTAATTCACAAGTATTTAGTGTTTAGTTTTGAACATACATTTATTAGTTTTGCAAACAGTGTGAACATGTAAAATAGCCTGTAAATAGGTACCGTTTTGATGGTGCTGTGGGGAGTGTGAAATACATTTCATACATTTTGCTGTGATCTTTGGATGCGTTTTTATCAAATGAAAAGTAATGCACAGTTCAGTTCATACTGACTTCAACTGGGCTGAGGATGTGAAGAAGGTTTATAGAGAATAAACTTTAAATAAAATTTGATTTGAAAATGTTGTGTCAATATTGAGAAATGTGTGACAGCAATTGTTAAAAGATTTAATACCTTGGTGAAACCTAATGAACTGGTTCCCTCCTCCTCCTCTATTCAAAATAAGCAGTCATCTCCAGGTGTAAAGGGAGGTTCATGAAAGCTTGAATTCTGTAAACAATGAAACCTTGTCGTGAAATGTTAAGTAGTGTATTGTATTGTATTGAATTAGAAAGTATTTAACGTAGCCAGCAGACTCCACTCAATCCAAACCATAGTG
>JAUBNQ010000020.1:17708776-17720187 GCA_032353495.1 Ctenopoma kingsleyae
CACACACACACACACACACACAGAGATACACACACACACACACACCCAACATTATCTCCAAGTCCCCATTGTAGACCATTAGTGGAGTCTCATGACTATTGGTTTGCCTGTAAACACTGTCACATGATGGCCATGCTTCAATGGGACAAAACAGTTGTCACGGTTACAAGCAGTCACCTGACTCTGATTTCCTCTCACTTTTACGATGATCTGATGTCCTCTGCTCCTAATTAACCTCACACAAGCATACATATGCATGTTAAATGTAAATATGCTGCATAGTTAGTGTGAATCGAAAGTACAAATAGACACGCACTTGAACCTCCACACATCAACACCCTTTGTCACGTGCTGTGCCCTGACTTAACACCTCTGTGTGCGAAATATGACTTTTCTCCATTTGGTTTGACATCGGCAGATTAAACAGCTATGAAAAACAGCCTATAGAAGCTGTAAGGTGTCATCAGTAAACAGACACCGCGTGCTCTGATGTTTTATATCATGCATCAAACAAACAGACACCATCACCATAAAGGGCGAAAATACATGTCGCTTGTATGATTAAATTAATCACTTCCTGTGAGCAGAGAAGTGGTGAGTGTAACTTGGACAGACAGATATAGTCCTAAGGGGGATGGGAGGTTGTCCCCTGCTGGATACATCATGTTTTAGTCTAATTAAACAGAGATAAAAATAATCTGTCTTTAAACATTTTGCCAACATATCAGACTAATCAGAAAAACATAATGTCCATGAATCAAGATTAAAGATTAATAAAAGCCATAAGCTACTATATATTAACAGAAGACATTTTTGTAGAAGCAGAGGCAGCTTACCGTGCTGCTGTCCAGAATCACAAAGTCTTCATATCAAGCCTTGAGCAGCATAAACCAAATTTGACCACATGATCGTGACAGGAGTTTCCCCTCTCTGTCTGACTCTTCACTTTCTCTGCCTCTCGTTCTCCTTTCTTTCCTTTTTCCCTTCCCTTGCTTTTTTTTTTTTTAATAAGATAAAGAGTGAAAGGAGCCAAAAAAACAACAACATAAAACTGGCCAAAAAAGTCACACTGAAGCTCTACAAATTTAAAATGACAGTGAGACTGAACTAATACTACTAATACACTCCCAAAACAATACAACACAGAGTACATCATCCAAGTGTTTCAACAAATGATGAATTGCTGAATTACAGTAAGTATAAGGTAAATCCAACAAGACATTATTTCCATCAAAACATCTACACAACCCTGATAGAATAACCATGTGCTAATTTATAAGCAACATTCCCGCTTATGTCTTTGTGTCCTCTTGCTCTGTAACAGGGTTAGTCTTTCCGGTGGCTTCAGAGAAGATGACTCTGGTCAAACATCTTATCTGTTTTCCTGCCATCCCTCAGGGACCAGCAGCTTGTTTAGCTCTGCTGCTGCCAACTAAACTTGTGTTTTTTTTCTTTAAATGAAGGATTTTGTTGTGGTTTGTGTATTTAATGAGTCACATTAATGTTTGATAGAACATTTTCTTTTATTCTTATATTAATACTTTTTTCCATTGCATCCCCTCACAATTACCACTGTTTACTGACAGCAGAGATGAGTCAGGTTTACATTTACTAGGAAGCTTATCACTGATGTGTTGTTGTTTGTATGTGAACTTTCAAAATTACCAAGGAAACAAGCAAACAGCTTGAAAATATTTTGAGAATTTTCTAAGAAATGCAGTCCTAGAGCATTTTTGGTTTTATTAAAATGGGGCCAAGGAATTCCATTAGTCTTGCAAGGCCAGCCTTGTACATATCTGCGTATACAGTATGTGTGATGGGTTTTGGCATGTGCGTGGGAACAATGAAACCAAGTTTGAAATGTTCACATCATTCCACTATAAAGAGTAACGTAATTTAGTGCCTCATGATTATCAGCAATGACTTTTACAATTACTTCCATTACAGTAGGTGTCTCTACCGTAAGTGATTTTGTTGTAATCTAACACACATTGTAACCTCTGCATATGTTGATGAAGACCATAATTCAAAATATGTTGGTGTAAACAATTCACCTATTAACTGCACAGCAATTCTCCTGAAATGAACATCATCACACCAGTCTGCACTAGAGGAAGGGGCACACTGCTACATGCGTCAGCAACAGCAATGTAATATGTTGAGAAGCACAGTGTGTCTCCACTCAGGAGAAACAAGATTAATCTTAAAACTTTTTTAGAAAAAATGCAACATGGACAAGTACAACATAACCAGTGGGTATATATTACAGATAAACATTAAAATTATGAATCGTTCCTTTAAATAAGGCCAGTTTAACCAGAGATCATTCCAAGCTAATTAAAAAAAAGAAATTAAGTTAAACTTAGACTAGATTTAATTAATTGCTGTTGCTGTTAAATGCGTTGACTGTTGAATGTGTCCGAGTCTTTTAAGATCTCTCTGCTTCTTTTACCTTTAGATGAATCAGACAAGACAAAGTCACTGCAGCTAAACCTTCTTGACAACTCCACTTAAAAATACATTTTACAGATGGTTGAGTGGATGATGATAAAAGTCAGTGCTGTGTGAGAAGTCACATTTCAGGCCAGAACGATGTCATAAATATTAACAAAGGGACGGTTTGACAGAACAGCTGTGCTCATGAGAGATTTCTAATCTTAGAAGCATGGTTATTTTTAACAAATAAAGCTACTAAAAAAAGCTCAGGTTTTATACCCTCACTGCAGCAAAATAATCACGCTTTCATCACAAACAGACAAGAGTTTTTTAACCAAGAATGAACATCGTCTGAGAAGATATTACATTAAATACACAGTTAAAGTTGGTCTCACATGAATATGCTGTTTGTGCTTATGTGGGCTGTGTATTTCATCCTACATGTAGAGGAAAACATACCTTATATATTAACATTTGTGCATGTGTGGATGGAAGTCCTACCTGGTATCGGTCGATGGGATCTTCTTGTTGTAGCTGGCTCTCCCTCAGTGTCTGATATTCCTTCTCAAACTTCTTCAGCTTTTTGGTTGGAACCTGAAAAGAACACCAAAATTGTTGACATCATTGTTTTACAGTAAACACGTACTCTGCCTGATAAAATCTAAGCCCATCCTAGTTGTTTGTGATTAACAGGATGAATGAGGGTTTAAATCGTTTTAAACAGCATGATCGGCAATGTTATTTGCAAATAATCTGATCATGAGTAGTGAGCACTAAGATGTCTCCTGACTGGCTTAAAGTTTCTCAGAGGGAACAAGCATACGTCTGACCAGCTACTTCTATCATCATTCTCGCCTGCTCTCTGGGACACATACCGATTCACATTTTGCTGGAGGGGTAAGAGGCCAGCTGCAGATAGGGCTGAGTATGGATAAAACGTCATACTCTAAAACACTTAAACAGAGCTGTAAAAACAGCATCCACTATTACTCATGGACTATACAGAATCTTCTGTAGATGATATCAAAAATGTGTTAAGATTCTAGGTAAGTGTACCCGATGTGGAACATCTGTATACTGTGGTATTGAGGTTAATGCTGCACAGTTTCAATTTTCTATTGCACAATCTCATCTGTTTTTGACTACTACACATTTCTGTATATTGTTATCAACATGTCCCATTTTCACACTAAATATGATGTGAAATGCAAGACATCCAAGTCACACATATATTATGTGCGGTAAATCAGGTCATCAGTACTGTTCGGAGAAGTCACTGTGCAGTAAGTTGTTCATTTCCTCCTCAAATAAAAGACATCAGAAAAAAGGATGCTATGTACACCAAAATTATCGACTTCTGATGTGGTCACTTGCTAATGAAAAACAATAAGGTGAGTTAACTCTGAACTCTGAAGGCAAATTTACACATTTCCTTCCCCAAAGCTAGTCATCATCCATGATGAAATCATCAATGTCAATTTAATCTTTATATACTGTTCAGAATAAAAACTTGAACCTGTGACCTCTCAAAGGTGGCAGCTTCAATGCAGAAAGGCAAAAGAGATTTGAATTCCCTTTGCTGACGCCCATCTAAGAACCTTTTAATCTAGCAAAGCAAACACCAAGTAAAACTCAATGTACATTGGGAGTCTAGATTCAGAGACTGCTTGATTACATATCTGAAATACACAGGAAATTCAATTAATAAACAAACAATTATACTTTTCTCTGTGGTGTATTTGTCTGAAATTCACTTTCAAATAAGCACTGCTAGCTTAAGGGAGAAAAAAATACCACAAACACATCAAATATCAGCTGAGAGATCTTAACCAAACAGCAGTGAAATATAAGACAACACTGATGACTGAATAATATTGAACTGCTGGTGTGTGAGTGTCTGCTTCAGGTGGGTAGTAACGTTATCTCCCCTGTGTGGAAACAGGGTTGCCATAGCACCCACAGTTAGGGCTGGGGATTCCAGGTGAGTCTCTGTCACATGACCACTCCTCCAAGACAACGTGTGTTTGTACGTGAGTGTCCTTTACTCACTGTGTTTAAATTGACTCAAGCACATCATTCGCTATTGTACAAATGCAGTTGAATGCCACTTATTTCTAAATTTATGTCTTACATATCGAGGGATCATAAACTAGACACAGCTGCCGTTTGAAAGCAGCTAACATTATTATAATCATTATTAACAATGCTACTGTGGCTGTCTTTACATTGTAATTTTCTCCTTTTCCTTCTCTCAGTTCTCCACAGCCATTTTGCTTTTTTTCCTGGTCCATCAGTATGTTTAGTTCATCATTTACTGGTCTTGTTAAATGAGTAACATACTGTACAAGCTTGACTAGAGTTAAACTGAGCACAATATGCAGAGTATTTTGAAATATTTATACTACACCCAAGTATAGAAATGTCCAAATTGCAAACGAAACATTTCCTTGAGAATGAGCAAATAAAATAGCCCAATAAACAACTTTCAAAAAACAGCATTATACAACACATGTAGCACAGATTTCCTTCATGAACAAAAATTAGGTGAGTGAAACTAAACTGACTACTTATTCTGGCTGACTAGTGAGTCTGACTTAACCCTTGACCTTTATGATCCAGGAGCTGCTACAGTGAATGAATGTCACACTGTAATCTATCTGACACACAAACCCCCAGCAGTTAACACAACTTGTCATTCACTTGTTATCTGTGTGGGAAGAAAGAGCAGCTTGGTCTCCACACACAAATCATTTTTGTGTTGCAAAAACAATGCAGATTAATTGAATGTGGTGTTCTGCTGTAGGCACCTACAACTTAAAGGCTGGAAGTTAGATTTTCAGTATACTATATTTTCCAGTTTTGCTCATTATTATGTTTTAACTGGAGCTATAGTTTAAGGAAGTGACCCACTGTGCTGCTGGAAGTGAAAGTGTTGCTTAATTCCTAGTGGTCAATGTGATAAAAGATAAGATGATTTTCAACTGGCAGCAATATGTATACATATCATAATTACGTTACAAATACTGTATGTAATGTAAAAATGTAAAAAGGTCTGTCAAAAGTAATTTACCTCATTACGCTATACACTGAAATCTGAATGCGTGTAAGACAGAAACAGAGGTGGAGAGAGTGACGTGTGTATGTTTCCTTTCATCTTACACACCTCCAGATTTACTGTTTTGATTGTAAGAGCTGAACACTGAACCCACATCCCTCTCTCATGTTTTCATGTTTTGTCACATACTCATTTAACTGCTTTAAGAATTCTCCCACAGAATATACCCCATATAATCTATTATACACGACTGTGTCATATTTTCCAAGTTTCCTGTATGTGTGCAGGTTCACTAACCCAAACTGCCAGTAAGTCATGTTATCACCTCACTGATGTTCATGTTTCCACTTAGACACATTAAGTTGTGTTTTAAGTAACATACCAGTTTGCTTGTTTTATTGTAATGGAAATGATCAAATTCACATTTTGGTATTTAGTATTTTCTGAGACAAACTACACATGCTTCATGTTTATGTTTTGTTTAAAACAACAATTTTTCTTTGTGCTATTTCACACTACTTTTGTTAAAATCTGAATTTAGTTAAATTGAATTAAAGTGGGGATTATGTCCTAACAACACTGAACCCTGATCAGCAATGAAGCGCAAATATTAAAGGGCAACAGCAGCTGGTGCAGATTCAATGTTTTGCTTCAGTGAGAAAGAAGAGGTTCTCTCTTATGAATGAGCATAGTTACACCATGCAGGATGGAATTCAACTTTAATTTTGTTTTACATGTAGAGCCACTGAGGTTTTAAGTGTTAAGTCGTGTTAAATCATCAACAGACAAGCCTGATTCCAGCTACTGATTATGCAACCTGCTGCCAGCCCTCACCCCTAAATCACACAAATACTGCAGCATGATTGTTGTAATAAGACGCGATGCAAAACTGGGCTGTGCTTTCAATTTAGTGGCGAGGCTTTTATTCAAACATGCAGACCTGCTACAATCACAAGATCCCTAACCTTATTACCTTTCAAAAAAAATGGCATCAAAGTGCTTGCATCGGTTGTTTTTGGGACTATCACTGTTTCTCCGGTTAGAACGCAATAAATATATGAAACATATTGGGAAATGTGTTTTATTGAATAGAACAATTACAGATATCCCCAATACTTCATGGCTTCTCTGGCTTCAGAGACACTGCTGCTTTTTTTCCCATCATGTAGCCAATATCTTTATCTAGAATGCCTTACAGGCAATAAAACTGCAAGATAGATTACAATCATTAGATGACAAACATTGCATGTTCTCAACAGTATTACAGGAAAGTGCTCTTAGTAACTCCGTAATGTATTCAAACATTAGAGATGTTATCCAAACATTAAGGAAAACATCTAAAACCTCAAACCTATTCATGAAATTCCAGAGGCAGAAGCCTGCTCTGCTCAGCTACAACCAATGAACTTGAACAAGACTCAGCATCCTGTTCAAGGCCACTTTAGCAACACACATGGATTTTGATACACACAAACAGACACACTTGCATTTTCAGGGCACAAACTAGTCAGTGCATCACTAAACCTCATGGCCCTTCCTGCAGCTTTCATTGTTAATATTAGAGGCCAATTTGAGGACAGAGGAGCCATACTGATTCAGGTAATGCAATTTAAGATGCTTGGTGCCACAGGAAATGGTACCAGGCCCACTTTTAGATTCCTGACCTGGATCCCTGCAGCAGAAAATGGAATGGTCCCAAACCTCCAAGCTGAGATCACATGCAGGTGTGCCTTAGAGAAGGGTGAGCTACTCTGACACGAAGAGGCAGTCCAAGAGTTTGAATATTAAAATAAGGTGAAACCCAACTGGATATCTCAGCTATAACTAGACCATGGAATTCAATTATTCATGTGAGGAAAACAAACTAACATGCAAGGAAAAGGTCTCCAGTGATTAAAACAACATGACAAATTAGCTGAGTCTGGAGTGGCAGACATAGGCCTGTATCCTTAAATATCAGACACATTTTCAGCAGTAACACAACACACACCCACACATGCCTACTGTGTGTAAGTCAACAACATCTACAACATGGAAATAAAAAAAGATAAACACAAAAAAAGAACAAGCAAGTGAATTCTAATTTTCTTATCTAAAAAGTGTAAAAGATAAGAGATAGTAGTGCTTCTCTACATTTAGAGAAATTAAAAAAACAAACAAACAGCGAAACAAAGCGGCGGGAGAACAGACCTACCACTGGTCGTGGAATTCTGAGAGGTCTGGAGTGGGCAACCAAGCAAGCAAGAGTATCCTCCTCACCCGGACGGTCTACTACATGAGCATCATAAGCCACCATGATGGACACCTCCTGCATCATTTTGACTCCCACTTGCTCCCAGCAGCAAGGAGGAGGAGAGGATGAAGAAAAGCGGTAGAGAAGGAAAAGAAAGTGCTGCTGACCGGTTTTGTTTCTCTCTGAGAGTAGTGGAGGCAACTGGCTGCTTTCAAGAGTCCCTCAGGAGCAGAGACCCGCCCACAGAGAGGAGGAGGGGTGGGTGGAGCGAGAGGATAGTACAACACACCTGTTTGTCTCTCTCTCTCTCTCCCTCCCTCTCTGTAATGCTAGAAGTGTGCAACACAGGAGGAGAGGTTTGCTTTTTCTTCCACTGAGCGAATACTTTCATGTGTCTCTTTTAGTGTGTCTCATTTGTGCCTCTTGCCCACCCATTCTCACGCTTAGACTCTTATTTTAGGTTGCAGTATGTGGGTTTTGTTTTTTCTCTTTTCTGCTGCTGATAAAAATAAAGTCATGTATGTCTATGCTCTGTGTGTGTGTGTGTGTGTGTGTGTGTTCGAGGTTAAGAGAGATAGGCAGGAAGTTGTCAGATCAACCACAGTGACTTCTCATTCACAGCTGCATATCATCATATCAACAGTAAAAACCCAGGAAGTGAAGTGAAAGCAACTTCAAGGCTGTCCTAGATGATGCCTGAATAGTGTAGCATTCTCCCAAAGGACCTCCTTGGAATCAACAACATGGGTTCAACTCTCTGTATTTCTTTTACTGTGCGACTTTAAATATGACATTTAAATGTAGATGCATTAAATTAAGACTTAATATAAACAAACTGTTCAGTTCACTGAGAGTGCACCCTCACTACTTCTAATATGGGTCTTGTACTTTATGGAGTTAATTTCTCTATGCCTGTATAGGTCCTTTCTGAGAGTGTCTTTGCAGCTTCTGATTTGTCATCCATGCATGTAAGACTTTCTCTGGATGCTACGTTCTGCTTCTCTATAAATTATTCTGTGGGTTTCTCTGCACACATTCTCTCTTCCTTCTACCCACTCTATCCTCACTCTGTTAAAGTTCAGCTTTTCTCTTGAAGGGATTTGGTAAGAACTGGATTAATCAGTCAAACCCTTAGCAGCAAATGAATGTACAACATTTCTCTCCTCTTTTCTTAAAGCCCTGAAAAGTCATCACTCCAGCTGTGGTCCTGTGGTTGTTTAAGAAGGCTGAAAAAAATCGAATTCTTCCCATAATCCCCAGAAAGGCTAAACCACCCAACTACCCGTTGTGTTCATCAAGCCAAGGTGCCAGTGAATTCTTTCGCTGTTTTAAGCAGCTTACAGAGTTCAGCTGATCCGATTTAGACTTTGTCAGAGAAAAATGTGTCAAAGGAAGAAAACATGAAGAGAAAGCAAAGTGGCTTGAAAAGACTGATTTTGTTTTTCTGGTGGTTGAACAACACTATTTCAAAGAAAGTACTACAAATATTGGCTCCCTTAATCTAGAAGTTGCCATTTTATGTTGTGTACAGACTAGAGTTTTTGTTAAGGATAGAGAGAGAGGAGATACCTTGCCCTGGCATTGCAAGAATAAGATTAGCTTTAGTCACTTCTACTAGTTAAGATAAACAGGCAAGTCTTCAAAAATCATTCCAGTGTCTAGTGTTAAACCAGTGACTTGGAAATAGAGTGTGTGGTGTCCTTGTAAGGTGGAATGTTTAATGTGTGACAGGGAGTGTTAAGTAATGTGACACTGATGTTGGGTTAAAATAAATGATTAGCTCATTATAATCATTCAACAAAAAGTAAAGCAATTCATTAGTCATTAGGTAAGCAGAAATGTGGAGCACAGAAGTTCTCACCGTGGAGATGTTTTATATGGGTCCTTTTACTGAGCAACGTCTACAAATTGACAGGAGATAATTCTACATATAGCTGGAAGCTACAGACAAAATTTAGTGACTTATTAATGTTAATTAATGTTCTGAAACAGCTCAGATTACGCTTGAATGAATAATATGCTGCAGAGAAAAGTTGTGATCACATGAGGCTCGGTAGACAAACCATATACAGTACATACTGCTCATATTGTGAGACATCGCGCGTTCATCAAGTTAAAAGTTATTAAAATTTCTTGCAAAACACTCATAGACCAAGTTACTCGCAATCCAAGGCTCCACTGTATTTAAAAACATTATCCTAAACCTGGGAAACTGCAACATGCTTTTCTCACTATTTTGTGACATTTTATGTAAGGAATGATGGGATGTAGTTTCATATGGTGTAAAATGAGTTCATGAAGCTTTGTGACATGACGTGACATCACAAGGCATGGCTGATATGGGTGTACTGTATATGCGATCTGATGTGGAACTTTGCAATGTGGTGTGGCACAAGCTCATGTAGCATGCCGTTATCTGTTAGAGAGCTGGTTTGGGTTGGCTGGATGATTACTGAAGAGGTGTGTATGAAAAGCTCTCTCTCCTTTTCACCAAGTTGCTCCAAACACTTTAATCCACAGGGAACATTGTATTTTAAGTGTTAAATGAGTGAATGGTTTAAAAAAGACATTTTTAAAGGAGAACATATGTCATTTGTAAGCCATTGCTATTAGGATGTGTTTAGTATTTTTAATACTCTCACTATTTAAACTATGGTTTTGGTCAGTCACTTCTTCCTAAAAGCCTGAGTACTCAACAATACCCATCTTAAGTTACTTCTCCTGTCCTGTAGGGTGAATAGATGATCTATGATCTAATAAGACCTTTTGTGACAAATGTGACAAGAAAAGACTGGCCATAACCTCAGCAGAGGAAGTTTGTGTAAGGCTGAGACAAAAAAGTGTCAAAAATAAATACAGTATCGCAAAAGTAAACTGGGGATCAGGAGGGTAGAGAAAGATCAGTAATGTGACGATCAAGAGATGTCAGACAAGACTACCTTTTTCCCCTCTTCTCTCCATATTACATGTATTTTGATAATTCATTTAGTCAGTTGCATCTGCTGTGTGTATATACATTTATCTGTAATCCTGTACGTGTTTGCCCACATAGGCAGGTGAAAAACTAAAGAAAGAGCTGAATAAATGGATGGAAAAACAGGCCTGTGAAAGTGTGTTAATGAGCTTGTGCCTTACAAATTTGAGTGTGTGTGCGCTCTTGTACAACATATGACTTCACATGTCACAATGTTGCAGGATTGTGCAAGAGTACCATAATGCTACCAAACCACCAGAGATAAGCAGCAAGTCACAGTGCAGGATATCCTGTATGAAGAAAAACACAGAAATACATCAAACAGTGGCGGTACGTAAGCATTGTCCTGCGACATGTCCTTAACCACGACACTACATCATAACCTCTCTACTTACTGGACTTAACACTTTCTGCACAAGAAAGTTGGAAAATGCCTAAAATGTAAAATATTAAGTGCATGTCGACAAATGGACATGAACAGAGCGTGAGCAGGGGAGAGAAAAAGAGAAGGGTGGAAGAAGGAAGATTATCATTTACATCTTTCTCTGTCAACTCTTTCCTTCCTCTATCACAACAAACTGTGTGGTGTGCTGACACAGACGCACAATATCATATACACTGTGCACTGCTTTTGGTCTCAGGTGACCTCAGCAAATTCCCCAAATGCCAGCAGTCTCAATAAGAGGATAATAGTGTGTGTGTGTGTGTGTGTG
>JAUBNQ010000020.1:17720287-17731930 GCA_032353495.1 Ctenopoma kingsleyae
TGTGTAGAGAATTCTAGCGAACACAATTTAGTAAGCTTTTAAGAAAACTGTGACTACAAACAGCAACTTACCAGAAAGACAGAAAAAAGCAGAGTAAAGAGTCAAAGGTATACTGCAAAGTGTAACAGCTGATCTACACTATACAGTACATTAAAGAATTCAATAATTAACTGAGGAATTTCCCTCCTCTCCCTGTAAGGCTTTGCTAACACAACTGAGATCCAACCCTCAGCATATCCATCTCATAAAAGTATTTCCATTTAGCGTTACTGTGACTCCCATATAGTCCCCGTAAAGTGCTGTAAAAACAAAGCAGTAACCACAATTCTGAGCACCCAATATGTAGTCTGAAAATATAATCCATCATATAGGATACCAGTAAACAGTTAAGCAGTTAGAGCAAATATCCATTATACAGGAGATATACTGTAGTATGGTGTCAAATCAAAGATGTCACGTAAAAAACACCCCAAAGTTCAATCTGAATGCCAAGACTTCAATCTATACAACGCCTAAATTATACTTAACCCCTCTGGTTAGTTTTTGGTGTTTCAGTAACAGATGTCAAAAGAGGAATGCCATAAACACTCATACACTGAGTGCTGGAATGATGTGTGTGCATTTGTACACAATCATACAACATTTTGGAACATTTAGAACATTTTACAAAGGGATATTTGGGTCTTTCTCACTTTGAATGTTTGAGGGCTAAGTGTAGAGGCGAGATTACCTTGATGTTGCATGCCTGCTCCATTAGCCTTCGGGCATTTTCTGCAGCTCTGTAGCGTTTAGGTAGCTGGACTCGGAAGAACTTCAGAGCTCCTTCAAAGTCTGCCTGAAGGAGGTCCTCTTTAGATGTCTGGAGCGAGACATGAAGAGAAAGAAGGAAAGTGGAGATGGTGGTGAAGACAGACAAACAAGGAATGGCCATTAATGGTCAAACATGAAGAGCACAGTAGATTATGTTTAGACTTCTATAACCAGGCTGGACTGGCTGATAAAAGAAATGCAATATTGTTTTCTTAAATGATATCGTTTGTTCCCTTGAGTCAGGACAGTGCAGCCACTTTACATAATCTATTACTGGAGGCAGAAAACTTAATTTCACATTTCTGTCTTCTTATTCTATCACGTCCTGTCTTCCTGCTCTGTGTCTTATTACATCCTTAAAACTGCATTTTATATCATCTTCTTGCTTGAAAAAGTATGAGGTTTATCTACATTTTGACACACAGTAAATCACTCCAGACAAGAATATAGTTAAAAGCCTCAATAATACAATGGCTTATGTTACATATAACATAAAACACAAACAAAACCACAGAAATCTATATTTACTATGCTGCAATGGAAGCCTACATGTTAGACGACCAGCCTTTGACAGGACAGCTACTGAAAGTGCTACAGTCACTTAACAGTGAGTAATGAGAAACAGAGAAAATCTGTAACTAATGCTGTAAAGCTGCTCAGTAGCTGGCAGACATTGTAACAGGCCACTGAAATGCAAATCTGTCCAACTGAAGATGTGGAGAAGGGTGAAGGGAGCACAGAATCGGTAAAGTGGTAAAAAAAAACATACAAATACCACCATCTTGTGGTGTAAAAACACATGGACACTAAATAAGAAAGATTATACAGATAATCTGAATGTGTGATTGGATACAGCATTAGAGTCAGGACAGCGCTTTTCTGTCAACTTGGTCATAGCTAGATCATGATTTGTAAATGCTTCATTTTTAATTCTGTAGTAGGTGTTGGTAACAACTAATGTTACATCAGGTGACCTGGAAAGGAATAAGTGTCCTGTTTTGAATTACCCATTGCATTCCAACAGCTTCTTCTTCTATCATTTTATTTCCATAGGAATTTATTCATGCAGAAATCAGAACAAATCCACAATAAGGAAACAGACTAGAAATTACTTCTAAAGAAAAAATTAGGCAATTTCAGGCATGAGCAGAATTTACACTTATCCAACATCCAAAAAGCTTGTCCTCTCAAGGGTTTGCAGGAATGCTGGAGCCTATCCCAGCTGTCATAGGGCGAGAGACGAGGCACACCCTGAACAGGTTGCCAATCTATCACAGGAATGACATACAGAGACAGACAAACATTCACACTCACGTTCACACCCATGGGCTATTTAGAGTCACTAGTTAACCTAACTGTACATCTTTGGATGGTGGAAGGAAGCCGGAGTACCCAGACAGAACACACGCAGGCAGAACATACAAATTCCACACAGAAATGCACCCATGGATTTGAACCCAAGTCCTTCTTGCTGTGCGACAACAGTGCTAACCACTACACCGCCAGGCATTAGCAGAATCTGCTAACTTCAATCATCATCTAATCATCTCCGCATATGTATATTAATATTCTTTGGCCGGTCTCAAAAGTGGGAATAACAGATGAACTTTTCTGAGACATGTCAGGCTGCTTTTTTCCTCATCCTCTGTCTTCAGCAAGTCAAATCACAACTCCTTTATGACTCTAAACCCAAATGTTCACACATGCCTATTTTTTTCATCCAGAATCTACTTCCCAGTCCCCCCCATCTCACCGCCAACAGTCTGGGGACGAAGAGCCGGTGTCCCATCCCAAGGAGACCCATCACCCTGCAGAATGAGTCTGCTGAGGCCTGACTGTTGTGAGGCCTCTCTTCCGTTGTTCCGTCTCCATCATCCACAGCCCGACATGCTGCTGGAAGGGGCAGGTTGGGGGTTAGGGCCGGTACAGGTGGAGGAGAGGGTGGAGGAGATGTAGGTGGGCTGGGACAGGGGAAGGAAGAGGGGCAATCCCGCTCCGGGGCCAGGGTGGCAGATGACTCCAGCGTGTCGTCCAAAAGTTCTAGTAGGTTTATCAGTCGTTGGAACAGAGACAGAGGAGGAGTGGACTGGGACCAGATTTGTTTTAAGGTCAAACTGTCAACTCAAACTGCCCAAGTCCTGGCGAACAAGGCGACTGACGTTCTGGAAAGAGAAGCTGATACTGCCACATCAAGCAGTGTTACAACACAGAAGAGCTGATGTTCAGGATGCCAGCTAGGACAGAAGCAAACAACGTCTTATAAACAACACACAGCAGGTCAACAGGCACAGCCCAGGCACCAAAGGCATCCAACCTTAGACGTTACGGCTGAATGCAAAACAGCATTTTGGCAAGACATTGGTGGAGGCCACGCAGTTTGTACCACTGTCAGAGCCCAAAAACAGCCATCATGTGTGGCAAAATAACAGTCAGGAAATTATGTACAGACACTGCTGTTGGCATATTGCTGAGTCTTCCAGCTACCTGCCAGGTTCACTTTTAAATCCTGTCACACCACCTAATGTCATCTTCTCCTGCCAAACTCCCCCAACCAATTCCAATCCAGAACGCGGTTGCCTAGCAACAAAACTGCTCCGCACGTGGGCTGCTGCTCAGGCAAACAGCAGCGATGGATAAGTACTCCACCTTTTTTATTTTTCTTTCGTTATTCGACTTCAAAGACAGAGAGCAAATCCCCCTCAGTCTGCACAACCGAGTGGCCTTAATGTTCAAGGCTCAGTGTCTGTGAGACGACACATCAAAGCGGTTGATATATTTTACCCAGTTTCCAAATGGGAGGCTGCACCTGGTATGAAGCCGACTTGATTTTAGCTTTCTTTGAAATGTAAAATTGACTTAAATAACAGCTGAATCCTTTTATCTGAAGAGCCAGAGTCTAAGCTGAGCAAACGGTGCTGACAACACGACAGAAGCAAGGGAGAGGTGGTCTGTTAGCATGGCACTGTTCTTCCTTTAGGGAAAGATGATGCGCTGCATCTTTGTGCTGGTTTGTGACTGAGTGGATGATGACCCCAATGAGTCAGATTCAAGGCAGCTATTCATGAGTTCGGTGGAAGTAAAAGAAAAAACTGTGTTTGCCATATACATGGAAGTCTCGGGTTCTTCGCTCTTCCCTCTTCAAGAATAAAATAATCTGATCTGAACTCTTTCCAGTTCCAATCTCACACAGAGCAGTAAAGCACAGTCCAGTCAACAGCTACAGCATGGAGTTCAGCTTCTGTCCCTCAGGCAGATTTCTATTAGCAGCAGCAGCAGCCAGGCATCCTGTCTTTAACGGTTGGTAGGTCCTTTGATGGTAACCAAGCTCCTTCAGATGGAAAGTCACTTCTGCCTCTTAACAACATGGGGTAAATGGTTGAGTCTGCATGAGTGTGTGTGTTGTACTATCAGAGTGATTATCCTGGCCAAGGCGAGGCAAAGCAACCAAACAGTATTTCCTGTGTACCACTTATCTCTTTTTCACTCCCCCTGCCTTCTTCTCTTTCTCTACCCCTCTCTCTTCCTTTACAAGGCTAACAACTAGGAACTAGCATCTAGCAGGGGCGGCTCCGTTGCAGAGGTCTGGGTGGTGGGCAGAGGTGAGGAGAAGGAAAAGGCGGAGGTAAAGGAGTACGAGGTAAAGAAGAGAGAGAAAGAGGAACTGAAGGAAAGAAAAAGCTCCAAGCAGGCATCCATGGGAGGTAAAGATGAAAAGGAAAAAAATGTAAAAAAACACAAAGCTTATTTCCTCCAGGTCCAGATTGCTAACACTATAGCTTATGCTCCTGTTGTGATGTGAATGGCGACTGCTAAGCAGGAGAGGGAGGGAGGCGAACACAGTTGGAGGGAGGAGCGATGTGAGCGGAGAGGAGAGCAGGATGGATGGAGTAGGGAGGAGGGAGCCTCAGGAGAGAATGCCGTCATGCCTGGCCAATAAGAGGCAGGCAGTGGAAGCCCCTTTCTCCCTCCTCACATCCTCACTGGTTCTCCTTTCCCGACCACAGCTTCCACCACATCTTTCTCTCTTAGACGCACAGAATACATTATTGTAAAAATATAGATTAGGATGGCTTTTTACAACCAACTATGTCTGATTTATTTAGAGAAAAAATCTGAGTGTAGCTGCAATACCATGTAAGACAAAAACTTGTGTTATATTTATAATTATTGATATTGCAAAATTACCAGATTTTATGTAGTCCCATTTAGTAGATAGTAAACATATCTGTATTACATAAAAAAATACAAAAATAAATATTATTACTACTGTAATTATAATGCAATTTTTCTGTCCCAGTTTTCTCTTTTCTATTTTTTCTGAAATATCTGAAAGCGTACACCATGCAAAACATTTGAGTGACTCACAAATATTAAAAATAAATTGTGTGATAAATTAATAACTGACTGTAAAACTGACAGCTACCCCCTCCCCCAACACAGACACACACACACAAGGGTTAAGACACAAAACATAACACACATTAACATGTGTAACATGTTTTGCTCATTAAAATGTACGAATATGAAATTAGTGTAAACATGATGGTACAATATTGTGTTAAAATTAATTAACTTTATGTTTTAGTACTAAAACATGAAGTGCATAATGAGACAAACAAGCCTGTTCATTATCACTGAGTGTTTTTGAAGTCTCACTCTGACATCTGCAAGGACTGTCCCATCAAATTAACGTCTGTTGTTGAACAATACAACAACATGTAACGGCAAAGCCCATTGATCCAACCCACCACAAACAGATCTGATAACACAACAGCCAGTAATTCTACACCTTTCTTGTCTGATACCAACATGTTGTTTTATTTAATAAAAAAAAACTCAAGCAGATATTTTCTTTTCATTTCTATAGCCAAACTAGAATTTTTATGAAGTGTGTTTGTAACACAGAGACTGAGCAGAATCTGCCCACTGCACCATACTGCACCATAAAGACTTGCAACTGCATCCCATTCAACATAAAATCTGGCAGACAATAATGACTCTACACATTTGTCAAAGTTGTTTTTAAAGAAAAATCAAACTTCTCACTTCAAGGAATTGAACACTAGGGGGAGAAAAATGCCACAGAACAAAAAGTCTTAACCTCTACTTATCACATCAGACATAGGACTGAGCCCTTCCTCACACAGACTGACCCCACACAATCACGCTTCCCTAAAACTGTGCTTTGCACTTTGTTGTTACATTCTCACTAACAACTTTAATAAACTGCTCTAGAAATCCACCTTGTAACCACCACCTTAAATGTTATGTGCAACTAATGTCTGAAAATGTTTAAAATAAAACAGATTTTCTTATTCCCAAATCATTTTTCTTTGGGGTTCCAAACAAATTGAATATACCATCATATAAACAATTTATTTTTTCTCTTTTACTAAAGATCAAATATAATCTTAAATGTAAAACATTTGGGTGGCTTTAAATGAAATTTGATATTTGACATAGTTGAACTAATTTTAAAACATGGTTACAAATAAACTAATGAATGTGGTTAGTACTAACCTTGAGAAGTGCCAGGGCTACATTGAAGATGATGCTCAGACCCTGAAAGAGAAAAGAGATTTGGATTTGAATACATAAACAAATAGAGACAAAACTTTCATGTTCATCTGTGTCTATATTGTTTGCTGGGCCTGTATAAATCTTTTGTGGGGCAAATTCAGGTTGCTGTCATCAAGATGCACATACACTAGGCCACAGTGCGGAGTAAACAGATTTGACTGTTATCAGTCAAGTTAGTGAGAACTGGAATTAGTAATTTGTCTTGTACTTATTGTATTTTACCTGTCTTATGTTTGATTAGAAAGATATCTTAAACCTTGCTTCTGATACAAAGAAAATGAAAATGTAATTAAGAATTGAATTAAAGTAAAGTATTCAGAAAGGACCGCCAACTGTCAAATGAAAGAAAATGACAGAAAGTTTTCAAAATTAACGAACTGATCTGAAATCTATCGCCATTTTAGATGATAAGCCTGTTCTCAGTGCTCATCCTGGAGCAAAGGTACTATATGATGTTTTAATCATTCTATAACTCTTAATTATACCTTAAATCATAAATACCAATTATGTCTTTCACAGCACAGAGAAAGACGAAACATCCTTGTTTTGTTTGTTTCTTGTGTTATCTTCATAAATCTGAGATTACTGTATAGTTTATTATGTGGAACAGATTGTATACCAGCCCTGTACTAAACGCTGTAACACTATATTTTGTCTTTCCTCTTTTGTTGATAAAATGACACAGACACAAAGGAAATGTAAAGCTGATGTCAGCTCTGCATGGGAACACCCATCTCTTTGGTCTCTGTGACAACCAGTTCACATGGCAACACAGAGCTAAAAATATCCAGACAGCTCTAAAAATAACCAGAGAATGAGAAAACCGGGGGATCTCTGCCTCCAGACACCTATCATCATGAGCCTCAAGATGGTGCTATAGAGCTAAAGAAAAATAGATAAGACTTGGTATGTCCAAGGAAGATGGCTTCATAGGAGAGAGAGATAAACATACAAGGTGAAAAGAAATGATGACACAAACTGGGAAGGGGACAAGGTAACAGGCCTAGGGAGAAGATAAGGCTCAAGGTCTAAAAGTTTTACATATGAAAAAATATATATACTTTATATAAAAGAAATAAAACACCAAATGGCAAATAGCAGAGGCTACAAAATAACATATAAGGAAGGAATACAAAAAACATTATAAAATGTTTAGTAAGAAAACTGGTGAAGGAAAGTGCAGGCAGACGATAGCAAAGACAGCAAACAAGGAAAAAGAAAAGATGTGCAAAATTAGCAGTTTAGGGAAAATTGTGGAGAAGACCACAAAAGAGCAGGGCATACAGAAGGATGCAGGAAGACCTAGGTAACTTTTAGTTGCTCTGCCTGGGACCAAGAGGAAGACTGACATAGGCAGAGAGGAAGGAAAACTGGAGGCAGAAAAACAGAAAGTTGAAAGAGAGAGGAACCAAAGAGGATATTTGATTTAAAATAGTTGTTTTATATAATTAAACTTCAAAACTAGACAAAAACAATTTTTTTTTACATTAATCCTTCTCATTATTTTGGACAATTATTTTGTTTTATCAGTTTCTCTGATTACATTACAACATTTTTGTTTTATTCTATAAACTACTGACAATATAACTCACAAATTCCAAATACAAATATTGTCATTTAGAGCATTTATTTGCAGAAAATAAAAAATGGTCAAAATACCAGAAAAGGTCCAGTGTTTTCAAACCTCAAATAATGCAAAAAAAACAAAAAAAAACAAACAAACAAAACAAGTTCATATTCATTTTTACACAAAACATTACTAATGTTTTAACTTAGGAAGTGTTCAGAAATCAATATTTGGTGCAATAACCGTGATTTGCAATCACAGCTGTCATGCAGTGGTCTCTATATTAGTGACACCTAACTGGCATGGAGAAACGACAGCAGGTAAATAGATAGCTTCTGGAGGGTATCTGTGGGTGCGTTTTCTGTAAAATGTTTTAGAACAAGAAGCAACCACTGATTGTTATCAGGTTAGGCGACCCTAATGACATTAAATAGGTGATTGTATCAACCCTAATAAGTCTTATTGGTGCACGGCTATTGATTACTTAGAGAGAACGAAGGGCAGAAAGCAGATGGATTAGTACTGCTTTTCCTCCAGTACCTTTTACTTTCCAATGAGAGCTAGGCATTAGTGGAAAGAGAAACTTCAACCAGTTCGTTTCTGTTCATCCTTCTCTTTCTAACCTTTGCTTTGTCTCCTCCCTCGTACCTTAGAAGTTGCCACTTTTTCTCTTAACAAAAGAAACTCTACCTTGCTCCTGACCCTCTTTATTACCTCATCTCTACTTCATCTTTCCAGACGTTCCACTCTTACTAAACTCTCTGCAATGTGGACCACATAACTCTCCCAGTAATCCCAAAATAATGTAGTGCAGTGAGTCACATTTTACCTCACAGAGAAGCAGGTCAGTGATGTGGAAAACCATGCACAGGGGGAACTTGGCAGTGAAGAGGGTGAGGAACCACTGGGAGGCATACATGTGTGCCTCCAGGTTAAGTTCCTGGAAATGGGACCACAGGTCTGGAAGCTGTTCCTGTATGAGCAGATAGTGGAAGAGCAGCAACAGGAAAAAACTGAACTTACAAGAATATAAAGATGTGACTCTATTTACCATTTCAATTTTACATAGTTATATTCTCACCCATTTACTAAATCGTGCCTTTTCAAAAAGAAAGATCATCTCTTTCAAGAGACCCAAGAACAAAAGAAAATTCTAAAGAGACATAAAACAAACACACTCTAAACTAAATTTCAATTAAATATATAACAAAGTGCAGACACTACATTATAAAAAGTGACTACAGTCACTGAATTTCATGAGAATTTCATTTCATCATTTTAGTTTTACAGACCATCTGTTGCATATATAATGCACAAGCTGGCATTGGCATGTTATATTATTATTTGTAGGGTAAGAGAAAACTTACTTACATTCCACCTATTATTGTCTGTTTTATGTGCTTCTATTTTGAGGGTGAAGAGTAAATAGATGTAGGTTTCAGTGCATATCTGCATGTCTTAGTCTCATTGCATGTACAGTGAATAAAGGATTAAATTAGCCAGACTGCAATCACTTTGGCAGCCAACACTTGCTACACATGCTACATGACACCCAACTGAATCAGATAGTGAGCTCCCACTAATATGCTAATAATTAGCAGTCAATGCTAACATCTTTACATTGAGCACATTAGGTCGATGCTAACCGAGCTGATCTTGAGTTGATCTTGACTGAGTTGATCTCAGTCTGAACTGACTGCTAGCAGGGCTAGGATAGATTTCAGGCCCAAATTAAACTCTACTTAGTGAGTGGATTTAGGCTGTAATACCTGAGTGGGATGGTACTTTACATCAGCAATCATCATCCCGGGCAGACAGCAGAAAAAAAACTCTTATTAACCTACGGAGATGTGTGAGAAGTTTCACACACACCAACTTTAATTCTTGTTATAGTCTGATATATTTTGTGACCAGAAACAAGGCAACAACAAACATGTGGAAAACCACAGATGATGCAATCACCAGTAACATACACCACAAAATTGAACATGATCAGAGTTCCTAGCTTTTTATGAAAAATGCACTGGTATTTGCTATTTGTACTGGCCTCTGGTCATTTCTTTTTAGTGGCACACAGCACTGGTTCATAGTACAAATGATGCATTCAATTAGTAATTACATGAAACTGCCCATGGGGCCATCATTCTTAGGAATGTAAACAAGTTAAAAAAATCAAATCCTGTGTAAGTTAACGGTCCTCATAACTACCCTGTACAACAACGCCATCTGGATGTGCAAAGTTAGTTTCATGGCATTTAAACTTATGATGTAGACAAAATAACACATTTAAAATTGTGAGCCAAATCATTTCAGTTTCTGCCACAAGGAGATTAATCATTTCTTCAACTACAGCTAGAGCATCTGAGAAACTGTGTGACGGATGGAGGGAAAAGAAACAAAGATCACTGAACACACTGGGAGCAACTTGGAGCAAAAGCCTTATAGAGCTGTAAAGTGGGAGGAGCTGTTTCAATTCTAATTACAATTACATTCATTTTCCTCATTGACAATATTAGGTCACTCTTGGATGGGTATGAAACTCTTCTCTATAAATCACCATTGGAGATATTGATAACTGTGTTATTACTTACTGTGTTAGTAAACTGTGTTAATATCTCATATAAATATATATATATAAAAAGTGTAAGGCATAAGTAATCATAATGCAATGCATAATTAATCCTTCAAATTAATACAGTTTAAAATTCTAGGTTTGTTTTGTATGAATTCAGAACTTTTGGCTTAAACAAAGGGCTTTGAACTGACTTTGATTCATGCTACTGACTGGGTTAAACATCTAACTGCGCCAAACATTATTTCTCAGAAACAGGAAATCCTTAAAACTTGTGGCCAAAACATAAACAAATATAATAAATTACTAAGGAGAGTTCCAAGGTTCGATGAAATACATAACACTGAAAAACAATTCCAGAAACAGAGGTCACCTTTACTTCAAAACTCCATGTCATCGTACTTTCTGGCCATCCATCTAGTTTAGATGGTCTTCTTTGCACTGTTACCCTCATTAGATAATAATGCATTTCACTTCATTTTACATTTTATAAAAACACTACAGTACCAACCTGCATTAGCTTCTCCAGCTGGTAGAATTTGCAGTGAAGATCCTCAAAGTTGTTCTTGTAGAGAGCTCTGAGGCCGTACTCATACATGATTTTCACCAAGACACAGAAGGCCTGTTCCTCAGGCATCTGAAACCACACAATTAAATTTCAACCAACAGCTACATGAACATAAACTTTAATAAATTTGCAGTCCAATATATACTGCTAGTTAGGAAACAATATTTTTGAGCGAGACATCTGGTGGACACAAGACAATAAACAGATTTAATCTTTATCTGCGTGGCAATTACAGTTTGGCACTGTGATGCTACAAGACCAGGGTCAAATTTTTTCTGCTCCTTAAACTTAATAGCAACACATTTCAAGATCCGGTTGGCTCACAATAAACACACAACAGAAGGTGAGGTGTGACTGACTTTAGGGAAAAGTTATTTGCATGTGCAAGAAAGTGCACACAAACTATGCTTTTATGCGTGAGCACTTCACCGTCTCGGTGTGTGCGTGTTGCTTGGATGGATGAAGATAAGAGGCATGAGAGACAGCTTAACACTATGTCTGTGAGGGTATATGGGTTTATTTCCTCACACACACACACACACACAC
>JAUBNQ010000020.1:17735141-17754581 GCA_032353495.1 Ctenopoma kingsleyae
GACATGATTAAAGAGTATATTATAATTAGACTAACTATGCTCAACTATAAAACACACAAAATCACAATATCAGCTGGGGAATCTGAAAACTTTGCTTGATCTTAGCTTACATTGCCAAATGTTTGCCATGACAAGGCTGCCACTGCTCAGAAGACAATTGCTGTGGGTAGTAATTCTCTATTATACAGGCTGTTGTTTCAAAGAGATTCTGTAGCCTTAAAGCTGCAATCATTGATTGTTTCAGTCCAATTTATTTCTATTTTTGGTCTTTACCAATTCCTTTGGAAAATATCTTGATCTTTTAGTTGTTTACTGTGACACTATGTTCAGCTAGTCACTAACTGACTGCTAGATACTGTTGCTGAACAGGTGGTGTCCAGTGCTTAGCTTGCTGAAAATACCAGTCCTGCAGTTTCCAACATAACATTAAAGTTGCAAGTTAGGTAGCTAAACAGTGAGTAGAAACTCACTATAAAGCATTATAAAGCCAAGGGGAGAGCCAGATTGAGGAGATAACATTCTATAGAAAAATGAAAGTAATCCCATTCACACTGATTTTATGTTATTTTATGCTGTTATTCTAAATATTGATTATAGTCACTTGAAACCTCTGATACCTGTAATACCATCAAATTAACAACTAAAAATCTAAAATGTGTGTCACCCACAATGGAGACTATAGCTGTCATTAACAAACAAAGCATAGCCCGGAACATGAAAGCCAAATCCACTGCCCTAGTTAAAGCCTTATGAACCATGTCCATTACAGCAAAGAAATGCCAAGCGCAATCGCAAAACGTCTTGTCACTGCATTAGCAAGAGAAGACAAAGTCTGTCCAACATAAGAAACCTAGAGAGTTTGGTCACTAAATGAGTGCCAAACTTGTAGAGTAACCTTCAGACGACCGTTCAGAAGAGGTGCTGTCTCAAAACAGTCGGTAGCTGACACACCCCACCAATCATGATAATGAGCAAACAGACAGGCTTTTTCACTGCGTAAACAACGGTCCAGGGAAAGGTAAAAGTCTCTAAATCTATTCGACCTACACCTTTTAAACAGGGAGAGAAGGTGAAGACAGACATTAGAAAGCTTCAATGCACATCTGCCTGCATTCGTGCACGACATAGTACGGAAGAAACTTAAATTATTGCCTAATCAGGAGCAAACGGCATCAAAAGAAGCAGAACTAAAGTGGGGGGCCAAACAGGTGAGCCCCAAGTCCAGTCAGCCACCTCACCTGCAAAACCTATCTAGAGAGGTCAGCTATACCAGAACTGAGCACGAACACAGAGAACAGAAAGAGATATCCTATAATGATGTTGCCCTTTACAAGGCAGTTGTACTCCTAGTGAGTGTGGCAGAGTTAGATGAAGCACACAATTTTATGCGTTTTGTTTAGTCCTTGTCCTGAACCACTTGAAATGACTAAGCTGTTCAGGAGTCAATATCTGCGTCACAGATATTTTGGCAGGATGCTCATTCTTTGATGGACACATTAACTGTAAGAACAGTCAAACCTCTATGTACAGGATTAAATGATTCTTTACCTAATTTTGATGCTTGAAAAATGAGTTTGGACTTCCAGAGCTCCACTTGATCTGTTCAGCTAATTTGGGGGTTGATGTGGAGGTAACTGAGAAGTCTTGTGGAGCTGTCTGCAGTGTAATCTACAAGCTGACATGCGTGATGGAGCGTGGCATTCACACGTCCCCAACACGGCTGGGAGAAGTGCATGCTGACAGATGGATGGGGGAGGTCCTGGTGGGAGAAATCTAAATTTGTTACCCTGAGTAGATAATAGGCTTAGAGGGGTGTATTATTACAATCTATATGCCTAGCTTCACAAAACAAATAAAAATGTTTTTATCCTATGTTTACAACTTTGCAGAAAATGTTTAAGTATACACGCTACTGATCACTGTATAAAAGCCATAATGTGTGTGTTAACGTGTGTAATCCTAGACGGTATTATTATTTATGATGAGTTACTTCAGACTGTAATAGCTAAAAAGTTGAGAACTGACTTCGGAGGGAGCATCGATAGAGTTTCTGGCTACGGCTATGTTACAATGTACTAAGTACCCATAATGTTATTTTCATGGGAGCTGTGAATTATTGGTTTACTTGTTGGGCAGGACAGGTTATTGCTGCTGCCTCACAGCCCTCACTAGAAGGTCTCTAGTTTGAATCCAGGCTGGCCATTGGGGACTTTTGTCTGTGGAGTTTACATGTTTGCACAGTGGCCGCTTAACTAAAGACATGCCATTAGGTTAATTGGTAACTCTGAATTGCCTGACTCACCTCGGGAGCGTCTTTCACTGCATTTAGTAAAAAGATATGGAAGCTAGTTGATAGCAAATTCTATTTTTTATGAGGTATTGAATGATAGAAAATGTAAAAATGTTCATATAATTTTGGTGATATATTAGTTGCTCACAACAAAAATAATTCCTTGCTTTGTCAAATGTCAATGCTAGCTTCAGAATACAAAAGGAGTCAGCAAGGCAAACTTTTACACTAACAAAGCCTGCTGACATTGCTTTTAAAATTACAGACAAATCTGATCAGAATGGCAGGCAGCAGAATATGAACTAGTATTCTGAATATTTTGTGCATGAAGATGCTCAGTAACCACTGTAATATGCAATATTTCTTTGGTTAATCAGACATGTTAATGTATTATAATGTTTGTTACTTCCTGCTTTGGTCACGTTTGTTTTTCCATGGAATATAGAAGATATTCATTCTCCTTATTCCTTAGCTGAGAATGTAATTCTCTCCTCTACTGGAACACCCAGTAAAAGAGAGAACTGTGCCCTTGAGACAGGTTAGGTGTCGACGGCTGCCATAGGCCTTCAGAATGTATACCAGTAAGGGTGTGAAGTTGTTCAGGCTATCTGGAAGCATGACAGAGTGAAACATTAAGAAAAAGAAAAAGAAGCAGATTATCACAAAAAAAGAGCACAGAACTCAGGTGACATTCCCCAGAGAATAAAAGTTAGAAAATAAAAAAAGACTCCAGGCTTATTAATGAGTAGAATATGAAGATTAATATAAACTTTGTCCTGGATCCTCTGTGCCTGTAACCCACTCATGCCTCAAGATCCAACCAACCTTATCAGCTGCAAATCTACATGGATTTGCATACAAATGAGGGCTGGCTCGCCACTGACCTAGTTGGGTCCATACTGGATGCTAACCCTTCCTGACAGGTTCTCCCAGAGCGCTGACCAGCCATACTCTACTTCTGCATTGCCAGGAAAACAGGTGCTGAAGTTCCCCATCATTCTACAGCTATATTTGATTATAATGGACACACAAAAAAACTGATAAATTTATATTTGTGTATAAATGAGACTTTCTGTGCACACATTTTATACGATTTTTCTTTATCCAGCTCCCAGATTTCTGTTCATTACATAATTCCTGAATGCAAGCTTTTAGCTTTTAGCACTGGTACCCAGAACATACTAAATGTAAATAAAAAGTTAAGCAAGTAAACATAAAAATAAAACATAAAGTCAACTACTTAGTGTATTTCACACTGGGATTAATGAAAGTGATAAGCAGGTTTCTTCTTGTCCAGAGAAGTAGTAGAAAAGTTTGGGAGGCCCAGAATGTCTACATCCACTGAACTTAACTTTACTGAATATATTGGTGGACTAGTAGCTGTGAAGCTGGGTTTCATTGATACGACTACTTAAGTTGCTATTAGTCTTATTTTAGTTATTTCATGCTCTGTGAATTTGTCATGATGTGTGCAGTTTTGACACTCATAACAAAACACACAGCACAGCTAATTTTAGGTTAAATTCTAAATGCCAGATGCTTTGGGTAGCCATCAACATGCTTCTGGCAGAATTCTGGATGGATTTGTTAGCCAGTCCAAGACGATGTAAAACATGACTGACTGTAGGCAGTGAGAATGATGTTCTGTCAGCTTCCAGTATGGCAGACCTGTGCTTTTTTTTTGTGGACAGGCTGCCCCTGTGAGGCGCCAAGGGTCAAGGTATTGGTGTGACACCTCGACATGTAGCCTGCCAGGACTGGGAAATGAACCGCTCACCCTCGGGTTGAAGACGACTGCTCTACCCACTGAGCTATCATGCCGCCGGAAAGTGGGTCTCAATAACTTGTATTTATGTACAATTGTTTGAATGGATGATCTTGGAATCTGTAGTTGTTTACAAATGTTGCCAAGAGACATTCCTGACTTGTTTAAATCTACACTTCTCTTTCTCAGATGTGCACTATATTCCCTGGATTTTCCTATTGTGCACTGTGCAGTCAAACAAACCCTTTTATCTTGGCACAGAGAAGCTACCAGCTGTAGTCAATCATGACCACAAATAGAAAGTTAAGAAGTCTTAGGCTTGGAAAACATGGAAGACATTTTGGAACTTTCCTGTGCACCAAATTCTTGGGTGCACACATTTGCTAAAGATGTATGTTGTATCATTCTGCCTCACCTGAAAATAAATATATAAACTTTAACTCGCAACTGTAACTAACTCCCAACCATGATTAACTGCATATCCATTTTTGACTACATACATACAATGTGATAGAGCTGTTGGAGATGTGGGGCGACACAGAGTCATCTGTGCATAAAAACAGTGTACGTTTTGGTTGAGTTCACAGTTGCAGTCAGGTTAGGAGGAAGACAGTGACAGAGATTAAGACTGGCTTTAATACATTACAGTAGTGCTGACCTTGGCTTTTGTCTGAATAAAATGTACCTTGTGTCTTCACAGATAATTACCTCAGGATGCGAGTCCACTGGGATCCTCCTCTTATAGCACATATTTTCCTCATTCATCTTAATAAAATGCAGGCACTCCTGCTTGTTTTTTTTTAATGGTGCCAGGCTAAAGATGATCGACAAAAGGTCAGCATGACTGGCTGTTCAATACTGTATGTGTATGTCTGTATACAGGGCTTTAAGTTTTTACTATACCATGGACTGGGTATTATTCATGGCTATGTTTTAACTTTTCAAACAGCATCGCAAATCAGATGTCAGGAGGTATATAATGAATGAGGGAATGCAATGTACTTTACTCATACTTTTAAATCTAAAATATATCAATGTACAAGGCATTGTAATCGAATTTGATACCAGTGTTGTACCAGTGAAAATCTTTACATAACAGTAAACAAGAAGATAAACCACTAAGAAATGTGTGATAGCAGCATGAGGCATTTAATAACCAAATTATTGATATCTTGCCTCAAATTTGATATTCAGAAACCAGTTTTGGTGGATAATTTAAGAGTACTCTGCCACCTACTTAACCGCCACCATGTTTTTCCACTAAGAAAACTGGAAGATTAGTGAATGTCCACTGAGGGGTGAGTACATCCGGTATGTCATGTGTAGGAAGAGTTCGGGTTGATGTTTCAGTAAACTCAGGCACTGTCAATCATAGATGGTAGAGCCAATTTAAAATGCTAAGCAAATTCCTACTGTGCCTTGCCAGACCACAAAGCAAAAAAAAAAAAATAAAAACTAACTAATGCCTGGCTTCATAGGAATAGACACATTTTAGAAGGTTTAGGATACATTTCAAAATTAGCTTCTCATCTCACAGTGCTTGATTCTCAGCAGGAAGGTTTTTAAAAATGTTCAAAGACAGCATGAAAGAGTTCAGCGATTTGCCTTCTGTTCCACAAAGCCATAAAAAGGAAGCTACCATACAGTACTGTATAATGCAGTACTGAATTTAATCAAATTCAAAGTATGTTGATGATACTGACAGAGAAAGCTGCTAGAAGGACTTTCAACAACTTCAATATTATTTCTCAGACTCACCTTGCAGATCTTGTACAGTGAATCCTGTCCATCTCCATCAGAGTCCTTGAAGTAGTCGTGTGCGGGGAATGTGCGGTGGATATCCCGGGTGATGACACCTTCCTGGGCTGAGTCCTGCAACACACATGGATAACATGAGTTAGGCAAATGACAAAACTGAGATACATGATGTGTTTTGAGTTTCAATATGAGAGTAAGTTAAATAGTGATTGTCCTGATAGAAGTACTTATTTCTAAACATATATGAGATGACAAGAGAAGCAAAAGATTTTTCAACTCAGGCATGACCTCATGATATTTTCAATAACATTCTTACATATGTTTTTGTACATATGTTTATCAAATGTTTATATCCGATAGGAAAAAGGTATTGTATTTAACCCAGGACCAGATGTATCAGTTCACAGCGGCTCACCGCTACTGTATTTCACTGTGTTTGTTTGTATGGGTTTTGGTGCTCGTCGTGTTCCTTATGCAACAGCACTCCCCAGGCCTATGTCACTTAGTCTGCACAGTCTAATCCACAACCACTGCAGTGTACACGCATAAACCAAACAACTTGTTTTCCTATGAATTTTTCAGTCACAAACACACACGCACATAGATAAACAGGCACTTTGCTATGTCCCCCTCATTTTCTATTCTCACACACAGTCAGTCATATGCACAATGTCTCTCTCTCCCTCTCTCAAACACACACAGACACACACACACACACACACCAAACAGTACCAGAGAAAAGACTGGCAGCACAGCATTCTCCAACAACTCACTGTAAGCTGCAGATAAAGCAACCCTGAGTCTGACTGGCCTTGAAGTGTGTGACAGAATGGGAGAGTGTGTGTGTGTGTGTGTGTGTGTGAGAGAGAAATTTCATCTTTCTTGATTCTTTTTTTCCCTCTTGTTGAGTGCCTCAGAGTGAAAAGGCAGTCTTCTGCATTTTGCACATTATGTGTACATTTGTCACACCTAAATGATTCAGATCATCAAACAAGTTTTAATATTACACAAAGATAACCTGAGTAAATACAAAATGCAGTTTTTAAATAATGATTTCATTTATTAAAAAAAAAAAAAAAAGCTGTCCAGACCTACCTTGCCTGATTCAGAAATTTCATTTACAAGTAACAATACAGCACAAATAACTGTTTATTTATTCAGAAAGTTAAAATATTACTTTAAAAATAATTATAGACTAATGTTTGACATATCACTCCTTATGAGCTGCTACATTAACAAAAAAAACACATTTATGACACTGTAATTACCATGGCAACATGAGCAGGAACCCGCAAGAAATCTGGTTGACAGTGATAGTTGTAAACACTTTAATTTAATAAACCATGCATGCCTCTAATAATTAACAGCCTCATTACTCAAAAAATAGAACAAAAAATAAGGACAGGACGTCCTTTACTCTGCTAATCTCCTCCTTCATTCCTTCCTTCTTGTTTTGAATCCTTTCTTCTCTTCTTTTCAATTTCCCCCTGCATATTCGGTGCTCTCCTTGAATTTGCTTCTCCTCATTTATCTCCTCCCCTTTTGTGCTACTATATTGTATCCTCTTTCCTACTTCATCTCCTACTGTACAATCTCTTCTCTTCTGATTTCTCCATTTCCTTTTCTCCCCTGTTATACACTTCTCTGATCTCTTTCATCTTCTATTCTCCTTTCTATTTCATTTCCTTCTCTCTGACAGTAACGGTTCACATACTAAATGCACCAGTCTCATCTGCCTGCTGTGAAATTAAAAGAATGTAAATTTTATCTGTGACCAAGATTTGTTCAGTTGAAGAAAAACTACACATGCATGTTTTTGATAATGTTTACCAAGTTAATTGTAATGAACCATATACATTATTAAAAACTGAATTGTAATATTATTTAATTTTTACTTACAACAATGTAATGAGGGCACATTGAAGAGGCTAGACCTCTATAGTTACTGTACATGCTACCTACTCAGATGGATGTGTGTGTGCCCAAAAACTAAAGTTGGGAGCTCTTTGATCTTTGAAGGAAGACTAAGATGTTTAGTAGAAACTGCAACCTCATCAAAAGCATCAGTCTGCATCACAGTGGCGTAATTCAACTTCTGTGTTTTACACTATTAGTACGGAATTAAGAATAAACCTGTTTTACCTTCAGTACAAGTACAAGGTGCATTAACTAATTAATGGCAATCTGTAATCTACCATTCCAAACTGAGAAGCCTAAGAAGCAGCAGGGTGACTAGGTCAGAATACCCTCACTATCTGTGCTCATATAACTCACAACTCCATAACAACAGTTGAGACAGGCTAATTGGATTAAACTGAAAGTTACTGCCCATGCTTCCATGGCTTGAAGCAGGAAGCCATATACACCACGATACCTTTAGGTCATCACCTCCTGAAGCTGGACAGAGACTTGGATGCTATCACTGAAGGCTAGTCAACCTCAACGAGTCAACGGAAGAGAAAGGGGGAACTACAGCAGAGGGCTGTTAGCTGTGTGTTTGTTCAATTTGCAGACAGGAGTACTAGAAGGACAGGGGATCTGTGGCAGTGATAAGACCAGAGTAAAAAAGAAAAGGCAATTCTTGACTTAAGGTAATCCTCTAAGTTTCAAGCTTTTGCTCTTTTAGTTACTGTCAGTTTGGGATGTGACAGTACAAATAACAGACAGGCAAAACCAGTAAGTCGCTCCACAGGAGTGACAAGGTAAGCCTACGGAGCCTGTTTGACCAAAGGCTGTGTAAAGAAGAAATATATAAACATATTCATGAGGGCATCTACCACAGTCTGTTTACATGCAAAAAGATGTACACCGTTGAATACATGAAAGCTCAAATGTCAATGTAACCAAGTACACCCAGACACATAATATCTACTTTTACTCACCCACAAATCCAGAAAATATTTGTCTGCAACACCACAAAATAATACACAACAAATACTGACCCACAAACTCACTTCACCTACACACAAATGTGCAGAAATGGTGCACATCAGCACAGACGTTCTTAGCATTTTGCAAATGGAATAATCAAGTTTAAGAGATTTTACATTAACACTGTCCACCATTGGTATTAAACTATTATGCTTTATGTGTGTATTTCTCAGTATTGTGCGTACCTTTCAGATTTATTCACTGGTGTCTTTTGAATTGACTGACTGAAGGTGGAAACCAGACAGGAAAACAGTATGAAGTAATGAAGTAAGAAAAAGAGAGAAAGGCAAAGAGGGAAAAGGCAGACAGACAAATATCAAGACAGATACCACAGAGAAGTCATGAAAGAGAGATAAATAAGAGAAAAATATGTACACAGAGGGGAATGAGAGGCTTCCTCTAATTGTAGCCTGGGGGCTTGTTGGGCAGACAGTCCATTACTCAGACCTCACCAACAGGTAACCTACTTAACACACACAGCTAAAAATAAAAACTGCTGATGAGTGCAAACCTGCACTCCACCTCCACATTCAAAAACATTTCATTTTTTCATATTGAGGAAGTAGATATCACATTCAAAGAGTTTAGTCCTTCCTCTGCAGATGACTGTCTGGAGGCACATTATGACCATCAAGTACAGGAGCAACGGTCTTGTATCCAGGTTTATTTAGAATTCAGTTTTAGTTTATAAATTTGTCTATGCTGCGTTTTACATAATTGATTTGTAAATCATATTAAATATAATGTAGAGCATAGAAAAGCTTTAAGATAACATAGTACAATATATATGTATACTAGTACTATTGTACAATGCATGGCTTGGACAATTTGGAAACTTCACATATCTTCACATGTGAGAACTTTCTACAGTTACCACCTTTAACACTGTAAATTTATTAGTTTGTTGGTACAAGACCAGTTTTTAATAAAACAAGGTAACATAATTAAATTGCTAATTATCAGACAAAAGCAGACAAACAATATGACAAATGACTTGTAATGTGATGTAAAATAGGCCAGGTTCCAATGGCTGAAGCTAAACTGCGTCTGCTGCAATACTACTAGAGGAAGGCAGTAAAGGGCAGATGCTTGATGGGGGATATTTTAAATGTTAATCACTGCCTAGGGAACTTTTCCTTAATTTATATTAAGCTTGAAGGCAGTAAGAGAAAACACCTGTCATTTTCTAATAAAAACAATTAATAGATAATCTGGTACAGCTTACTGAGTTTACAGTAAACTGAGTTGTTCAATGTCAAATGTGCTCCTATAGATCCTGTAGCTGATTGAGTCCTCTGTACACTTGTACAATGTTTGTACAATTGGCTATTAGGCTTTGTCAACCTCCCCCAGTTTCTATATGGGCGAAAGATAAAACCAGAACACTTGGGGCCACTGGTTACTCATCTGAGGCTAGCCACATTGGTGACTAGTGACCTTGTTGAAGTTTATCCTGCTGCAAGTCTCTGCTGTATCAGGTTGAGTTTTTCCACTGAAAGAATATCGTGCTGTACCTACACTGGATCTCCTAATTTAGTATACTGTCGTACAGTATCAGGACTCAGTGAATCTGTAACCAAATAAGGGAAAAGATACTTTAATTGAGGTACCAATCTCACACTACCTCTTACCAATAGTACAAATAGTACAAATAGTACTATCACAGAGCAGTGTTTAACATACAGTATGTATGTGACTTAAACATTGCTCACAAAATAATAAAATGATATGATGATACGTTCTTGTTTTTGAGAACAAATGTGCAGGCTCTTTGTCTACAAAAAAAACCCAAAATGTATATGGGATGAGTATGGTATAAGAGCCAGTGAGTCAGGCACCTTATACTGTATATTATAAGTAGGAACAGTTAAACAGACTTCTTGGGTTCCTCTGGGCACAGTGAAGATAAAGTAATTTTTAAACATAATACATGTTAGGAGGAAAGTCAGAAAAATATGCCAACACTTCACAGCACAAGGTCAATCAACATTTTGCTTTAGAAATATGAATCATTCTATCCATCACCAGCACTCAATCCTGTCAAAATGTCCTTGAGCAAGATAATAAATCACCTACCTACTCTCACAATCTCACTCTGTCTGAATTAAAGTGGTAGTTAAATGCTTAAAATGTAAAAAATATATATCAAGCATCTTGGAAGCAGCTCCATGTTTCTTCTTGATTATACAATTCTGGAGAGAGCAGTGAGCTCTCAAGTTGCCCTTCTATTCTGACAGTGTTACACAACTCCCAGGTGTGGAAGGGCCCATGGGTGCTAGCGGTTGAGGCCCTCAACAGAGAGACAGCCCCACTTGGCTAAACCAGTGTGCAGGAGCAAAATACACCAGGTTCAGACAGCTGAACACTCAGAGGCCATTAAGTTCATGAAGACAGATTGCTGGGTATTATGTCAAACTGTGAGTACAGAATAATTACATAAGAGCATATCTGGAAACAAAAGCTTAATGCTTCACTTAATTACAGCAACTACCACCTGTAGGAAAATGGTCATCATTGAATAAGCTAACCGATTTTGTAGCTCAGAAGCAATGGCTTTTTCACAAATAAAATATGCATGTTTTTCTATCATGTGGAGACATTTCCAAAATATATTAACATCACTTTCTTAAATTCAATAAAAATACCTGAAGAAAGCCAATTAGACTCAAATGTTGTTTATTCATAAATATTGCATCAGAAGCACAGCAGTTCATGTTTTTGTTAATTGTTTTTCCCTCTGAAGCACTTGATGCACACAGGTATGCAGAGACTTTGACTGTAATTCAATAGCACTGTAAAAACAAGGTTACAAGAAGTAGCAAAGCACTGTACCACCAAATCAGCATGTCAATATGACATACTTTATACTCTACCTCTATATATCGGGGAAATCTCTAATCCTATCATATACCTCTACAGTATATGAATTCTATATTTAGTCCAATATGTTTCTGGAAAACCACAAACAAATACCAATAAATCCAGATGGACACCAGCTAAGATTCTTTATCAAGAATATTATCAAACTAAAAAAAGCTGAAGCATGAGGGATAAGACAGGCGTAACATTAATAAAGCAGTACAGGATTGTGGACTGCAGCTAACAAGATAATGTATTGTATAAAATCCAGCTTTTTTAAAATCCTATTCAAATGTAATTATTCAGCGTTTCTTCTATAAATATCACTGTTGTCAAGGTAGAAGAAAAAAAAAACTTAAAATAGTAGGCTAATCAGCACTGCGATAGTAACCCACTTCATTAAAACAAGGCGTAATCACATTCTCTTAGGTGGGTTAACAGGTCCCTGTGGCAGGTTTCACACCAGCACACTTCTGAAGCTGAACAGAAAAATCGTTAAATTGCTGTTTATGTGTTTCTCGTCTCCGTACACTGTAAAACCTTACTATTGCTCCTATTTATCAGTCAGAAGTCTTGTCTCCCCCACTTCATAACCTGGCAGAGTGATGCATCAGTTGAATAAATTCAGTGCGCTCTACAGTTTCTGATTGGAATGGGTAAATAAAAGCAGGTACTGCACCAGCAGAAGCCTGGCTTTAGCATGAAAGTTGCATAAAGGGCCATATTAGGGAACAGAGGCTATCATGAATGATGGATGGTGTGTTACCTTGGACCTCCTCCTGTCCACATGAATTCAGAGTCTCAAAACTGTTTGCAGTGCTGTTTGATTTGTTATGGTCAAAACACATTTAATAAAATGGATTAGTGTACAGTACTATAAACTTAGTTTTATATGACACTACGAACATTCACTCACTCATCAGGCCAGGACTCTGCCATCTATTTACATCTACAGGATAGTGGTCACTCCTTCAGAGATGAAGAAGTTCACAACCTGGACAGGGAGGAACACTGGTTTGAGAGAGGAGTCAAGGAGGCCATTTATGTGAGAAAGGACTGACCATCTCTGAACCGAGGAGGGGGCCTAAGGGTACATCTTTCACCATCTTACAATGCTGTGATTGCAGCCATTCCCCAACTCTCTGTGAATGGTACACATGTCCATTGATCAGTGGACAATTTGCATATCGTTGATCACACGGCTCATTATGTTAGTCAATGGTGCTAGTTTTGGTGATTATGCAAAGGTTCTGTTTATAAGGTTGGAAAAACCTGCAGTCAGCTGAGACTGATGAGGAGACTTGGATGAGTCTAAAAACTAAAAAACTTTGTCCAGATGAACAGTATGGACTTTCTAGGATTTCCTTACCTGGATTATTGAGCATCCATCAAGACATAAGTGTACAAAAGACACAAACAAAACAAAGAAAAAGACAAAATAGAGATGATGGTAAAATGTAAATAGAATGACGAATCAAAATTGCTGGGAATGTAAAGTATAAATAAGAGCTGAAAAAATTATTTTAAAATGCAGACAGACCAAAGGAGGAAGGGTGACAAGGAGTGAGAAAGAGAAGAGTGGCATCTGACTGTGAAAATATTAGCTAGTGAATTCATCTTGTGGATAGATGGCGGCTCCTTCATTGGAAGGGCAATAGTGAAAGTGATATACTGTGTTTGTAAATCACAAAAAGCAGAAAAGCAGGGAGGAAAGAGTAATATGACAAATGACTCTGAATATCCCCCTGAGACTGATAAAGTTTTTTGTATTTTGAATCTTGATAGTTTTCATCAGGTTAATGTAACTTTGTTCCTGTAATCTGCCTATCATGAAATAAAATGTTTTGTTTGCCAATTACCACCTAATGCCAACTTCCTCAGGCGGTAGTAAGTAACAAAAGAACCAACAAGCAAGAATCCACACAGAAAGCACAAACACAACTATTCCCTATTCTGTGAGACTCTATGCAAGGCAGCATCACCAGCTGTAGTGTAACTGCTAACTTTAAGTGAAGACTTGTTACGCTGTATTGCCGTTGTGAAGATGGGTTCTATAAAGCACAGCGCAGCTTGTTTGTGAAGGTAAGTCTAAAATGTTCAATGATCTGCCACTAATTTCCACTGAGGCACATCATGGCTTGATTAAACAATAATGTTAAGCTGCTGGGCTTCAATCTATCTATATCTCCCTTTTAAGAGGATCGACTCTATTAGGCGCTAATAAAAAGGTGAGGCAGATTAATAAAGATGTTTTATCTAAAAAGGTAAAATATGTTGGTTGTCTTTTACTTTAAATTTTAAAGAAAGGTTTCAAAGTCTACAAATCAGGCAAAAAAACCACATTGTGTTATAACTTCATAGTACAGCCAACACTGTCAGACAGCCAGGGAGTAATACTGACACAACCCTCTCTGCTGATACACCTGGTTCCCCCAAACACTGCTCATTTCTCTTTATTTGAGTGGGTCACAGTGAGATAATTTATTGGTGTGATATTCAGAGGACAGGAGCCCGGTAATTAAAAACCAGCTACCCCTGAGGCCTTTGTCCTTGGTTACTGGTGAGAACGTTTCTGGAGGCTTCCCCGGAGGGTTGAGGGTAGGGAGGGGCAACAGCTGGCCCGCCTGGCAAATTGCAAATTCATCTGTCTCTGTATCGCTGCTGTGGCATTTTAATGGTCCGACTGCTTCTGCATTTCAATAAGCAGATGGGAGTGCCGACACAGTGTTCAGGCAGCACGCAAGAGAGTGAAATGTCTAATTTTGCTAACAGTGAATTAGGTGACACACAGAAGCAGGTTGGATAAAACACTTGACACAACAAAGACCTGAAGGGTAACAGAGTTACTAGGATTAGTGATTCCTTATTTACTTCTATTTTTAAATTAAATGTAAATCTATCACCAGGAAATTAATATAGCATTACTGAAAACCAATTAAGTGATTGAACAAAGAAAAATGCCAAACATATGCTCATTATAGCTTCTAGAAATTGTATAGTATTATAGTAGAAGCTAAAACAGAACTGCATGCAAAATATAACATGCCTTATTGGTTATATTTAATCAATAAATGTAATCATTTTTACATCAGCTTTTTGCTTTGGAGAAGTAAATGTGAAGACACCCCTCATTAGAGGTTATCACTTGGAACACCTATAATAATTTGACTGACACTCATCGCTGGTAAAAGGACTTAATCATAAATCTGAACTATTCAACAATGAAGAAAGGAGTTGAAATATTTTTCCTCCTCTTCTGATAAGTGCCAATCTGAACTTAATAAAACACAATTTAATGTTGATTTTGGTGTGTGAACCATCTACCTTTTGGAGTACAATTCTGTACCCAGCATGCAGCACCTTGTGAGGATTTTGGTGCCTTTGCGAAATGGAAAAAAACAAACAAAACAGAGCTGAACTGTACACAAAAACTATATGAAACAAAGTGAAAAACACGCTGTACTGTTCCACTCTACATTTCGTAGGGAACAAGTTGGTGCTTTAGCAGAATGAGATGTCCTCCCCTCTCTCTCTCCCACACATGTGCACACACACATACACACACACAGAGCATCAGTGAGAGAGGTCAGTGGATAAAATGCATCCCCTCAGGTACCTGACATTTTCTGTGCGTTGTGGTTTTACTGGAGGATATGAGTTGAGTCTCTGTTATGTTGGGACACAAGACCCTAAGGGATAATAGCAGTGGAGTGGTGGGTCAGATACTCAGTGAATCGGCCCATGAGAAAAAACAGAGATGTGTGTGGATGTGTATAAAGTTGGGGAATGTTGTGTCTGCATCTCTAGACTGATCTTGATTTATGTTCACCCATGTTATTAAGTCAAAGAAACAGTGTGTACTTGACTGACTTGCAGACATGACACATACACAAAGCGATCAACACATGCAGTCCATACAGTACGCTTCCTGTACTATACTGCCTCGATTTTCTTTCCCCTGCATCTTCAAAATAAAAGCACACATGAATAAATAATGAAGACGTTGCTATTTTGGAGCCAGTGTTAACATCCATTTTAATTTGCGACCTATTTATAAACTTCAAATAAACTCTATCTGAAACCTTGTTGCTTCTTCTGACTGAGGGTTTCCATAGCGACACAGTAGCTCTTAAGTCCTGACGTTCAGCTGGGAATAACCAGAGACAATGGAGACACTCAGCTGTAACCAGGGACATGGGACTGGATAGTTGGCTTGACTTATCTTATTCATCATAAATAAAAACAATGAATAACAGGGAAAGTACAGCTAACCAAATGTTCTGTGGACAATACAATCCCTATTTCACTTTCATTTCATGCATTTTAATACAACTGAAGAATAAACATAAAATCTCTATTCTAGATTTTTGTATCAATACAATAAAATACAATAATTTATGAAAATGAATTTCTTAACCATTTGTCCACGTACAGAGCACACTGCCAGGTTTCGAAAAACAGCAACAGTGAAGTAGTTTCAGATTTAACAGTTAACTGTTACCAGTCCCATTGTAAGTTCAGGGAATGTAAACTGGTAAATATATCACTCTTGTGGATGTTGTGGATTTACAGCACAAACACACCAAATACAGACTGTGCACACACATCTGAAGCACTAAGTCAAAGTAAGTACAAATGTGTCTGTACAGACAGTAGTGTGTAGTGAAAGGAGCACATTAATAGCACCAGTTTCTGTCTACCATCAGTGCTTTCACAAGATGCATTGAGGCCAGAGTTTTTGGCGCCAGATAGAGCCTAATGCACTTAGTTACACGCAATATGAAAATAGACTTGAAGCGCAAAAACATGCTTCAGGTCTCAGCTGTAAAACAAGCGTACACCACAGACAAAACGTAAGGTGTTACATAGACTGTGTTTACAGCTGAAATGAGTATAACGGATACTTATCTGTTCAATCACACGTGTCTGAAACAACCGAAGACACAACTGACATGCTTCCTGTGTAGATCATATTTACTGTTTGAATTTCTTTTTTATTATAGGTACGCTTGGTCATTCATTTTGTGTATTGCTGCTAATGTAGAGTTGGGTTTAATACTAAAATATTAAAAAAGAAATCTAGAAATAGAAATCTGCACACCAGTTCCACATTGCAATCATTAACACAATTACAAACAATCGTATATAGACAGAACTGTTGAAACTTAATAACAATAAATAATTATTTTTAAAAAACAACAAAAACACACAAAAATGCCACTGAGATTGGTCAAAAACAAAACACAAAATTTGCATATACACATCGTAATTTTATAGTAAAAGAATAGACCATTAACTCTTCATTCACAGTCAGAAAGCAGTAAACTCAATACCAGGTAATTTTGTTACTAAAGCTACTTGCTATCAGTATACCCTGCTAAATTCCTCTAAGGAGGTTAAGTTGTTTCACCCTTCATGTCATCAGCTTCACCTTTTATGCTGAACAAACTGTGGACACATCACCAGCTGCCAATACATTATATATTAAGTACTGTCAGGACAGATCCCCGATCTCATACCCAGGCAGGCAATCACTGCTTCGCCAAAGTACAACTAAAAATCTTTATTATTGCTACATGAATAGAATTAAAATTTTGACTGTCTGTTTAGTGAATCATTTAAATAGTGAGAGAGACTCAAATGGCACAATTGTCACACAGCCCAGTCAACTCTACACGCAGCTACATTTAAATATTGTTGGGGGGTTTTCTCCACCCCGTACATTCACTTTCCTCCTCCTGCTCTGACAGAGTATCCAGGCTAAATGCCACCAAGGAAGAACTAGCCATATCAAAAACAGCCTGAGGCAAACTGCAGGACAATCACCACTAAATAACTGCCAGCACAACCGGGCCTGGTGTGCTACTTGCTACTAAAGGAAACACTTTCTCAGGACACAGAGAAAGAAAGGAAGAGCACGAGAAAGGAGGAGGGAGGAAATATGCTATGGAGCCAAGGGGGTAATTTGACTGTTTTATGGGATTTAATTCAGCTAAAGTGCCCTGAGAGAGAATTAGAGAAGCTGGCAGAGCTTCACTACCTGAGGACTGCAGGGAGGTTAACAGTAAAAAACAGATTTGTCTTCCACTGTCCGTCAAGGTGCTTCTCTTTGTCCTCTATGTATGAATAGCTAGAGCAAGAATATATTAGTGCAAATTATGCTAAATCAAATAAAAGAAAAGAAGAATAGAATGAATATATATATATACATACACACACACACACACACACACACACACACACACACGTTTTGATTTTGATTTGACTGATTTTTTACTTTTTTGCATATTTGTCACATAGGTTCAGATCATCAAATAAATTTAAATATTTGACAAAGATAACCCAAGTAGACACAAAATGCAGTTTTTAAGGGATGATTTAATTTATTAAGAACAAAAAACTGTCCAAACCTACATTGCCCTGTGTGAAAAAGTAATTGCCCCCTAAACCAAATAAATGTTTGGGCCACCCTTGACGACAACAACAGTAATGTTGTTGTCGTCAAGTGTTTGCGATAACAGATAATGAGTCTTTCGTTTTGCTGTGGAGAAATTTCGGTCCCCTCTTCTTTGCAGAATTGTTTTAATTCAGCCACTAGGACACTCCAAATTTTGTTTTTTTAAAGAAATTCAGATGTGGTCTCGCTGGTGTGTTTTGGATCATTGTCCTGCTGCAGAACCCGAGTGCGCTTCAGCTTGAGGTCACAAACTGATGGTTGGACATTCTCCTTCAGGATTTTTTGGTAGAAAGCAGAATTCATGGTTCCATCAATCACAGCAAGTTGTCCAGGTCCTGAAGCTGTAAAGCAGCCCCAGACCATCACACTACCACCACCATGCTTGACTGTTGGTATGATGCTCTTTTTATGAAAAGCTGTAGTAGTTTTATGCGAGATGTAACAGGATGCACACCTTTCAAAAATTTAACTTTTTTTGTCAGCCTACAGAACATGTTTCCAAAAGTCTTGAGGATCATCAAGATGTTTTTGGCAGAAGTGAGACGAGCCTTTATATTCTTTTTAGTCAGCAGTGGTTTTTGCCTTGGAACTCTGCCATAGATGCCATTTTTGTCCAGTCTCTATCTTATCGTTGAGTCACAAACACTGACCTCAGCTGAGGCAAGTGAGGCCTGCAGTTCTTTAGATGGTCTTCTGGTGTCTTTTGTGACCTCTTGGATGAGTCCTTGCTGCACTCTTGGGGTAATTTTTGTAGGCTGGCCACTTCTGGGAAGATTCACCACTGTTTCAAGTTTTCTCCATTTGTGGATAATGGCTCTCAACAGGTCTGGCAGTAATCATGCCTTGGTGTGGCTAGTAAAATTTAACTCAAATTTAACTAAAACGCAATTAATGGGCCATGTAGGTTTGGATAGATTATTTTCTTAATAAATAAAATCATCACTCAAAAAATACACTTTTGATGAAAATGAAAATTATTAACCTACAGAGGGCTCAATAAGAAGACACCAAGAAATTTAAATTGAAAAACTGATGTGGCAGGCTGGTCCAATTTGCTGAAATGTCATTGCAGCAACTCAAAATGGTAGTTTGTATGCATGCCTGACAGTGTCGGGGCATGCTCCTTATGAGATGATGGATGGTGTCCTGGGGTGTCTCCTCCCAGATCCTGACCAGGACATCACTGAACTCCTGGACAGTCTGAGGTGCAACCTGGTGGTGTCAGTTGGACCTAAACATGATGTTCCAGAGATGTTCTATTGGATTTAGGTCAGGTGAGTATGGAGGCCAGTCAATTGTATCAATTTCTTCATCCTCCAGGAACTGCCTGCATACTCTTGCCACATGAGGCCGGGCATTATCATGCACCAGGAGGAACCC
>JAUBNQ010000020.1:17754681-17780905 GCA_032353495.1 Ctenopoma kingsleyae
TAACAACCCCCTCTGCTACTTAACTGACCAGATCAATATCCCAGAAGTTTAACTGACTTGATACTATACTCTGATTATAAAGTGTTCCTTTAATTTTTTTGACAGACAGACATTCCTTTAGCACCGCAGTCTGGAAAGTGGACTGAAGCAGTTCCAAAGCCAATAGTTTAATGAGCTATATTCTGTCACAATAAAATCCTTTTTGAACAGGAAAAATAATGTCTGCAGTTCAAAGTGTCAGCTATGGAGAGCTCAGCTGTCAGATAGGCTCGACCATTGGAAATCATTAATTTATCATCATTAATTTAAAAATTTGACCAACGAAAAAGCAACAATTAATGTAATTTTTAATCTTGCTTATTTTCTTTGCCTTTTTCAGATCAGGCATATACTAATTTGGATTACAAACATTTTGACTAAATTGACGATCATTAGGACTCATTCTTGTACATTTCTGGTGTTAAATACTGTATTCAATGCATCTGACCATGAGGCATAGAGAGATTTGGAAAGGTGGATGAGTGGTGAGATTCACAGATTTAATGATCATTCCAGGCTCCTGATGTGGGTGTTGTCATCTGAAATGTCTGTTCTGTCAGATTCTTGTCTAAAATTTCATTGCTACTGTTTTAGTTGTTAAATGTTGAATACTTTTGACCCTCTCATCCTCTCATTATTGTAAGTGAATAAAACAACCTATGAGATGATTGTTTACCTGAAGGATATTACAACAGTGCTTTCTGCAAATAGAGCTACAGTATTTTACATCACCTTAAATAAACACAATTTAGATTAGACAAACTATTATTTAAAGATGTACTCAGTATTTCTGTTATTCAAATAATGCAAAAAACATATTTTCCACACAGCTAATATATTCTTAGAAAAAAAAGAGCAATATTTCTGATCCACTGGTGCCTATATTATTTTGCCTGTCTTTCTGTGTCCTTGTATTGTATCCAACCAATGCTGATGCTCTGTCACTTCTGTGTTTGCATCTGTGCCCATAAAAGGTCTCTGGTGTGCCAGCCTCAACCAGGGCACAGGAGGCTGGCAGCTGGGTCCATTCTCACACACACACAAACACACCAGGACCTCTATCATTTATGATGCTATGCATTCCCCAACAACAATACGGTTACCTGTAGAATAAGTTAGGACTATCTGTTAAATTTGTAGCAAAAATGTCTAATATTTCTATAATTCTCAAATTGCAGCCACAAAGGCAATGGACTCAAAAAACTACAGAAACCGCTTCTATAGGAAATGTTTGGTATATTTCAATCTGGTGTATTTACCATAAATCAAATCCTAATGCAAAAATTCCTGACTAGACAGATATATTGCAGGCTAAATCAGCAACACAGAAAATCTGGTCCCATCATAGGCCAAGCAGACAAATAACAAAGATGACCTAAATTGGTTTTCATAGTTGCCGCTAGCCATAAAGATGACTATGGTGCTCGAAGGCGAGGTGGGATTTCACAAAGTGGTTTCAGTTGTGGAGTCAGCATTAAGCAAGACAAAAACAGAAAGGGATGATGCAACAGAGAATAAAAGGACAATAAGCAAAAAAACTGAAGAATAAGACTTTTTCAAACAGAGTGAAAAGCTATGTGTTACTTGTGAAACCAATGTTCACATTTGGGAGAGTCAAAGCAATTAGAAGAGATGGAAGAGAAAGCTGTCAGTCAAGTGTCACTGCTGGACAGAAAGCCTTCCTACCTATTGCAATCACCACATCCAATAGTAAAATGGAAGTGTTTAACTCTGAAAAGGAGACAATGATCAAATCCTGTGTTTCCACATTTGAGTGCATTTTCTCTTTTATTGAGGGCACAATGAGTGGGAAGGTAAGCGATCTGTTCATTGCTCTAGGGCACTCTGACAGGATTCAGGTCCCCTGTCGAGTCTAAAAAGGTACCACTTTGATCCATGTTGAAATATCACTTAAATATAACTAGTGGATTGATTATCATCAAATGTTGTACAGACATTTGTGATTTCTGGAGAAATCTTGCCAAATTTGGTGAGCCACATACTTCTTCTTTAGAGTCATAATGAGGATAATATATAACATACAGACATGCATGGCCCACACCCTATCTGCAATGATTAATCATAATCAATGTAGGATCTGCTGACATTTAGCAGATAGCAGTTTGAACTCAGAGAGCCACTGGAGTGAGTGTAGCCACTCTTCTAAATTGACAAATAAATGTTTACTTAGTGAAAAGAAACAGAATCTGCTGCAACTTGATGAACACCTGTCGGGCTATCAAGTTGCAGCCCACGTTTTCAAAGGCTGACTGAGGCCATGTAAGATGTATGAGGGTGTGTTGCTGTATGAGTCTGTCTTCTTTATGCCATCAAAGCTTTTGCTGGGCACTGCAAGGCTTCATCATTAGCACACAGAAGCAGTAACTGGCTTCTCTCTAAATTATGACTTCCCCACCTCAAAAGAGGGTCAGGTGGTCTTTTCTCCATCAAGATGGAAAGAGGAACAGAGTGGCAGGATGGATAGGGAAAGAGGAAATGAGACGAGTGCTGCCATTTGTGGAAATGAAAGGGAATTCCTGATATAGTGTTGGCCATGGATAGTGAAGAGCCCTATGCTGGGAAGATGCTCTTTGTTAGGCTGAAGATTTGCGTATGAATCCAAAACCCTTTGGTGGGGGGAAGAAATATAAATTTGTATTTCTAAACTACATCATTCCAAACTACATTAAATATAAGGAAAAATGGAGAAAACATCCAAATATCACAGTTACTGCTCTGTAAAGTGGTTCCTCGCATAAAAAGAAAAACACAATTGATATGCAAACAATAAAAAACAGACTCAATAGAGTATATTAAAGTAGTTCTTATGCTATATGGCACACATCGATCATTGTTGATGCAAAGACTGCCTTTCACAACACTGTTCATAAAAAACCCCCACAGAGGATTCTCTATTTTGTATTACAAACAATTTGTCTAAAAATAAAACAATGCCAAACTACTAACTTTGAATACTTTTATACTTACTAAAATACTTTTACTTTTTTACTTATAATACAACAGAGCTTAACAGCATTTTAAAAATTCTTTTAGTCTTCTTGTAAAACCTTCATTTCCTCTTGTTCCTCTCTCCACAAAACTACTAGGTAAAGTTAGTGGGGTAATGGCTGTTTAAAAGCTCCCTGCAGTACAAAGGTTGAGTGTATGAATTTTAAAGGCCAATTTAAGACCAACACTCGTGGGCTTAATTCTCTGCTCTGACATATCAGGGAGGCCATTATTTAATGCCAGATTCGCTGTCTCTAAAGAGGTGCCACATTTGATCTGATCATTAGCTGTAGGCTCAACAAAAGACATTTCAGCTGTTACCAAATTTACATTATTATTGCACACACAAATGTTTCTCATTTAAATCATATCATCATGCTCAGTATCCAACCATCTTGCTGCTCCTTAACAATGTTTGCTGAGTCAGGCATTAGCTAATCACACAGAACAAGTCTACAGTGGGAATTCAAAATGGAAGCCACACAGTCACAGGCAAACATCTCCATCCTCTTCATTACTGTTTAAAATGGGATGAGGGTGATACTGGAGAGTTCTACTGGTTATGAATGAAAGCTGGATAAGCGGGGATTGTTGCTACAGAAACACATACATTTCACAAAAGCAACTAGACAGATGTGAATGTCTACTACATGTATTTTCACCTTTATTAGGTTGGCAGCAACAGTGAAACCATAGCCTTTGACAAAATTTCAAAATAAAAAAATAAATACTGTGTAATTTAACACAATCTGACTCCTACTCAAAACATTAGCAGCCTAGTTGATTTAACACAAATTGATGTGCCATACCTTTATCAGAATTTGTCTTATTATTTTTTTTGGCTATACAGCAGGTTAAAAACAGACACACCTTACATACAATATACTCATATACAGTATAATATGTAAAGGTTTAAACATAACTTAATAAATAAGTACATACAGTATTATCGTGTAATTTAAAAGCCTTTATCAATGCACTTGCAAGTAAGATGACTTTTGAACACGATAACAGTTTTGATTTTCTACCACTTCAGTTTGGTCAGCGTAATACAGACACATACAGTATAAACAATTTATTGTTTAAATATTCTGTCAGTGGCTCTCTGCTACAAAAAAAGACCACCAAAGGAATTAACATTTGTGCAACACTTGCCCAAATACTGCAATCCCCACTTTAATTGAATATTTGAACTTTTACAGGATACTGTAACCACTGAGCCTTATTTTAGGATGTTACATAAGTTTTGCTTTCTCATAACTTAAGTTGTTGTTGTCACCACACTGTGAAGATAGTACAGCACTAATTCAGATCCTATAAATTTCATCTACTACCCCACTGCACTATGCTCCAAAGGAGCACCAAAAAACACAAGCTACAGTATCAAAAAAATTAAAGTCTAGTATTTGACACTGCTATGTTATTTTTTCCTACCAATATTCCTCATACTGTATTTGCCAAGTCATATGGCTATAGAAAGATTCACAAGAATTCATGAGACTTAGACAAATCCGCTGTCTCGTCTTATCTTTCATACATGATAGGAAAACATGTACCCACTTGAGGGCAGAAGGCAGATCAACTATGATAAATGAATCCCCATTATTAATTCACACAGAAACCTCTGAACTCATTACAAAGTCTAGAAAAACTAAATCCAATGACCATGTACCTTCAGATGTGTACATGGACATGTGTGTGTTCATGTAGCTGGAAAATGTAAAGTGCATGTCATGTCCATGTATACGGTACTTATTTCGACATCTTTTTTCTCCCCACTTTTTTCCAACAAAATACATATTTAGGCACATTTACAGAACAATCTGTAATGCATTAAAGCTGCATAAAGCAATATTTTTCAAAAATGAAATCAAAAAACTTATGTTATGTTAAAGGGTGATAATGCTGATCATCACACTGAGAATCAACACCACATTCTGCAGCTTTACGGTGTTGCTTTTACCTCATTGATTTGGTTATTACCTCATGCAAAACTGCTGAGGGCCAAAGTAAACAGGTGGCTGGTGAAGACAGTACAGCATATACAGTAGATAATCCAAAAGACATATTTCTCTGTTGGTTTAGCAAAGCTTGGCTTAAAACAACATAGTACTTACATTCATCTATTGACCACAAATACTACTGGGATGCTCATGTACTGTAGCTCTGTTTCTGCTGGATGTGCAATCAGATGTTTGCCACTAAAATATAATAAGCAGGTTTGGAGTCTTTCTGCTGCTAAAGGTAAAAAAAATCACTTAATGCAGCTTTAAAATGAGGAATGACTTACACTGGGTACTGTTGAGCAGCATAGAATGGAACAACAGTCACAATATCAAGGGGTTTGCTGTGTCACTTGGTTTCTAGCATGAACAAATATATAATACATGCAAGGCCTAAACCACAGATGACCAACACCACTACATGAGCAAAGAGGAAAATCGGCATAGGTCATTGGATATGTTACGTGGCTCTTTATTTGTAAAATGAATTATGTTCTAACACTGATCCAATGATAAAGGGACTATACAAGGTAAATTGACTGGAATTACTATACTGTATACTGTGCTGTAGGAAAGGGTAGTAATCACAACAAAGGCAGTCTATACTGTAGGTGCTTTAACAGCACGCATCACCTAAACTTTATCAAAAGCCCCATATTGGGAAACAGTCTTCATGTTTACCAAGCTAGGAAGGAACAGCACAATGACAAAATGACATTTTTTTGCAGAAATAAGTTATTATCCATCTCCAACTAGATGCTCACATTCTATTTTAAACTCCTATATATTGCCATTCCCAGCACAGTTATTTGTTTGTTGGTCATGTCATAAGAAATGTCTAACTATTTTAAAGTACTCTTTTTTTTCAAATTCATGTTATTCCCCATTGAGGTTTGACCTTGTGAGAAGTGCACACTAAATACTGTTCTAATTTGCAGAACACTGAGAGGTCTGTTAACCATTTAGGCCTGTACATTTAGGGCAGTGACTTACTGTTTATCAAATTGTTGCTGAGCCTGATCCTAACCAGACACAAGATAAGCTATTGATAGCTTTAGATCTGTAACACAACTGAGAATGTAATTTCACACGAGTTACATGTAAACCTCACAGTAACCTCCAGACAGATCAGATCACATTATTCTGAGTCACTCTCCACTATCATCTTTAACAAAGATAACTGTGTCACTGAAGCATATCACCCAAAACCAGGTTACATCTTCAGGTCTACAAGACCACCATTTCCCTTACCTATCAGTGACACAGGCAAGCTTGTGAGTGGGTAAAAAATAACTGCATAATACAATTCCAAAGTAAATAGATAAAGAATTTAATTTTAAAGATTATTTATCTGAAATTAATAGCTAAATAATAGCATTTTACTTTACCAACCATCTGTGCGATAACTGCCCAGTGTCCTTCCTTTGCACCTTGGGAAAAACACTATTCGGTTGTTGATCTACCTAGAGCATTGGTTTGCTGCCCTCAATCACTACATTATTATTACACAATAATATACAGTAGAGGCCTCAGTGTCCAACACATCATTCCACTGAACTTTGTAAATAATGTGACCAAACCTATCCAGATCATATTTAAACGGGTAAACTGGTAAAGTTACACAACAATGTCTTGAATATCTTTAAATATGAGTGCCAACATTTGAGATTTGCAACCATGATATGAAAACCTTAGTAATTCCCACTTCACTTACATGCCCAGATAATTTTACAGCTCTTGTAGTAATGTTGTGATGTAGAAGTATGTTTTGCATAACTATCCACAGAGTGCAATACTGGACATTTTACTATTGTGCACTATTACATTATGTACCATGTTTAGCAGAAGGTCTGAGTAACTAACTGAGTGACTTAATCCGCATTTTAAACATCAGACTGGTGATTGGCCAATCACTCTATCAATAAAAAAAATGTGGCACAATACCTGACCAGTACATTAAGACATTAAGTCCTTCTTCTGTTCATATGTGTTTTACCAAGTCGACACAAAATGCCTCAATAGAAATTGACTCACTTTTCTCTAGGAAACACTCAAACACATTCACCACCTCTTACTTATCAGCACGATAATGGCTGTCTTAATTGTCATTGTGGGTGTTCAACAGTCAAATATTCACTATTTACTTTAAACAATTAAGTGTAGGCTATCTTTCCTCTTTTAATGATAAGTGATAAGTCGATCCAATTCACAATGATCAACAAATTTTAACATGCGTAAATTAAATCGCTTTCCCAGATTTGATATAAGGAAATATCTTGAATCTTTTGGAATTTACGGTTTTGTATTCTCACAGCATATAATCTGGCTGATAACATACACCTATGAAAGCCAGGGGGAAACAACTTTCTGTGTGATCCACAGCTACGTTAGAGACATGTCACAAAGTGCCCATCTCTTCTTAAATCTTTGTTTAGACACTGCTCCCTTATCCTTGAAAAACCTGTAATGCAATAAACCACAGGTTAGTATGACCAAGGCAATGTCACTGGTGTTAGCTGACAAGCAGTAACAACATAAAAGTTTTCCGTTTCATTGAGCCGTGCCAGTTTAAGTCAAAGTTAAGAAGTTGTTTAGGTTGTTAACTTTATGTTCCAGGTGTATCCTTATCCTGGAAAAGTCATCAGATGGAGCACGAGTTTGCCCTCTTCCGTGGTTTAGGCTCTCCAAAGTCCCTGTCATCTGCCGCACAGTGGCTAAAGGAGCATATTGTCTGCGAGAGCCTACGCATGCCCAGGCGGAACACACTATTAGACAGGCTGTAGATAACACAGTTGCAAAAGCTGTTACTAATGGCTAGCCAGGTGGTGATGAAGGAGAGGGCAGGGCTATCCAGCACATGGGAGCTCTCTAGCAGGAAGTAAATTATGTAGGGCAGCCAAAGCATATAGAAAACACTGGTGATGCGAAAGAGCACCATCGCATAGCGCCGATCTGGTCCATGCCCTCCGTGATGCCCATTGCCACCCCCTTCACCTGCTTCCATCTCCTGGCTGGGGAAACGTGCCCGCCGCTCACTGATCTCCCTGTTGTGCTGCTGGCAAATGCGAAAGATATGGTAATAGGTAAAACACACCACAAGGGCAGCAGGTGCATAGAGCAAACACACCACAAAGCCTGTAAAGAGAGCGGAGGTGGGCCAAGAGTGAGCGCACCACTCAAATATGTCCCCATGATATCCTGGCTTACCCCACCCAAAGAACGAGGGCAAGAAAACCAGGCTGGAGTAGACCCATATGAGGGTAATGCAGCCCCGTAAGCGACATGGCGTCACCAGCTGGTTGTAAGAGAGTGGTTTAGTTATGGCCAGGTAGCGGTCCACACTGATACAGGCCAAGCAGGCCATTGAAACACTCTTTAGAACAGAGATGACATAGCTGAACACCTGGCATGTTATGGGCTCCTGGACACCTGCTGGGTAGTGGAGAAGGGACAAGGTGGGCACCAAGCAACTAAGACCCACCAGCAGGTCAGCATAGGCCATGGTCTGGATGAAGTAACTGGTGGTATAGTGATGTAGCAGAGGGGCACAATGGAACACAAAGATCACAGTTAAGTTCCCTGCAATGATGAGAACTGTCAAAAGTACAATGACAGCAGTCTCCAGGATGCAAGCCTCTAGACCTTCATTCATCCCCCAGCCCAAGGGACAGGAGTGGTTGGAGGCCCTGCCAGGAAGGAGGATTCCATGGCTGCTGTTGGCAGTGAGAACCGGGTCCGTTGTAAGTTCAGACTGGTTCATTGTTCTGGGTGCTATCCAGGTGGGTCAGTTTTGTGGTGAGCCACCCATAAGTTGGCCTGAAACTGGAGAACTGCTTGCCCCCCTCCCACTCTTCACCAGACATCTGCAGCCTTCCTCAGTTAAGCTGCTCAATACTCTCTCCAGCGCACGAACACACGCACACACTCTCTCTTTCACCTTAATCTCACATAGCTGGGTCTCAATCAAATGAACACTGACTGCAGGAAAATCAATACAGCCTCTGGGAGGGTAGAACAACCCGTTCAGCTCTCCTTTTCCAATCACTCATGGTTAGCGAATATAGTAGGTGGGTAACGTTCAGGAGTAGAGAGGAAAAAAGTTTGTCTATGTCTTATGCAGGGTTGTATTAGTGTTGTGGCCAGTGTTCTTCCCCTGCTGCTTTGCCTGCTCATCTGATCTCGTGATTCTAATGAGGATTGCCACCAGGAGGCTGAAGGCATGAGCTCACTTCACAAGGGCAGAAAACACAGCAGATGTGAGGGAGGAAACTATACGAAGAGGTTAAAGAATGAAGCAAAGTACAATGCTGTCCTCTCTTGACAGATCCTCAAAGGAGATCAAATAATGATCAGATCAAATTTAATGCAGTTATCTTTCAAAAAAATACATAAATAAAAAAACTGCTCAGGAGGAAAAACAGCCTCTTACAGATCTTTCTGTGTATTGTTAAATCCATCTCTGTGTATCAACGCTTCATTATAATCCAGTATCACTGTGCCATGGGTGCTAAAGTGTGTTTACAATGTTACGACAGGCTTCCCTTATTTTGGTGGTCCTCTGGCCTGTGTCTGGAACCCATGTATACCCAGCTATTGTCTGAATCAAAACACAGACACAGACTAGAACAACACTGGGATCTCCGCAGGAGATAATGTCACAGCTCTCTCAGCACACATGGCGCTGGGGGGAAAATGTGTTTACAAGACATCCCCAGACAAAATCAGTTAAAAAAGAAACAACAAAAAACAAGAGTGATAGAAGGTCTGGACATGTGCTGCCATAAAGTTTAAAGCCAAATATCCGAACTTGCCTCTCAGTGTTCTGGACTGCAAGTAGTGAACAACAAACAAATGTAAAAGTCCAGCAGCTGATGAAAATGTTGAATATCAGACTCCCATGCAGGCAGATGAAAAGACTCTCCAGGAGCAATGAGAGGCCAGCTGAATAACTCAGTGCTCCACTCACTTCGACTCCTCAGCAATCCTGTGTCAGACACTTGCAGATAGAGGTGTGGGGGGAAAAAAAAAATCGACAATCCGCTTATTTATCCCATAAACTTGTTACTTGCATTTTTACTGTGACGTTCTAAAGAACTGGCAAGGATAGGCTTAGCATCTTCTCCTCAAGTGCCTGATGTGACCATAGATTTTCTAACTTGCCTTAGTCCTTTATAGTGCTCTGTTTTGTTGTAGAGGTATGGGGTCCTATAGCCTCGCCTTTAACTCCTTTTTCTGTACGTCTGTTGCTGCGAAGAAAACACTAGCAGCACAACAAAAGGGGAATCCACTCTAGCAGCATAAAGAAAAGACCAAGTCCCAGTCGGAGCCCCAGTTTAAGCACTGTCCTCTGCGAACGCCCCCCTTGAAATTCCGTCAAACATGACAAGCCAAATTTTAATAAATAAATCCTTAGATCCGGAAAAACAGAGGTGATTGCAATGCATCGGTCAAAAGCAGCAAATAAAAAGCAAGAAATAAAGGTGAATGCGCTAATGGAAATGAATTAAATCTGCAGCAAGGGAAGCAAAGGGACGTAGAGTCCCTCAGCCCTGGTGCAGTGAGAAGGAGAGATGCTGTGACTGGCTTACACTCCTCTCCCTCCCTCTCCACACAGTGTCTCTAGCCTGCACTCACTCTCTCTCTTTCTACACACACACACACAAACACACACACACACACACACACACACACACAAACCCTCCTTTCTTGCTGTCTCGCCTTCAGCTTTTCGCTCACTGCCCTGCCTTTTCTCCTCCCAGCTCCACCTGAGGCTCCCTGCCACATTCTGCCTCTCACACGGACTTTCTCCCAGAGGTAAATTTGGAAACATTTCCTATTTACATATTACTTATCTCTCACAGTCTATTTTCTATTAACTAAAGCCCCACTGCTCCCCCCTCCTCTACCACATTTGTGCTCCCACTTTTTCTTACCCATTCTTGTCAAGTTCCCACCTCTTCCCCTCATTATCCATTCTCCACAAATATATCTAGACTTTAGCAAGATATCTTAAACAAAAAGATCTACTTGTTAATATATGGTATAAAAACAACTAAAAGATAAAAATTAAATAAAATAGCACAGCAAATATAAAATATATATTTCAAGGCAATTTTCTTAGTCATTTATTATACTATCTATACCTTTGTGGCAAGATGTATCAGTGTTCAGGCTAAGAAACATCTAATCCTAATAAAATGCACTCAGCCAGGTCCCAGGTTCTTCTGGACAGGTTACTCATTCTTTATTTAACCAAAAGCTTAGCACCGTTATGCCAGCCCCTTAGTTACAGTTGCCAGGCATTTTGGTCAGTTGGGAGCAACCTCTGGTGAAAGATGATAAAGAGGATTAAATGACATTGGCCAAACAGAAGGGAAGATGGAAAGAAACAGTCAAGCATCATGTCTGGGTAGGAGAATCTTTCAAATGAGTTGATTCAATGCAACTTTGTTATCATTATTGTTTTTTTCCTTTTTAACAATTAGAACATATTGTATTAGAGTGGCTGGCTGCAAGCTGGATGGAAAATGACTACTTTGAAAAACAACCCTGCACCTCGCATCTTCTAGGAACACTTAAGAGTGTTGTAATTATGTGGAAAAAAGTACATGTTTGGAAGGAGAAAACATGTCAAGAGCTAAAACAATCACAAATGTGGTTGGGTTTTACACTATGTAGTCCCAAAAACAACCAGAAGCCAGTTTGGCAGCTGAACAACCACTGATATGACACACACAAGCAAAGTTATACTGGGCAATCTTAATAGATATTATATACACATGCTCTCTAATATTATACTTACACAAAGGAACAACAGAAGACTTCATACTACTGCCCTATATAAACCTATCTAATCTGACACAGCTAAATTCCAGTGTTTAAACCATCAAAAGCAAAATGAGGTGTGATTCCAGAACAAGCCTTTCAGAGGAGAGTCACTCACAGACAGTGGATGAACCAACACCTCAGTGAGTGTCCTTGAGGAAAATGTAATATGATGTAATAGTACTTTAAAGAAAAAGGTGGCATGCAGCCAATTCAATATTTTGACACACTACTTGTTTATGCGAGAGCATTTGAGCTATGGTGAATCCCCTAGACAGACCAGTTGACCTTAAGTATGTGGAACATGGAGAACACTGCCTCCCAATTCATTTTATTTTTATTCACAACACAGGACATTAAAACTTTAGCTCCACGTTTTTTATGATTGTTTTGTTATGATTTTTTTTTTACAGTTTAAAAAAACAAATCCCCAACTGTAAAATATAAACTATAAAATATATTTGTTAACAGTTCTTGGTCAGTGTTACAGACTTTAGAACTTGACCATTGTGTGATTTATATTTGTTGTTTGTTAACTTATATTTATGAGCTCAAAATGAGACAATATTGTACTTAAGGCAAATGAAACATCGCTTTACGTTAGACAGTTTGTTTCATAGCATGTGGTTTTGCATTGGAGTACAAGCTAGGCTGTCATTAAGAAGGGCAGCTCTTTGATTACCATGTACTTGTACTCATTCACAAAAGCAGCACAATGGAAAATTAGAGGGGTCAGAAAGAGAGAAAAACTATAAATAAAAAGACAGAAGACCTGAAGACCAAAAAAAGTTGATGTATACTCTTCTGTTGTCACTATGGAAGGAGGCAGTCAATGGAGATCTCTCAGCGCAGTGCTCTTTACCTTTGGAGGTGGACACTGATGAAAAACACGACCAGAAGGCCACCGTTAATAATTCATTCTGCTCCAAAACAAAGCCAGCGGGGCCACTTGGAAACAAAGGTGGAGGCTGATTCACCTTTCTGCTTCCCAGCATCCCACCCACCTCTATCCCTAGGTTCCTGCTGATTCCAGCAGGAACAACAATGTGTTGGCATAAGCAGGGAGTTTACATCTACATTATAGGTGTTTAGCTGATAAAGTTATCCAGAGCATCCTACAGTACAGTGAATAGGGAGGGAGGAGGTGCCCCATTTCATTCAAGGACATTTTACCTGGAGTACAGTTCATACAGTATATGCTGTATCTTTCTAAAGCAAGCACCGTATAGTGGTAAAATCAATAAAATTAATCGATAACTCAAAAACAAATTTCAAACTTCACACACAAAGACAGACACAAAAACATCAATAGGAGGCCTGTCTGTACAAATAAGATTTCAGATGCTGTTTAAACAGGCCCACAATGCTGATCTGATGTCTACTGAAATGTTATTACAGAATCTGATGGTCTTGTTAAAGCATTGTCAATCTTGGTCTTGCATGTTGACCAAGGGAGCAAGTAAAGTAATCATCTGAAATAAAAGGAATGACCTTGGTCCAGGACTGCTCTTGGTGCACAGATATTATTACTACCACTATGGTTATTTGTGCCTTTGTGGCCATTTTATTGCAAAGATGTTAAATTGTGGCACAAATACGGCATGTGAAAGGATGGGGTCCTATACCTACAGTATGTGTGTCCTCTACTATTATTAGTTTATGTCTACTCATTTTAGAAGCACTATAATCGATTTTACTCTGGACCACATTCAATTATGTTACTGCATTTTAAAAGGCTTTGTTGTATGGGTGTAGGTGCTTCACTTTTGACCCACTGACTGGCTTAAAAGGGTTGACTTTACAGTAATTTGTATTTAATTTCATGTAATTTGCCTCAAGAGTAAAATGTTAATGTAACAGCTTCAGTACTCTGATCACTGTCAACCCTTTGTTCAAAAGTCTGCAGGATGGGATATGAAGGGATAGGCGGTTAATGGAGCAAATTAACACTGGTTCACTGCCTGGATACAAACAGTTACCACCATCAATAGACCTACTGCTTAGCAGGGAGAAGCCAGTATTTATTATTCCAAAGTTCTGTATTCATCAACCTTGGGACAAGCTTGGTCTAGACTCAGTTCCTAGATCTCAAGCATTAACAACTTTAGTAGTCATTGCCTTTAGTGTAGCCTACGTGCCTGTCAAAGACCGAGCTGGGAATAGAGAAGTCATAAACTGACACAATTTGCCAAAAATTAAATCATGGATTTCATCTGAAAATTTTAGCACTGAGTAAGTAAAAGCCAGATTCCTGTTAGACCTTCTGCATTACAGACTAGCAGCAGGCTTGGAAATCATGAGAATGTTGTTTGCACTTTACTGAGAGTGTACTCTGAAGTTATTTGTGGGAGGCAGCTATATATCTGTCTGAAAAAAATCTAATTTAAAAAGCAGCAAGTTGTGATTACTGTTTTTGAAAGTAATGGATGTCAGGCCACATTCTACAACTGGTCAATACTGAAAAGGGGAAAATGTCAAATATACAAATAGGAGGTAGCTCATAGCATGTGGAGAGCAAAGCAACAGCTATTATTAACACATTAGACACTGCACATATGGTACAGTACTGGAGTCTTGCTGATTGCTGTAGCTGAATAGTATATGGAGTATGTAAAGGCGAAATACAAAATACCACCTGTCTATTGCAATCACTATCAATCACCTTTATTTAATCCCAAACCACAACGTAGTGAAGACCACTCAAGTTGAGATATTTATATTCACTATTCTGTGTCTCCTATTGTCCATGCACCTTGTGGGTCAGGATGTAATGTGCCTCTGTAAAGACTAAATACGACATGAAAAGAAAAACAAGTATGACAAACATATTTGTTTAATAGACAGCATTGTATAAAACTGTAAAACATTTTTAACAGCACTAAAATATTTGCAATACATACAGAAACATAAAATGCTTCACCTGTTAGTGTCATGTGTTATGTTTGTCACTATAGCATATTCAAGAATATGCAGCAGTGTGTTGTTAATTTTACTAAATGTTCTTTTTTTCCTTACAACTGAAATTAGTTTTAAGCTTTTTCTTACCTAAACTGCAAATACTATTTTACTTCTATACTCTGAACAAATGTCAAATCGATTCTACAGTGAAGAAGAGGAAAGGCAGAGTCCTACACTAGCTGAGAGACTACAGTTAGTATGAGGACTGAGACACAGAAGTGTTGTGACCAGAGAAGACACTGTAGGCTGAATCTCCTTAATCCAAGCCGTCATATCAGTATCAGCATGGCTAGGAGCTATGCTAACACACATACAGTACTGTACTCACTACTCATGGGAGCTTCTGTTGTTGTAAAGACATGACAGAGAGAGACCCCATTTTTGATTTTATGTTTTGTAGTTATTGATTTTTTCTGACACTGAGGACAAAAGGCAGTACGTTGTTTTATGACTACCGGATTTTTGCCATGGGTACGAATGTAAATGGGAGCTAGAAAGGCAGACAGAGAGTGCTAAAAAGAGAGGGATGCTGTGAATAGATCTATTTTGTAAAAATGCTCAAGTGGTGTTGCGTGGCTGTGTTGTAGCCATGCAGAAAAGCAAATATATACAGACACTATGAAGAGAGACTGAATGGTGGGAACTATGTGTGTGCATCTTTGTGTGAGAAGCTATGATCAACAAGACCTTAGAGCCTCAAGGTAGCTTTGAGATCCATGAATGATGGAAGACCTCATGCCAGGGTTATATTTATGTATGTGCATAATGTGTATCTCTGCATACATGCATGCTGTATTATCAGATAGGGGTGAAAACCTAAGAAAGGCAAGGTATTTTTTAGCTTTGATCACACCACATCAATTTCAAAGTATTTCTCAGATCTCAGAAGTTCTGGGCAAGCAAACATCAAAACCATCAAAGTTCAGGTTTGAAGGCCTTTAAACTTTGTACCCGTATGTTCACCTCATAGTTTGCAGCATTGTTGCAAACAACCCATGGTTTATAGCTTAGCCAAACAACAAGTATTCTCACAAATGTATTATAAATCAAACAATACTGTATACGCTTTTCAGTTATTGTATTAAGAAACAAATATGATTTTGATTTTGACCCTCAACTGGGTCCAAATAATTTTCAGATTCTAGTGATAAATAATAATAAATAATGGAAAAAAGCATTTTCCAGTACATGTAATGTTAAATAAGTAACAATATACACTGAAACCCAAACATCTATCCAGTTCACTAAATAGTCCATCTAAGCTGTTCAGTTTTTGTTAAGTTCAGACTATACCAGTGTGTGCACATATAGCGTACAGCAGAAAATGCAGTGGTTGGCAGACGACTGGAAAAACAAGTGGGTGAAATTGGGTTTTTCATAAGTAGATGACCACAAACCGAGATTCCAATGACACAAATATCTTATACTTAATGAACTAAGGGAGAACGTTAAAAGACAAAAGGAAAAGGAGACACACAATCGTCATGGAGACAATTTCAAGCAGAAGGAAGTGCACAGACCCTTACAGTTACCATGGCAGCCTATCTTATGTACATTGTACTCCATGTTTCTGTATGTGGGTTATCAGGCGTGGGTGCAGTATTATTCCAGCCTGGTTGCATGGCTGATGCTACCTTAGATTGTAGACTGATGTTAAATGTCATCGCTAAGCTGGCGGTGGGCCTGAATATGACTCAACATCAAAATGTGACATGCCTGAGAGCCCTTATTTATTTTGCCCACAGATTTCATTACATGCTTTGTGCAGAAGTTGTGAGGAAATGGATTTGTTTAAGTCTTTGGTGGGAATTCCATCTACAGTCAGAAAAGAAGTGTACAATAACAGATGCCTAAAATATGTTTACCTTTAAAAGCTTGGGGTCTCACAGTACAGGTTTGGAGACATTACACATCCCACACAAAAGTGAGAGTTCAGACCTATATGGTCCATTGATGTATTAGTAGTGAGTGGTTCTGGTTTTATCTCTTTTCTAATAAATATCTGAATATATGTAATATAAATGATACCCAATAGTTATTACAAATCACTCTAACCTTGTCCATCAGACCACAGCAGGATATTATACAAGGTGTGAAAAAAAAACAATTAAAAAGAAAAAATCTATTCTACACGAAAAACAATGCCCTAGGATAACCTTCAGTATCATACAGTATAAGGCCCCTTACAGCCTGCTGCGGTGAAACCACTGTTCCAGCTTCTGATTACAGGCACTGTACCTGTGAAGAGATCCTGACCTCTGTTAGTGAGTGACTGTGCAGTGAGTGAAACTGGTCTTTGGAAAGGTGGGCCTGGAAATAAATGGCTGAGCTTTTTAAAGCTGTGGGTTCAAGCGTGGCAGCACACCTTGGGCTTGTTCAGCTCTAGGGATACGGTAAAGGTTATTTAAATGTCACTAGCAACCCCCCAACCCCAACCTCAAACACAGTGACACAGCAGCCAAGAAAAGAGTTATTTGCGAATGTGTCCGAAGCCCGAGGGCTATGGTGTGTGTGACAAAGTGTGTTTTGGGGAGTCTGTATGTGATGATTTTAAATGAGAGCAGTACACTACCGAGTATGACAAGTGTGATCTATGATACTGAGGTAACCAGCCACGGCCCACATGTCTGCATGCTAAAGGCTCAGTAAGTTAGTCTAACCCAGTGGTTCTGTCATTGGAATCAAAGCCCTAAAAACATTAAAAGATCACATTGTAGGCTTGCAATACAAATTATGGCCTCAAAAAATAAAAATACATACAAAAAACAGTCTCCATTGACTGGGAATCAAATGAACTACTGTGCGTCAGAAAGCCTTTAGATTGTTTCTTTCCTAACCTGCTATTTCTTCTACTACTACTACTACTACTACTACTACTACTGCATCGTATATTTCAATGGAAAAGCAGTGTACCATAATATCAAACTCATGATTGTTGAATATTGTGTTTTCTTTTCATAAATCAACGTGCCTAAATCAACTCAATCATCACAATTAAAATTACTTCACTAAGTACAATAAAAACAGTGACAGTGTCACTTAAATAACACCTCTCCAGAACCGCAGTTGATAGACAGCACAGATTTCCGACACTGATATCCCTTCCATAAAGGTGACAGTCCAATTACTTAGAATTCAATCAGCATTAACATCGTCACTGAGTCCAGACAACAGACATTAATAAGCTCCACATCGTCCTCGCCACTGCTGTCATTTGCCTCTCTTTCCCTCCCTCCTCCATCTGCCCTCAGTTCCATTCATTTGGTGCAGCTATTAATAGCCAGGCCACCCGCCTATCAATACCATCACTACTCCAGCAAGACAGAGGATGTGAGCATGGCCCAGCCTGTGGGATGAGAATAAATGAGCTGAAGCTTGGTCATATGTGATGAGAAACACAACACGGCTGATATGAAATAAAGAAAGAAGGAAAGAAAGGCAGTGTACGCAATGAAGTGATGGTACATAACAAAAGTCAGGCACTGTGGGAGAGAAAAGAAAAATAACACGGGAAAGGGGACATAAAGAGCAAAAGAAAAACTGTCCCAATTTAGCAGATATAGATGTTGAGAGAAACAGAAAAACAACATTTTACAAAATTTACACAGCAGGTAAAAGACAACTAAAAATATTTGACTGAGAAAAGAGAAATCTGCCATTTCTCTTGACATTTACAAACTGTTTCTTCAATTCGCATCTCAGTGGCTAAAACCTCATATTTATGGGTCCACATTCTTCAATCTCTAAATTTTTCTTATTTCCACCTATCCCCTCTCTCTGCTTATTGATCGAGACAAGCAGTTTCATTTGCCTTTGTGCAGTAGAGGAAGTCTATTGTATTATCCATGAAAGCAAGGATCTTTTCCTGCTTTGAGTCTTTATATCACCTGCTACTGCTGCTGTCTGATCTAGCTGGGCTTTCTCACCCTACACACTTGTTTAGAATCTTGTACTGAGAGTCTAAAGATGATCGCATGAGATACAACTACTTGACTAAATATGGAGATTAGTTTTACTGTACAGCAGGGGTTCCCAAACCTGGTCCTCAATGCCCACTGCCTTGCTTGTTTTCTAAAAATACTTGCCATACCCCCTGCTGATTACCTGGCTCAGGTGTGTTCAGTCAACCAGAAGCTGGAAGATACCAATTCACTTTGTCATCCCCACTCCACCCTCATCTGAGATTGTATCTTCCAATGCAGCAACTCTGTTCCAACTTAATATACTTCCTGTGCATTGAAGCTTTGACCTTTGCATTGACTATGACCACCTTATTACTTGCCTGCCTATTTTTATCCATCCAAGTCAAACATTTTGGATATATTTGAAAAAAAAAAAAAAGTTCTTAATTAGTTATTTTCTTATGACAACGGAGAACAAACACTTCAAACCCTTTATGTTGAGGTAAGCTTACTAAAAAGTTAAATCCATGCATACACTTGACCAGGTCATCCAGCACAAATTTCATGTGTGGTCAATGCACACATGTTCATATGATAGCATTTTCTCTACCCGCCTTTAACACAACTTAACAAATTTCATATTTAAACTGTACCAAATGGGTTATATATGTGGGTGGGCTCAGCCTGAAGAAATTTCTAATGTAAAATATTAAAGGTCCAAATATTCACTCTGAATTCTTCTAAGTTCTCTGGGAACATGGTTTGTATTCTAAATATTTTTACATAAAAACATGAAAAATATGTAAATGCTACTTGTTATAACCAGTTGTCTGTGTGTGTGTGTTTACCTTGGTGATGAGGATACGGTAATGCTCAAGCAAGTCATGGTTGTCGTGGCAACCAGCCAGCAGCTGCCAGACTTCAGCTCTGAGTGGCTCAGGAATGCCACTGCGAACCAACGAGGGCAAACCCTTTGGACGTGTGGACAGGTTCCCGTGCCTGACACACACACACACACACGGAAGTAATCCATTAATTTATAATCTCACTCAGTCCCATTCAATCACTTTAAATATGAATTATAATATTTGAGGTGCAGTAATAAATTGGCTTTTTATTATGTAATGTGGGTGCAAAGAACATTAAGGCACTCACAGCACGAAGACCAATAAAGTATTAAAGTTATATGCCTCTCACACGAAAGTATTCATATTAAAATTACATGAGTAACTCAAATGCAAATATGGTTTTCATCACTACTATGGCCATCTAGTGAGAGCTGACTGAACACCTATTTGCTTATTACTACTGGTACATGCAGTTATGTGGGAGCTGCTCAGTACAGACTACTTCTAAACAACTGCTCAAAGTTCACCATCTTGCTCAAATTTAGTAAAACTGCATTATGAGCTACAATCTTGAGTACAACAGGAAGAGATTTATATTTTTTTTACCTAAAGTTTAATTATAGGACTACCTGCCTCATTAAATAACATGTTAAAAATGGTATTTATTACAGCATTAGTATTACATACAGTATTAAACTACGGTATAACACTGTCTTTAAAGTATTAACCACAGTGCTGACATGTTGTTGGTGTTCTCCTACATGAGGAAACATCCTGCTTTTAAAAACACAATGTCAGCTCTTTTTAATGATGCTTGAAATCTCATCATAATGCACTTATTGAGGCCATATGAAAGAAATTTCCTGTAAACTACTTCACTTCATTGTGCTGATGCAACAACAAGAAAACAGGCTGTGAAATCAAATGAAAAGCCAAGCACATTCTTTATTCACTTAATTATTCTAATGTCTGTACCTAAAGCTGTATGCATACATTACTGGTTATACCGCAAACGTGGAAATGCGTAAATGCTCTAGAATATTACCATTATCAAGAATATTAGAATAATCACAGTATGTGTTCAAAACAAATCAACAACTGCATCTAAAAGGAAATGTGTTTCATACAAATTGGGATGATAGAACTATTGAACTACAATAATGTAGATGACCGTGCCAGATGACCCAAGTTTTTAAGTGTTTTAGTTATTTACTTATTTTTCTGACTGTTAATATTGGCACAATCTCCATGTCTGTATGAGTCGCCTCTAAAACGTCACCCTATTATGCATCTATTGTTTTTATTTATCTCCATTTCCCCTTTCCTCAATTATACCTCTGTTTCCACAGCTCTTGATCCAGATTTCGAATGTCTACGACCCGTCTCATTTAATCCAAATGTCAGTCTTGATGTCTGCATATCTCAGTCGTTTTGTCACTTTTGAAGCCTTACCATCTATTGAGGATTCCACCCCAGGACTCAAGGATTTTCTCAGGACAGTCTTTGGAAACATCTCCTGTCCCACTGGAGATTTCACTGTCACTATCTGCAGGAAACACACACACAGAGATATTAACGGACATTCTGGGCATTTAGTTCATTCTTGACATCTACAACCTTTGTCTATGTAATACAGACCTCAGACTGTAATGTTTTCTTTGGGTTTAAATAGAAAATATACAGTATAGACATACTTCAAACTAAATCCAAATCCATTTCAAGGAACTCTGAACTGTGCTGCACATTTTAAAATGTGTTAATATTGATGGCACACACTCAAAATAGAAACAGGAGTGCCTGTGCAGTGCCTACACCTTCCATTACTGCTGCTGTCTGGTGGTTCGTGAGGCAGACAAGAGGCAATCAGCACAGCAAACCACTTGTGTTTAGATGCAGAAGCACTAATTGACTGTCTGGCCTGCTCTGCTGTTGAAGAGATGAACTGATCCCCACATAGAGACCACCCACTGAAAGAAACATACATACAGAGGGTCACACTGTGTTGCCAGCACGTATGCCAATAATATGTATAGTTTATAATGTTGCTGCAACACAAAGTGTGGTTGTGCATAAATGTTTTACATGTTGAAAAAATAAAGACACAATATATGATAATATATATGATAAGAGTGACTCACACAGACACCAACTCTTCTTGTAGTCTGTAATACTTCTCACAAAATCTTTTTAAAGGAAAATAATTTTCTATATTAATTCTGGTATAAAAATACAAGATGAATAGCCATTCAAAGTCATATTGATTTACCCAGCAAATGTGCAAACATGAACAATAGGCTGTGTTCAAGGATGTGTTCACACAGACTCCTGATTCAGCTGGGTTAGGTGGGGTAAACAGTGGGGGCCAGTACCACTGAGGCCTTGACATTAAGTAATAAGTTAAGTTATTTTCTTCTAGAACATGCTGCCACTATGCTCAATACACTGCTGTTGCTATACATCTTCACAGCTTCAGCAGGAGCTTTTCAGGCCTTTATAAATGCTTGATGAGCCCTTTCAAATGGCTTAGACCCAGCACAAAGCTGCTGCCTCTGTCCTCAGATTGGCTTAGGTCACATGGTGGGGAAGCAAGAGTCCAATGCCACTACCACTGCTTTACCAGGTGATGAAAGAAACTGTGAAGATGATGGCTGTTACCTTTTAATCTAGAAAGTGGCTAAGCATTTGCTGTTGGATTATTTGCAAACAGCGCCTCTCTGATGTTGAAGCTACTAGTGGATTGGTTTTCTCTATGCTGAAGTGAGTACCATTACCTACCTACCTACCTACCTTTTACATTCTGTAATTATTTTAACAAATTTAACAAGCATCACAAAGTATGGTGTGAAAAGTAAATCAACAAAAAGAGAATCAGATTCGGATTCAGATTAGGCACATTTTCCACATCCACAGCTTCTATCGATCAGTTCATTAACTACACCTGCTTATAGTTCATAGTTGTGGGGAGACCGAAGCCAATCCCAGCTGACACTGACGGAGAGGCAGACAACCATTCAGGCTCATATTCACACCTATGAGCAACTTAGAATCACCAGTTGAGCTAGTCTTATTAATCAGTCTTTGGACGGTGGGAGAAACTCGATCACCCGGAAGAAACCAACACAGGAAAACTCACATCCAAGCCCCTAGCTGGCCCGCAGGTTTGAACCCAGAACCTTCTTGCTGTCAGGTGATGGAGATAACCACTGCACCGCCATGCACCACTTTTCCAGAAGAAAAAAAAACACCTTAATGAATTGAATGTGTTTGTGTGTTCACAGCAGTGGCATCGACACTGGCTAAGTATTCATTTCTGTACACAATGAGGCCAGCATCCAGCTCCACAGCCCTCAGCACCTCCAATTTTCAGTTTGGGGAGAGGAGAAGGGTGTTATAGAAAAAGCCCTCTGAATGGCTCCCACATTGCACATTGAAAGCCGTCAGCTCCAGCCTTGACAGCTGACTTGTGACTTTGGGTGAGTTGGCAGCTAGACACACAGAGACAATTTCTGTCTCTCTAATACATTTCAGTGGTTAAAGGTTAAAAATGATGACTGTTAACAAAGAAAAGGAAAAAGCAACACAAAAGATGATCAGCCTCCAACACTGGATGTTGCCATCACAATTTAAAAAAATAATTCTACAGTATATTTTGTACACTTCGATTTTCATATGCTGAGTTCAGTTTTCCACCATATATATAATTTTATATAGATACATAAAACAAAAACCACTAATGGGCAAAATACGTCAACAGTACATATACACACAAACAGTCACCAGTTAAAATGAGCACAGACGTGTACCTTTATCAAAACCAGTAATATCATAAAGCATGCAGGCTGATTTGTGGTCAGGCCTAATCTGCAAACCTGCATTACAAAGAGAGTGGTCAGGTGGAAATGCTAGTGCTGTTTATATTAGTGTGCTGAAACTAGGTCATATTTGGAAACCAATGGAGTCCAAGAGTCAGTGTTGGTGCTGTTAATGCTGCTGCTGTTCTGCCTCCATCTTTCTAGAACAGCTGTAATTACCAACAAGAAAATATTCACTGTGCTCTGACTTCTCACTTACAGTATGAGGCAATGCCATTATAAGCTTGATTGAACTTTCACTCTCACTATCCTGTATGATTATCATTGATGCAAATTTGCATTTCAGTCTGTTTGCATTTACCCAGAGTTCCAAAGTTCAATTTTAAATATGTAAATTATAATATAAAACACATAATGTACATTTCACACATTCAAACAAACATACTACATAAACACTTTGAGATGTTTGTGTTGGTAAACTTCAATTTCAGACCGAATATCTGGATCTCATTTAGATGGGTTGTTCATGTCCACCAGAAAAAAACTATGCGACTGTTGGATATATGGAATCTAAAGCATGCACTGCCTCCAACAAGCCATTTCTAGTGAAGCAATTCTTTTTTTCTGCCTCTAAAGGTTCACAAAAGTGAAAATATTTTTTCTCTGACACTGAAAGGCGCTACGCCACGTGAGGTTGCATTTTTCAATCAAGCAAGATTTGGAAGACAAATTACATTGAGTTGTGGCACCTGGGTGTGTGAGTCCATATGTGTGTGTCTGTGTGAGTGCGTTTGTGCATTTGGAGTGAAAGCATTCTGATAAAAAAAAAAAATCTTATCACAGATTTCCAGAGACACAGAAAGGCTGGTTGGCTTTACAAAGGCCTGAACAATTAGGCAGTATGACTTTAGTGACTATGTACTACGGAATTGTAAGTTCATATTGTATACATTGTACTAAAAAGAGCAGGGGAGAAGAAGAGATATAGCCATACCGTCATCAGCCTCTTCCTCCTCAGTGGGCGAGGCCAGTCGTCCTCTTCCTTCATTGTTTCTCTCTGCCTCCCTCTGAAGACTCACCACCTCATACACAGCATCGCTCTGACCCACCTTCTCTGGTGCCTGCTGTACACACACATACATGTACATGATCAGACTTGATTGAACACTGAACCTTGAACCTTGTTTGAAGTGGAAACAGTTTTATAAAGTTAGAAGATTTTTTTGGGAAAAATGTATAAATAAACTTAAACAATATCAATCTTAAAGAAAAAGTTAGCAAACTTAAGAGCTGAAAATGACAATAAATCACTGCCAAGTTGACCACAGAATTACTGACACATGCTGTGTCTGCAGCACAATGTAAAGTTTTGATCAACTCATATCAACACAGATAACACTAGTCAACTAATTTTCAAAACAATTTTGTTCCCTGAATAACACTATAGTTAAATTTTACTTGCTGAACATGATGATGAAATCAGAATTCATCTGTCATGTAAGGCTTTAGAGAGACAATAGCATTTTCTATTTAACTGCATAGGGTGGTTCACGTGTCTGTCAATGTAAAAAAACAAAACAAAATGGAAGTTGGTTGATACCTCCTTTCCTATTGGTAGTATATTGATATATATAGTAGTATATACTGCATTGATAGATATAGAGCAAAAATGAACAGACATAGACAGAGCATATATCAAGTCTAGACTGTAAAATTGGTTAATGAAGTAAATAACCTTAAATTCAACACAATAAACAAAAGAAATGCACAAGAGAACAAAGTCCCCAGCATGTTGACCTTGGGTGTCATAAGCTAGTGATATTTATTTCTGGTCTATTCAATTACTATAGTGCTTTTGCCTCTTTCCTCTACCTGGTAGAATGGATCAATGGGCTGCATTGATCTGCCCACTCATATGGCGTCTAGTGACTAACCCAAGTCAGTGATGAGAACACAAATTAGGAGATAATATCAAGCATGGCCTATTTTTGGAGAAAATCTGGGGGGGGTTAGGTAACACATTTGCTTTGCTATGGCCTCTGCCAGTGAACAGTTAACCCTATGGGATGAATTATTAACTATAATAAAACTGTGACAAATCTGAGCCAAGAAAGGCCAGCTGCACAAACATATCCTTACATAATGAGATTTTATATTTCTGGTCTATTAAAAAGAAAGAAGAGAAAATGACCAGTCATCGTTTATTGATATACTGTATGAAGAAATAATACAGTGCTGTAAAAAAGAACATCCCTCCTTCTGATTCTTTTTTTTTTTTGCATATTTGTCATACTTAAATGTTTTAGATAAAACAAATTTTAATATTACACAAAGATAACCCTAGTAAATACAAAAAACAGTTTTTAAATGATGATTTCATTGAATTAAAAAAAGCTGTCCAAACCTGCTTTGACCTATCTGATAAAGCAATTACCACTGAAACACAGTGACAGGTTGTGCCACCCCTGACAGCAACAACTGCAATCAAGCAAATGCGATAACTGTCAGGAGTCTTTACATCAATGTGGAACAATTTTGGCCCACTCTTCTTTGCAGAATTGAATGTTATGACAAGTCGTCCAAGTGGCAAAGCTGCAAAGCAAAGCAGTCCCAGATCATCACACTACCACTACCATGAATGTTTTGGGGGCGTTTTTATGCAGTGTTAGTTTTATGCCAGATGTAACACACACACGTTCCAAAAAGTTCAACTTTTGTCTCATCCGTTCACAGTATATCTGTCCAAAAGTGTGGGGGATGAACAAGATGTTTTCTGGTAAATGTGAGACGAGCCTTTGTGTTCTTTTTGGTCAACATTGGCTTTTATC
>JAUBNQ010000020.1:17781005-17795249 GCA_032353495.1 Ctenopoma kingsleyae
AGGGTCAATTGCTGGTGATTGCAAATGACGGTGGCCTTTAAAGTAAGTTTGAGACGATTAACACACCAGCATTTGAATTGCCACAATAGAGATCGGCTTTTTCAACACCCCCACCCCCACCCCCCAGGGCGATATATATCATGTATCGCAATATAGCTTAAAAATATCGCAATATTCTTTTAAGGCCATATCGCCCAGCCCTACGTGTAGTATTATAATTTGTTTGATCATGATTGTTGTTGAATCATTTAAGGGCAAAAAATAAATCAGGAAGGTGGCAAATACTTTTTCCACAGGACTCTTTAAATGTTTTTTGCGAGACGAACGCCTTTTTATCACAACAAATACAACAACAATTTTCTTGCTGTAGCCTAAACTTAGACTTTACCTTGTCTAAATCTGGCATTGACTAGATCTTGACAGGACTTGACAATCTTAAAATCAATAGAATTATCAAAAACAATCAGTACCTGGTACGTAATGGATGATGTGGCAACATGACACAATAGGACTACATTACATATTGTATATGTGTGTGTGATTTTCATCTTCCACAAAACCCTCCACACAATATTATCTTTTAATTAGCTCTTAACCACAGCACCAGTCCAACACTCTTCCATTTACTGAGGCGATAACTAGAGAGGCAATCAGGCGGACGAGTCAGACCGCCGCTGTTAATTACCCACACGCCAATAATGAGACAGAGCCTCTTATTAGCTCCCTACAATCCAAAGCTTCCGCACACTCCAATGCTTTGCCAGCTCCCCACGGCCCACCAAAGAAGATCTGCTTTTTAACAGGGGAGAAGAAGCTTACAGTTGAACTTTATTTCTTTAAGCTCCTGCAGCAACTGCTCCGGCTAGGGTTCCTTGTGCTGTTACAATGTACAGTAAGAATGTGTATTCTTTACTCTCTCTCCTTATTTAATCATGTAAAACTGGAAGAGGGAACCCAAAATGGCAAATTTTTCAGGGCATGTTGTGTTACTCGCTACACATCAATGTTAAGATATTGTTTATTACATAGAGATGTAAAACCTTGAGCACAACCAAAGACAAAAAGGATGGGTCAAGGGTGCATTCAACCAAAGTCAAGGTTCAGTTTCTTGAATTATAGTAAATACAAGAAAGTTTCCTTGTAGATTTTGGTGTACACACTTTTTACCTTTGGACTGCATATAGCCGTACATCAGCTCACAAGTTCGATGTGATAAGTGACATGAAGCGTACTTGCTATTAATTTTTAGGGATAAGTAAATGTGTCTACTGGAGTACTCTGATCTTTCCGGGCAACCACACACAAAATTGTCTAGCACTGAACAATTGCTAGCATGTTTTTCTTCTTGACAAGTTTGGATCTTATCAGGGCTCTTAGTTTGTAGTAATTCAGAATTTACAGAACCCGAATGGTAATTGCTGGTGTCTTCTCCTTGTAAGTCGCTTTGGATAAAAGCGTCTGCCAAATAAAGTAAAGTACTCTAGTTATTACCAAACTATTCTGTGAACCAAATAAAACAAAGTATGAAAATGTGTGCAGAACTGCAAGGTGTACTAGCAGAGATAGGTAGATAATAGAGATACCTGTCTGAGTTTGAGGTAAAACGTCTCAGTGAAGGTTTTGCGGCTGAAGTACCAAAAGCGTTCATTTGATGGATAGACCCTGGCCAGTGTTTCCAACAGGAAGCGAACTGGTTCCACCACTTCGGTCACAACCAGGTCCACTGCCACTGTCATATAGACTTGCTTATCTGAACAAATCAAGAAGAAAATGCAAAGTTACTTTGGCAGTATTACTTCTCTTTTACTACAACATGAATTAACCTCCAGTATGCAAAAGAGGACATTGATTTCAGTGAAACCCATTTACCAACTGTCTACACTGATAATAATCTGAAATTTACAGTGTATTTACATCTGATATCCTGGGATACAAATGTTTACTCTGCTTGACAATCCCTGAACCTTTTCCAAGTTTTTAGAGTGCAGCAGAGATTTGGGTTTATACAACATACACAAAGAGATAGGAGATTCTAACTAACAAATCATTGCCGTTTCTGTTGGAGACAGTCTAATTATTAAAACAAATAATAAACAAGTGAGAAAAGGACAGAGTTAGGACAGATGTTGCCATTTTAATCAGCTTGTGGAAAGAAAAGTTCCATGATTTTAATGTAATTGTAATTACAAAAATGTCAAGCACAAGCTACTAGTTCAGGGAAATGTTTCTGAGATGTCAATAATGAACTGCTAGTCTCATACTACTAACACTTGGTTTACTGCAGGAATACAGATGCTTGTTTCTGTGGTTCAGGCTGCCTAAATAGCTGTGGCATTGCAGGCAACATGTCACATTATAACACAATCTGGAATCAAAATTAATTATAGAGATTATATGAAAGCTACTTTTAGCTTTGGCACACTCATTTTTTCATCAGATTCACAAGGCAGTCACCTGAAATGGTTTTCAATTCACAGACTGCCTTATTAAGAGTTAATTTGTGACATTTCTTGCATTCTTAATGTTCTTTAGACCATCAGTTGCCTTGTGCAAAGGCAGGGTGGGTAAAGAGTCAATAGTGCTACAACTACTGTACAGATCTGTATTATGACAAGAAACGCTCAGTAAAGTAAAGACAGTCTGTTCTTACTTTAAGAAATGAAGGTCAGTCAACCCAAAAACTATCCTTTGGTCTGATTAGTCCAAATTTAAAATTTTTGTTAGCTGTAGAGGGGGTGAATGAACAGTTCCTGAATGTGTGGTTCCCACTCTGAAGCATAGAGAAGCTGTGATGGTGTGGGGGTCAATATGACAAGATTGAGCAAAGCTGTCAACAAACATATTCTGGTTTGTTTCACACTTTTTTTGTTGACAAAATAATTCCATACGTGTTGTTTCATAGTTTGGATGTCTTCAGTAATTCATATACAACATTGAAATTAATAAAAATAAGAGAAATCACTGAAGGAGTCTAAACGTTTGACTCGTATGTACGTATTAACCAGAGGTTTGATATCTGATCATATCTAACTGATTACTTGCTCAGAAGAAAATTACTCAATAATCTGGACCCTGACCAGCACTTCCACAGGAAGGCAAGCCTTTCACAAAATCACCACCAGTTCTAAATCGCACAAAAATGCATCATAATGAATGAAAAACAAGGAACGTCAACACCATTTCAGAGCACACTAGTAGCCTAATGCTTTGTACACGTCTCGAGCTGGAGACCTTCGTTACACGTCACACCGTCTCTCTCCCCATGTTTCCTGTCTACCCTCTGTCAATCAATCAAATAATGGCTGATTTATTTGATTTGTAAGATACAAAAAACACATTTGTATATTTACTATCAACACAATGTAACTGTGCAGATTTAACTCTCTCTCTCTGTTTTTCTGTGTGTGTGTGTTGAAGTTGGGCTTTACATTCCCTGACCCCCATAATATCGACTGCTTTGACAGAGCTGCCATCCACATTCAAGTCAAACTCTCATTGAGTCAGCAACTTGCCAAGTTGTGTAATTTGTTATCTGTGATGGATTTTCTGAGGTGAGCTTTCCACCTAGATGACACATAAATATTGCCCTTTTTATTAAGACAGTAAAATGGTCTCTTCACAGATAAATTACATAATTTAAAAACTGCTATCTTTAACATTCCAAGTTTTTATAGTTTTGTCCACTTAATTAATTCATATTTAATTTGATGTTCTTTTTGAATTCTGGTTCTAGAGGTCAATATTCAGAAAACATAAAAAAAATAAAACCCCATGCTGAGGAGCCTCATCATGAAAAACAACAAGCCAATAAAAAATGCAAATTGTATTATGTCCAATAACTGCATAGCAGGACTCCAGGCAAGACTGCAAAGTAAATTACATAACAATAATTACCTCAAAATGCTGCTTTTAATTCTATTTTTCACATGAGTAAGTGTCAACAACTTTGCTGCCTGATGCAATGTGTTCACACATCCATGTGTGAAAACACGCCAAACTTTGACAAGCAATGGATTACAGGCCACGCATGAGACTATATGCTATGCAAGAAACAAGAACAGGCAATTAACACATCTTTTGTGCAGTCCCACGCCACATTTGTGAAAATAAGTTATGAAAATAATTCATAGATCATGTGTGTGAACAACCAGTAAATAGGCAATGAACTCTTCATGATGTTCCATACAATTTTCAGTGACAGACAGATCTGGAGTTCAAGGTTGCATTTCTGGCTGAAGCTCCGGACTACATTAAGGGACAATGGTTTTCCAAAGTGCTCTCCAGTCCATGTGGCTGTATTCATCACAGTGGTATGACTGTTTCTCATTCAATGCTGCCTGATTCCACCCTTTGCCTTTAAACAGAGATTTCTTCACCGTCCATGAATATTTTACACCGTGGAAAGACCTAAATTCTTTGCAATATTGTGAGGAGAAATATTGTTATTGAACTTACTGCATCAAGTCTGCCAAGTAAAGTAAAGTAAAGTAAATTCAAATGGATTTATTAGCATGACCATATTCAGTTGCAGTATTGCCAAAGCACTGTGTAGTAACAATTTCTATAACATTAACAGCTACTAAAGCAATACTAAGTGCAAAATGGTATAATTGTTTAATCAAGAGATAATCTCTCACCAAGCTTGGCACACAGTGGTATTAGCAAGAATCTGGACAATATATATCATACAAATCATATGACTCACTAAATTTCTATATTTTGATATCCTGATTTTTTTTAAATCTAATTTTAGGAAAACTGTCATCGTATAAAGAACAACTTGTGTTGTTACACTGGAGTCAAATGGATGAGAATAGATTCCAACACTGTTTTCTATCTTACTGTTCAAGTTCAAGCAAACCAATTTTAGTTTTTATTACCTTATGAAAAAAATCCCAGCTTTTATGGAAATGGGGCTTGTATGAATGCATATTTTCAGTATTTAAAAGCACTGGTCTAGGTCAAGTCTACGTACTGTAAAATGTGTGATCTCACACAGGAAGGGGAAAATAACTCTTACCTTTGGGTGTGTCTTCATTCAGCGGCTGGAATGCCGGCATGTTGGGGTTCCATGTTCCAGTGATAACGTAGGCCTTCCCATCAGAGCTCTTCCCCATTGACTCCTGCATAAGTATCAATCCATGACTTGTGTTCTTGTGATAATTCTATGTTAGATACTGTAAACCCCAACACACTCAAGCATGACTACATACATGTATACATAAAAAAAACAAATCCAAATGTGCTAAGTCAACCCATTCCACTGCATCCACTACTCACAAACTTCCAATACTGTACATACTGTAAACTGTACCAACAAAATGAGTTAAAGTGGGTTCTGCTCACCATGTCTAGTAAATGCATGTCACTATTGCAAACCTTCTGTCCTGGACTCAGCAGCATCCCGAAACACCTAAAGGGAAGTCACAGTGTGAACAATCACAAATCAATAATCACTAATTCCATTGCAGAACTACAGACTGCATTCACCAGTAGAGTGAGTTGAATTAGCAAAAACTAAAATGAAACTTGAATGTGGAAAAAAAACTGAAATGACCAAACTACACTCAATATTATAATGTTAATGTGTTCTAATATTTTCAGCATTTCAGGCATTAAGCTGAATCTCAGAAAGCCTTGGTCAGTTTGAGTCCTAAGGTGATCATCTTGGCTAAAACTAAAAATTGTCACGATAACCTGTGTAGCCCTGGCATTTCTGAGCACCTTCAGGGTAATTAAAGAATACAGAAAAGGCCAGCACTGACACAGAAAGGTAAAAAGCAAGAATAAAGAAAATCTTGTAATGTAATGTAATTCAATGTAACACACAAACTATTACAGTTCTTTGAGGACTAAAGTTGTCCTTTCAACAGTAAGTCTATAACACCCTCTGCCCAATCTCTACTTTATTAATATAGCTTATGTTGCTTCCACTTCATCATACCAATAAAAACATTAATGACTTGATTTAGTAAGATGCTTGAAGCATTAGGTCGGTGATGCCATTAAGTGGTCAAAATAGGAATCTCTCAGTTTCAGAAATGTATTACGTAAGAATACATTTACAGTTAACCCAGCACAAGTGAAACAGGTTTTACCAAGAAGGGGTCAAAGTGATATTTAAATAGAATTAGTAAGAGTAGGTAGAAACTAGGGTTGCACGATTAATATAATCGCAATCGCAATCTCGATGTCAGTCTGTGCGATTACATGAACGCAAAAAGCTGCAATTTAAATGATTAGTACGTGGACTGAAGCGACGATCTATTATCTCTCATTCACTCGAAGTTTACCAGCTGATTAATGTGAGACTGACGGATCAGTTTGTTAGCTTAAAAACAGTTGTGTAAGATATTATCTGTAACCTATTAACTCTACGGATGATCAGGTGAAGTCTGTGTCCACTTATTTAGCTCGACTGTTCTGATCATGTTGGTTCTGTTAACGACCTGACACATGTATTTATAACTATGCGTATTCATAAGTAAGAATAAGAAAACACGTGAGAGGTGACTGATGCTGTGTGTGTGCAGCAGCAGTAAAACTTTTAAAAGTTGAGCTTAACGCGCCTCCAAAAAACCAAACTTCACAGTATTATAACAACATGACACAGTAACGTGTACTCTGTGTCATTAACTGCAGAAAAAAATCCTCTCACATCCTTCTCTCCATACAGGTAACTTTATAAATCATTAATGAATCAAACAACAGTCACTTATTTTAAATTTGATCCATGATGATGAAGATACAGAAAAATGTAAATCCTTGCCATAAATAAAAAATTATACAGAACACCCCCGTGAATACTTTCGATAATTTCTTATAAAGCGGAGCTCAGCTCACCTGTAGTTTGCAATGTGAGAGAGATGATTGGCTGCGGCAAGAACATTTAGCCAATCACAGGCAGAGAGGGGCGGGGCAGACCTTTGTTTTGTCAAAAAAGTATAATTTGCCTGTTATTTACCTCTGTTGTCATAGTTACTAATATGTTATGTATAATGATTAGATTCAGTTATGAAATATTTTAAACTCAAAATCAGCTGTTTAAAATTAGTAAAGATTGAAGGTTGATCTAATAATCATGAATTAGGTCTGTGTAGGACCAGTAATATAAGATGCTCTTTACTGTTCTTAACATAATATTGTGACAGTCAGGTCTCACTATCACATTAAATCTCCCACAGTTTATCAAAAACTCTACTGACAGAGAGTAAAAAATGCACAGGACCTAATGATGTAGTTGAACCTGCCTCTCAGTAGCTTATGTTAATTTAACATCCAGAAATTTTTCTATATCTATGTGTTTATTGTTATTTTACAAGCAAGTGCCCTTTATCGTATCTCATATCGCAATATTGATCTCAATAATCTCAATATGACTTTTTTCCCAAATCGTACAGCCCTAGTAGAAACACTTCCAGGGAAAAATCATTTCATGCAGCATATCATGCACTGCATCCAGACAAAAAGAATTAACCATTTAAACAGAATTAATATTAATAAGATTAGAAGAGCTTCCACTGAAATTATTCTAAACCACATTTCAGGTGTTTTTCTCCATCTCACAGCAATAGGAGGTAAAGAGTGAGGATAAAAAGGGGGGTGATGAAGTTGACCTAGTTTTTCAGTTATACCCTACTGCTAGAACATGTAAACACAGACAAAAAATATTTTTTATTTTTCGGATGACAATTATATAAACAATATAATAATTGAATATATTAAAATTATTAAGTATATTATTGTTTTTATTAGTAGTATTAGTAGTAGTAGTATTTATTTTTGTTGATGTTCCTTATTTTAACCACTTTGTGCACATTGTGACAACAACCCCATTCAAGCAGTCAGTGAGTGGTGCTTTCATGTGGAAAGTCACTGTGTAATTTACCATAATGAAGTTTAAAACAATAATTTTGTATGCTCTGTTCATACCTAGAATGTGTAGTGGAGTGTTCTTTAGCTCTACACCATTACATCCTTTAGTTCTGCTCATTTGTCCTGCTGAGACAGATGCCATCTAAACCAAGATAGCTGAAAATGTTCAGCGTCTTCAACATCTCTCTTTGTCCAATAACTACGTATATCAAATATAGTATGTTAAACCAACAACCCAGAAAAAAAGCTAAAACTGGTGAATGCAGTCATGTAGGTGGTGAATGAATAAATGCAATCAACACCTAAACCAGCTTTATATTGGGAGATTATTAGGATCTTGAATACCTCTCGATTATCAACTCCTTGTTGCACATTTGCTGAACTGAAACCATAACCTTCTTCTGCACACCATGTCGCAGCTTGAAGTAGAATTTATCTCTGTCCTTAGGAACTGGACTGTGGAGAGGAAAAATATGTTATTATAGGGCAACTGTAAGTGCATTTTGATTTGTTAATTGCTGTTAGTATGATTAACCCAGTAACGGATAAAGCATGACATGCCTCAGGTTTTCTCCCAGGTATGTTTTATTATAAGTATCTTCTGTGCTTTCAGCTTTTTAGACATTTTACTTAAGATGAGACAAAAGCTAAGAAAACGAAAATATCTCTAAAATACTTTTAAAAAATTCAGGCTTCAGGTTCTTTACAAACATTGACATAAATTGGTTTTGTAACAGCCAAGATGAAGAGATCTTTTAATTGCCCATTGGGGATAAATAAAGTGTTTCTTGATCTTGATCTGTCATAGCCATAGCCCGGAGCTGATAGTATAGGAAATATATATATATATATATATATATAAAATTAAATAAAAAAATAATGTCCACTACCACTACTGGCACTACATTAGAATTCAGCAACATCAAACTTCCATAATAGTGCATATAGATGCAAATTCTCTCTCTAATTTCTAAATGTGTATGTGTGGACCAAGTACCTGTAGTTGCCCTTGCCATCATCCTCTTTGATCTCAAGTGAGACAGTGAAGGTGTAGAGGTCACTGTCAGGGGAACTGTACAGTGGCGTGTCCCGAATGTCTGCCGGCCGGGAAGAACGACGAAAGGCTGTGGAGAAACTGTACAGGATGCGACTGACCTGGACGAAAGGGAACAAAAGAAGAGGATGAATAAAAGCAGAATTTAAGAGTGAGCAGTGGCAAATTTAAATGCAAACAGGATTAATAGAACCAAACAAATTAACTCAACATGACAATAAAAGGCAGTAGCAATAAAGAACAGAGCATAATGAACTTAAGGAAATAACAGGCAACAGCGCCCTCAGCTGGTTTAGTAGTGTTTGTACTTACAGGACTGTAGTCAGTCACAGGTTCCATTATTCCATTAGTATACAGTACAGATAAACTATGTTAGAAATACTATAATGTTCATTCTTGAAGATTAAGGATTTCTAGTGTAGCTAGCTTCACAATTTTACCATTTGGAAATATATAAAGTAAAGAAGGAAAAACAATGCATTGGTTGTGAAGGTCTATTATTACTATACTACTATACTACTGAGGCAGCAGTTTTACTTGTATATCATGACATATAACATTTCTCAATAAAAAAAAAAAGATTTAAATGCTCCATCCACAGCAGAATTGTTGGTTATGTGGACAAAACACAAAAGTAACTCACAGCTTCTTTAATGTGACAGGAGAACACGTGAATCTGAAAGTCCTCCGAACTTCTGTAACTCTCAGTGAAGGAGAAACAGTCACTCTCCACTGACCCCTCGCGGCCACGAGCACAGAACAGCACCTTGTAGATGGGAAACGATGCTATCTCTGTACCTGAAGCCTGGTCCACAATCCTGCAAAAAGGTATATCATTTTACATGATTCAACGTAAAGGTAAATTAAAGGCATCATTTAAGTTGATTTAATCCTAAACAAGTGTGATTTTCTAAATTATGTCTATAAACCTGTAACATGAGATCTCAGAGCAAATACTGTATATATTTTTATTTTATTATATATTAATATTTATATTATAAGCTTTAAAATGTGCAATACAATGTACATTGTTTTCAGATACCTCATATCAATTCTTTCAGGTCAAAATAATTTCTGTATGGTAACAGTCTACGTCAACAAACAACATTTCATTCTATTTTTCACCGAACTTCCACCAAGGGCTACAGCGACCATGTCAGTGTGATCTAGCACTGCAGACATGTCCACATTTGCAACATGATCAAAACAACAACAACAAAAACGATGCCTCACTTCCTCTTTTGTTTATCTAAAGACTTTATGTTCCCTTTTCACTTTATGACTCAGTACAGTTCAAATGTTTCTCTCAACAGATGTAATATCTATTGTCACTTCATTTGTCCTGTTGGTTATCAGGCATCATAAGTGATTGGTACCTTTAAAAAGTATATAAGGAATGCTTCTTGATGTCCTAGAATCCAACTGAAACCTGCATTATATGGCTGAGTTTCTTTACTCCCAATCTACAGTTAATGAATCAATTAAACTACCATTCTCCTTAAACACATCTACTTTCCATTCACTGGACTATTTTATTTGGTCCAGGACTCAATTCCTCTCCCTTTCTCTCACTCATACACACAATCTCTCCTATTTGTGTGGCTGACCTGACAGATCCATCTGGACCACATGGAACATGCAGGGTGATAGGGATAGGGATGGCGCTTTCAGCTCGCAGTGTGGCCATGGCCCTCTGTGCCTCTGCTTCGTTGCGAGGGGCTTTGACCCAGGTGCAACCCAGGTAGGAAAGTTTGTTGAACTGCACACTGTCTTCCTCCTGGGCCATGGGGATGGATGGTACCAGACATGACTCTGTGGACAAACAAGGTTGTGATATTGCTGGAGCTGAACTGTGTTCCTGGGAGTTTCTGTCACACAGGTGCATTAATAGAAGAAAAAAAAACACAACTGAGAACATAAAGAGACGGCAAGACAACAGCATGATACATTTGAGGGGCAAGTCTTCTCTAAAATGACTTTTGACGCGGAACTTTCACACAGGCAAACAGGAAGTAGAACAATGGCAGCAGCTGCTGTGCTTCCACTGCCATGCTTACAATTTCCTCTTTGCTCACACTGCAGTTGTGCAGCGCCAAACACTAGTGCCAAGGAAGATGTGAAAAATAAAACAAACAGAAGTCATTAAATAAAACAATCCCATTGTACTATTTTTTATTTTTATTTCTTATTACATCTATGGGGTTAACTCAACTTACCCCCTAAGGCATATACTGTATGAAGTTATTATCCTTAAGCACCCAAAACCATTATCAGCTGCCAGAAAATACAGACCTGTTCTTACATCATAAGTTTGAACCTACCTTGATTTTTTGCAGTTTGCTGTGCTACAAATGTCATTGTTGGCAACAATGTGAACTCAACTATTTATCTTGGGAGAGACAGCTAGCATGCACTTCCTACTTCTGTAACGCATGGTATCACTAGTAGTTTCATTTCACCTGTAAGTGAGGTTCTTCATCTGAAGGACTCATACGCCCACAGCATCCAAAAATACATACAAAGATACTTTTCAGTAGCATTTCTCTCCTCTAAACCTGGGCCTGACACTGTGCTGAAACATCTGGTCTCTCAAAGGAAAGTGGATTTAAGTCACAGACAGGCACATTTGTTTTGTTTTATTTTGTGTACAGTAGTTGGGAGTTTAGGTATCTCATACCCATTTAAAAAACAGAACTATAACTAAACAGGGATGGGCAAGAAAAACAAATGTAAACACTGTCATAATGCATTAGTAATTTTTGCCAGAGCAGAATCACACCACAGAATCTCAAAATAATAAATATAATTAATGTGATTGATGTCATGACCCTATAAATCCCTGATAATGACATAATAATAATTATTCAGCACCATTAGTGTTAGATGTTCTAAATCAGACAGTAATGATGCATGGCATCGGCCTTGGACTTTATTTCAACCATTACTGAGTACTGTTGTTGAACTGATGTTTGTTTAGCTGTCTGGTCCAACCTGTCCTTGCTGATATGCAGAGCAGTAAGGCCAATGTCAAAGCATTCAGACGCAAGCTATGCAAATCTGATATCCATAGGACTGTGAAGACTTCATATGAAGATTTAGAGTTTGTACCTGGAGATGGGGGTTCCACAACTTGACTCACTGGGTCCTTGTGTTTCTCCATCTTTTCGACACTGCTCTTCTCCACCTTCACCTCATCTTCATCATCCAACACCTCCTCCATTGCTTTCTCCAGTTGCTCACTCCCATTCCAAGACATCTAAGAAACAAAGGAAAAGAGGACATGGGGCAAGACAAACATAGGGAGGTAAGACATGGTCAGAAAAAGGATAGATAAAGATGGAGATGTGGAGCTTCCTGACCTGAGTCTGTGCTTTCCACAAATTATCAACATATTTTCATGAATTGTAGTCACAACAACACCTTATAAAATCCAGGTATATAGCTGGTGTGATCTAATCAGCCACACCAGTTCCTGTTGCAGACACATTTGACTGAGTTACTGAGTTAAGAGGAAATTTTAACTTCTAAATCCATCGGGGAGCTGTATTGGAACTTTTGCGACTGACAAACAGACTTTAAGCAGCTTTATGTTGGATACATTTTTGCTATTGGGAAATAAATATTGCATTTCACCACTAAATTGTAAAAGTTCTGACCTTGAGTCTTGGCTTGCCCTCTGAACCCTGTGGTGACCCAGCAGCACTGGACTGCACTAAAACAAACTCCTCACTGGTCACGGTGGCTACGGACTCGGTAGAGCTGCTGACTTTTCCCAGTGAGGAGCTGTCATCCATGGCTGGCTGGTTTACTCAAGGCCAGCTGGGGAGGCCAGGGTTAAAGTTCACCCCTCTCCTCTCCTGTCCAACCAGCTGTGTAGGAAGGCAGCCTGCATGCACAACAAAAGAAGCAGCATTAAACTGAGATGTTTTTTTTCTGGTCTCACAGTGAATGGTTTAAGGATTTATAAAAGTCAAAGACAATGAGCTACAGTGAGTAACTGAAGAGGTTTTGTTTTTCTTTAGTACTTGAACACAAAGACATGTCAGACACTGGCCAAACAACGTTCTTAGGTTGCAAGTTTGGGCCAAGAAAAACCAAAGCACTCTGTCATCTCTGACTTAATGATACCTGCCCACAAGTAAAGACAATTTGCAAACTTAACCGCAAATCTGCTGTGCGATCTGTTGCACAATTCCTTATGTTGTTTTCAGTACTTAAGGTGTGATTAAGTTTCCACCTGATCACTTGTGTCACAGTCTCTGACAGGCCACCTATCAGCCAATGAGGATCAATGAGCTTCCCTTAATCATGGTAATCATTTGGGTGGTTCTGTTTTCATTAAGCTTGATAGAGATTTTTATGAACATTAAATAACTAAATCATCTGATATGTGGTATTGAAACCACCAGCAGTTTATTTTAAATATTCTGGCACAGTACTATAGCAACTGCAGTTTAACTAAAAATATTATATTTTGTTTACACGCGCACCACAAAATGACAAGCACTGACATAGTCTGGTGGCACAACGCATTGTGTCTGCGTGTTACATTCAACTGGCTCATTTCATGTGTCAGGAGTTGGTCTACACGGAAAATAAACTTGTTTTCATGCAAAGCATGTTGACTGTAAGCAAGCATAGATAAAGAAAACAATCATTACTTTTCTAACATATAATTAAGAGATTTTGGCAACAGTTATAAAGTACAGTTTAAAGAAAGTAATACCCTCATTAGCAATAAAAATCAGCAGCAATTAAGTGAAACTTGATAGACTTAAATGTTGTACTGCCCAGACAGCTTGAGTTTTGCACCATTTATGATGACACCATGGAGGCACACACACATACAACACACAAAAAGCAAACATATACAATCAGCAACACAGGGAATGAAGGGAGCATTCATTCACACACAGTGATGCGATTACATGCACAGAAAAAAAGACATTCAGACACACTGAACACAGGCAAATTATATTCATGTACACATTTGCGTGTGCACACAAACATACTCAACGAAAGCAACAGGGTCACATGCTTCGATCACATTTATTAAATTACACAAAGCACAGCGTGAAGCAGAAAGTGTACACTCCCACTAATTCTCTTAGCTGGACGAAGCTGCAATCGGAAGGAAATCAAACAAGAAAGACACACAGTGACAGGGTATCCTCTGAAATTATGTCATTTAGAGCTAATGTCTGCTTTGGTTCTGTTGGATCCCATGCCTCCTCTTCTTAAGAGAGACTGGATCCACATGTGACCGGAAATTATTAAATTACTTAATGTTGACTGTGCAAAGAACATCTGATAAT
>JAUBNQ010000020.1:17842718-17864834 GCA_032353495.1 Ctenopoma kingsleyae
ATTTTACATGCTACTTGATGTTTCATGTCACACGGTCCAATAAACCTTCTTTAATTAAACGTGTATTCCGTAAACAGGGTAGTTAGCTTCTTGTGCGCCCTCACTGCCGCATGCACGTAGCTAAAGCTAACGTCAAACAACAGAAAGTCCTCTGTCGGTCGAGCTAAGGAGGTCGCAGCTGCCAATGTCACAAATTAATTAACACCGCCTTTGAATGCAGACACAGTTAAATGGTTTTAAACATGTTGTGAATATAACTTTACTACAAGTCTTCAGTATCCTGACCACATCCTCTCACGATACCTGGGCCGTGTTTTTGCCTTAATTAGCCTCCGGCCTCTGCACACCTGTTGCTCTGACGGCAACAGTACACGTTGTTCGGTAACTTAACAGCGCATGCGTACAAACTGCACAGGAACCCTGTATGCTCACCCCGTCTTCTGATAAAATGTCATTTCTTTATAAATAAAAATGGAAGCTTTTGCGTCAGTTAAATTTAATCGTCGCGTTTGCGGCAGCACATTTTCTCGTTTAAATGAGAAGAAGGCTGACTAGTTCAAAAGAAAAGAAAACCGAGCACCCAACTCGCCCCGTTATTATTTTTCTGATCAGTACTGTAAAATCTCAATAATCTTGAAACCAAGCTATTGAGTTACGCGTTTTTGTGAAGACATTGACATAAACTGTAGTTAAAATATACATGTTTGCTGCATCCGCTCTCATTCGCAGACACAGTGCAGAGCACAGTCAAGTACTCGGCATTGTATTGACCTCTGACTGGCAGAAACTTGGCTGTGTTTTTGCACACTGTTAGACTTAGGACTTCCGTGACTGAAGAACATAAGAGTCACCACATACCTGATTTTCAGCTTAATTAAAGTTACACTAGGGAGGGTACTGTGAGGCCTTTCCTGTAAAAGCAGAAAAAACTAAATCAGCTCTTTGGAAAAGGAGACCTGAGTCTGCACATTCCCACTGCAGAGACAATGTGACTCCCTGAGCTCCAGTGGCTTTGTCCCTAAAGTAACCTCTTAATTCTGAATTGCACTCACCGCTTGATAGCACTGGTCTTACCGGGGAAGAAACACAATTGAAACAAATGCACCCAGAAACACAAAGGTTTAGGTATATACAGCTTTTATTGCAATGTTTATGCATGTTTTGTATGATGCACATTCAGTAACATGTTTTCTGTATGATTTAATGGCCTACAAATCAACATTTTCTATACACTCAGTAGCACACAAAGTTGATGAGGATCTTTACAAGTTATGATGTTAGTGTTTTTAGTGGACCATGACGCCTATACCTATATACAGTAGTTGTCTACCAAAAGTATACTTCTACTTATTTTACTCATATAAGAAGAAATGAACCAGAGTATTGCAGAAATAAACACACAACCTTCCTTGAATGTTTGATTTTATGCCTGATAAGGCATTTCTGAATCTAGGAGATCTAGATGAATGTCTATGTTTGCTGATCACGTGCACGTAAGAAGTAATTAATGAGAATTAATTATATCTTGATGTTTTTTGTTTTATTTAATTTTCTGCTTTTACAACAGACATCGAATGCCATACTCACAAAAGTTCACTGGCCTGTAATTATTTGAAAAATAGAAAGAGAAGCTTCCAAGTAGCACTCCCACTGCTATCATAAACTCCCACATTCAGTCATCCTGATTCACCATCCATTCACCATACTCTGTCTCCTTAACACAGTAGACTCTAGTCACAGATGTCCAGCCAGAAGAAGCAACTCACAGCAGTAAAATTTAGCATTTAATCTCTGCTTCTGCTTCTCCCCTCACTAACCCACTGTGTAGAAGCATCCCAGCAGCTGTAACTCCTATGCTCCTTACTGCAGAGCCTCCACCAAGTATGGATAAGTCCTCCGGTATCCATCCCAGTCACCTGCCACGATCCAGAATGACACAAAGGAAGGAGAGAGAGAGGGGAGCCACGGTGCCTCCCAAAAGTCACCGGCAAAAGGCATCCAAGGCAAGACGGCTCACAGAGGCATCACAAGTGAAGAAAGAGAAGCCAGGAACAATTGAGGTGAAGTCTGATCAGGAGACAGAAGTGAAGTTGAAAACCACTGTGGTGGACATAGACAGTGTGAGAGATGATGAGGTCAAGGAGGAGAACCTGGGGCTCCTGGAAGCAGCAGAGCAGGAAGAGGGTGAGTCAGAACCTAAAGAAAAGGCTGGTGCTGTACATTGTATAAGCCGTGGGGAAAGTTATACTGTGGTTCTATTTCTGTAATGATTTGCACATTTTGTTTTTCCAGTTAACTGTTCTGGATTTTGTGTATTTTGTGGAATTTGTTCACATTTTTTTTACTGTTTTCTGAGAATTGCTAAAAAAAAAAACTGTGTATAATGCAACTTTTAGAAAATTGGTCTTAGTTCTGTTTAAACTGTGCATCTTGTTTGGATTTCTTCATATTAAATACTGTGGATTTCTGCAGGTTTGAAGCGCAAGAACCTAGGAGTGTTTGAGTGGATGCTGATGGTCGTCATCTTGGCTCTGGTCCTCCTCTTCCTCCCTTTCTCCATCTGGTTCTGTGTTAAAGTACGAACTGAGTCAACTTCACAAAAACAAGTTTGATTTCTTCAACAGAAGTTATGCAAAGGATTAGAAGAGGAAAAACAATTGAAATGAAAATGAAAATTATATTCAACTAAATTTGCCTCCTTTTGACTGAAAGAGAATTATTCATTGATTTAATTGAAATTGCTAGGAGATACTATTAAGAACTACTAATTTGACCTATCATAAAAACTGACTAACTTAAAGCTGTAATTTTTGTTTGGCAGATAGTGAGGGAGCATGAAAGAGCTGTGATCTTCAGGATGGGTCATCTACTTCGTGGAAGACCCAGAGGACCAGGTTGGCACAGATTACTCATTTTCTTATGCTCATCTGTTGGCAGTGATTTAAAAACGGTCATTGGGAATAGACTTTTTGTATGGTAGACATTCTGAGTTTTTAGGAAGCTGCAGGAAAAGTGCCAGTTTTATTAATGGTGTCTAAGTTTCCCACTGAGCCATTCCAGGGAACACATATACGTAAATAGATTGCATTTGTTACTGATGTTTTCAATTTATATCAGCGAAGAGGCTGTAAAGTAGTTTGAAAAAAAATCATCTTAACTCACGCTCACATAAGAGCTTTTTATTAGAAGGACGGCTTGTAAGCAGACCTTGAAGTAAGATGAGTGTTCTTTATTATTTCTTTCTGTACTTTATTGTTTGTTTATCCTACGAAAAGGATTTACCATGACAACTAAACATTTTTGAGGAGGTGTCAGTGTTTGAATTACTGTTGCTGTGATTTGGCAAATTAGAAATTATTATAACAAAGCTATATAGTTATGTCAAATCATCCAAATTATAAACTCAAAAATTGTGTTCAAATGAAATCAATCAATTACCAATTTGTCCTGACGGCTCTGAACATTTCCTTACCTATAGTACAAAAATATCGGAGAACTTATTTGTTAATTAACTAAATCATAAAATTAATATACAGTAGGTTACTTGTCTGTGAGACACACTGTATGTGATTGCCATTTCCAGTAGAATTCTGTTCTTAGGTCACAATCATTACTATCAATCAGCAGGAAGGAGATAAGGCATAGGTCAGACCTTGCATTAGGGGACATTAGCTGACCATCTAATGTCCCCCTCCTCTCTACAGGCCTCCTTTTTTACCTCCCCATCCTTGATGTGTGTCACAAAGTCGATATCCGCCTGAAAATGCTGAGGGTCCCTCTTCACACGGTACAGAATAATAAATAAACACATCAAACATAGAGAATATTCACATTCATTTCTATATGTGAATGAAATTACAGTAAAACAGTGAACTAGGCAGTTGTCTGACATTTATTTTTACATCTGTATGAAGGTTGTGACTAAGGACTTGGTGAGGCCAGAGCTCAGTGCAGTGTGTTATTACCAGGTAGAGAACGTGGCTTTGTGCAGCACAGCCTTGTCCAGTCTGACCACAGTGCTGCAGACTCTGGTCCAGGCAGTGGTCAGAGATGTTCTTGCCCAACACACGTTCAGCCATATCCTGCTGCACAGGAGGAGGATCGGTCTGCAGATACAATCAGCTGTTGATGCCGCTGCTTGCCGCTGGGGCATCCGGGTGGAAAGAACAGACATGTAAGATTGAAAATAAAAGTCCACCACAGATCTTCTTTCACTGCTGTTGCACTTTGAGACTTACAGCAACATCTGATGATAGCAACTGACTATTTACATGGGTAAAGAGAAGTAAGATTATTTTAGTCTGATCAGTCTAAAAGAAAAATAAGCTGATTTGTAGCATGGCTTCTAAAAATATATTCACTTCTTTCCAAAGATTTTTTCCTCTGCATGCAATGATCCAAGTGTAGAGATTGTAGAGAGTGTTGTGTGCTGTGACCTTGCTACTGACCAAGCTAGGTTGTGCTTGTGTTTCATTTTCTGTCAGAGGTGAGCTCAGTTTTCCTGTGGAGTTACAGCAGAGTCTGGCTGCTGAGGCTGAGATCAAGAGAAAACAGCAGGCCAGGGTAAGTACCCATGTTATTTATTCTAATGCTTCTTTACGAATTGAGGTTAACTTTTCCACTGAAGACATTTTTGCATTCTTTTTAGTTTTCTTAAAAGAAACACTTCACAGACAGCAGCCCTTCCTTTCCCAGGTCAAAGAAGCAGAAGAGGAGAGAGATGCCTGGGGGGGCTTCAGGGCCTCCTTACGTCACCTCCACCCTGCCCTGGTCCTTCCATTCCCACCAGATCTCCTCAGCCTGACCTCTGACCACTCACCTCTACCACCGCCTCCTCCCTCTCCTGTGGAAGGAGAGGGAGGAATGACGGAGGTGGAGCCAGAAACAGACTCGCCAATGATGTGACTGCGAACACATAAAATATTAATAATGGTTGATGTTAAAAAAAATGAAATGTTTTAGGAGATTGTTATCATACTCTATGTTAAAGACAAACAGCTCAAGATCAGTGATTGTTTATTTCAGCACAACACTAGTATGAGTTAGAATAGTTTTACTTTCAATTACTGGTGATAATGATACAGAATATACTTGAACTATAAAATGTTGGGCCTAGTGTAGAATTATATTATTCATTCTAGTCATTCAACATGTCTAAAATATAACAAAATATTTCCAACTCAGTCCATAAAGGTTGGACTTTTTACTATAATTTAAAGGAGGCAAAAATATTAACCATTAGGTTAAATAAAACTACATTAAGTCATAATACAGATAACATCAACAAGTTCATTTTCATAAACAGCTATTAAATAAAAGAAAAACAACCTCCTGATACTGGAAATATTTTATACTTGATGGCAGCAATAGTGATCCTTTTCTTCAACTTTTTATTCTTTGAAAACCTATGAGATCATTAATAGGCTGGTGATGTGTTTCCATCTGGTTTTCCAACCTAAATCTTCTATTCTAAAAGCAGTGCACTGAACATTAATTGGACAGTCCATAACTACAAGAGATGTAAAGTCTCCCAGTGAGATAATCAGTGTTTTTTGGTCTTTCTGGTGCCACTTGTTGGTTTGGTTTCAGGACTTGTTTTCTTTGGAGGAGCTGGTTGTGGTCGTGTTACTGGTGGTGATGAAGGTGGTGGCGTTTTCTTTGTCTCTGCAGCACAAACAGAGAAAGCATGAACCACCTCTACACTTCAACAGTGTGTTACAGCCTCTCCTCTTCTGTTAACATACAATTAGTTGCTAGTACCTTGACTAATTGTGGGCTCCAGACTGCATCGACCCTGCAGCTGTCTCTCCAGGTCCTGAATCTTCCCCAGTGCTACCTGCAGGGCTTCTTCGGCTTTCAAAGCTCGCTGCTCAGTACTCTGGACCCGCAATTCTGAATCACTAACAAACACATGGCGAGACATCTTACCTACATGCCAGGTACAATATGTGAATGTCATTCACATATCAGCTGACTTTTACTCCACAATAGCTGATAATGAACTCAGCAGCAAATCATTTTTATTTCCATATTGCCATTCTGGTGGGAACTATATATTTTTACAGTATTTCTGATATTCCAAAACTACAATGAATAAACTTACACTGACATACTGTAGTTCACTTACTGTAGTTCCTCCTGCAGTATCCCTACTATGGTCAGATTACTAAAAGCTTTCTTAGCTTCATCTGTTGTTGGAGAAACAACCAGCTCATCGGTCTGAAGGCCAAAAAGAGACATACAAATCATGAGAGAGGCAAACGGGATGTTCGATTCTACAGTATACTAAGACAAAAAAAAATTGTCTGACCTGGTACAGGTGGACACTGCTCTCTTCCAGTACTCTCTCTGTGATGTTTCCATCATAGCCAATCAGCCTTACCACTGGTTTCTCACAAACCTCGAGCTCCACCTGCTGGACAACAACAACATAGTTCATACTTACAACACCGTAAGTTAGTCTGGTTGTTAGAATGAATTAGTAAAATTCTGTGTACTAATCAAGGATCAATTTTATGCAGCATTTAAGCTAATTACTTTTACTTTTTCAGACCTCACTTTTTTGACTTTCATAATGCAAATGACTATGCAGTCATTTAAGCATTTCATTGAGGATATATGACAAACCTCTTGTTGTGTTTCATGTTCCTCAGTTGTGTTCTGTGAAAACACAAAAGTACCACCATTATAATTATCGTCAAACAATTAAGATTGATTTGTGACAGCTGTTATCTCTATACAATAAATGTCAAACAAACAGGACTATTCAAGAGTTTAAATTGTATTCATGTCATTAATCAACCTAAATCTACATACTAGCTATTTGTGGATGCTACCAATCAACAATGTGTCCATTAGTGGTTCACTAATAAATTCTATTAGCAATGCACAATGCAGTGTTAATGACTCTGTGTGACCTGAAGAGCAAATATTTGCTGATGCAGGAGATTCAGTCTTGATCAACTGTTTTTTCCTCTTTATTTAACCTTTCACTCAATAGAAATTAACTGCTATGATCTGTTTAGAACCTTTTAGTCACATTGCACCAGTATCCATTTTTAAAAATATTGTTAAACAAGCGCATGTCAGCTTGTGAACTTAAATCCAATCTTGTTTAACTGAGTGGACTCTAGGTTTGCTAACTCCTTACTCCAACTAGCTCTTACAAGTCTACACTTGTGACTTACATAAAAACCCGACCAGATTTTATGACCAATTAATGCATACAACTAGGTAATTCCAAAGGGTTCACATTCGTTTTCTTGCCACTGTTCAGACCATGACTACTGTAAAATGTGATACACCATCAATGACAACGACTCTCTTCTGATGTCAGCTCTATTTCACTACAATATCAGTTTCATTGTCAGTTACTTGACACCAGGCTTTCAAGTCAAGGTCAGAGTTCTTCCATTATAAAAAAGTGTTAAAATAAGTAACACTGCCATACTCGTCTTCTAATTTCATTTACAGTCACAATATGTTAGTTAACACATTCATGTGGGTTGTATTTGAGTTGAATCTTCACCACAGTCTCCATGCTGTTTGCTGGAGAGACCGGGACATTACTCCTGGAAGCAGCAGGGACTTTCCTGACAGTCAGTTCACCAGGACCACCTTTCACTTCTGAAAGCAGCAATGTACAAGTCTCCGCCCAATCAATGCACTCCATCTGACACACATACAAACATAAACAAGCACTATGTAGGTTAGCTGAGCTGAGCTTGACATTTAATACTTCAGTGTTATATCTAAACACACAAAGGTGAAATAACTATTGCTTTGAAATGTGAAATGTAAAAAAAAAAACATTGTCCTGATATTACTCACGATTCTTTGATATTCTTTAAAAGGTCATTTTATCTACCTGCAACTTTCTGCACTCATTTGCCTCAGTTTCACCCTCAGCTTCATGTAGGTTCTGCATACTCTGCTCCTCTTGAATGAACTCGTAACAGCTAGAGTAAAAAAACACTTCTTGATGAGTAAATCCTCGAGACAATAATCCACAGCTAATCCTCTCCTAGTCAGATAGACTGTGTCAAAGGTAATTTCAATATTAAACAAAACTAAATTAAACATAATTCAGTTACCATTAAATTTCTGTGTCAGCTTGTATGTATAGTCTAAAAAGGTGATTACTGCACTCTGTGGTAAACTTCAGCTCAAAGTTAACTAATGTTACTACACAACTACACTAATTGTGGTTAACAGTAATTTGTAAAAATATGTTACAACTACCTTTTGATGTATTTAGAAAAATAGTCCAGCTTCTCAACCAGCATCTTGGCATCTTCATCCAATGTCTGTAGAGAGATATTTGTAGTGCAGTAGCATTCCTGTTCTAGGTTCTGATCCTCGCTATGATCAGGTACCATGAGGATTAACAGATCCAACATCCAGCGGGTTTGAGCCGTGTGAATAGAACTGACCTGGTAGAAGAAGAAAACTCAAAACAGCAGCTTGTAAGATTACAGCAAATCTGTTGGATGTTAAAAAGTCACAAAGTTGACTTTCTCACAACTTCTAGTGTAGACATCAGTGATAAACAATATGGAAAGAGCAGTGGAACGCATCATACTAGGTATCAATAACTTAATGAATATAAGGTTTAATGAACCTTGTTGGTGCTCACCTCGTCACTGAGTCTCTGGTTCTCGCCATTAGTGAAGATGGACAGGTTCGTTATGAACTCATGCACTTTGTCTAATATGTTCACTGTGTCTTTGCTGTAACAATCACACACACACACACACACACACACACACACACACACACACACACACACACACACACAAGGGATTTAAAAAAGAGGTATATTTTCATCACAGTTATAAAACACCTCTTTCAGTCAAAATTTATAACATGCAGTGAACATAATACATTTATAAAAGCTAAAAAATGTGTGAGAAAACTTCAGGGTGTAAACAATTCTCCAGAGAATAGTAATGGACAACAATGGTGATCAGATTACAATTAAAAGCAACATGAAAAACACACATACACACATACACAATCACACATATTAGAAAATCTTTGTTGCAAGGATGATTTCATCATAATTTCTGTAAATAAAGCACCTGACTTTTGCCACTTTTTTTAACTAATAATGTCAGGGAACAAAAAAAAAACCTACTATATGTCAGTGTTGCTTTTGTCCTTTTCATTCTCTGTCTGCATTCTGGAGATGTTGAAGGCTTCTTCAGCTAAACTGTGCCAGTTGTGGAGCACCTTCTCCAGCTTCAGCCAATCAGGAACCGACGTAATTTCTGATCGACCAATCACTGCAAGCTTGGGAACTGAAGACTCCATAAGACTGTGCAGTGACATGATTTGTTTCTGGACCTCTGAAACAGCATGGCTTGAATCAACACTTTTGTCAATACCTTAAGGATTAAGGGCCACAGATCTTCATTAGGAATATAGTTAAACAAAAACTAAAGGCGTGTCAAATCAAAGTGTTTGTTCATTTAAAATTACTCAAAAAAATAATCATAATATTGTGTCTCTATCAGCCCTCACCATTCTCTCCACTGACTTGCATGTCCAGCTGTTTGAAGAGCTCGGGTAGGACCCTGTCCAGCTCTCTTAGGACCTGCTGGCCTCTAGGGAGTTCACCATCAGGAGACGAGTGTCTTCTCAACAGCTGAAGGCTCATATTCAGCCATCTCTCCTGGACACCAGCAAGGTCACCTAGTGTTTGCTGACAACAAAGCAGCTTCTCACCTTGATAGCGCTCACACTGGAGTGCTAGCATCTGCAGAGAAACAGAGCACGGAGGAAGACTAAAGGACAACAAAGGAAACTTTGCTGTTCATTGGACATACTGTATGAATTACATTTTAACAGTATCCAATGTTTTGAATACAATCTAAATAATAATTGTCTAATTATCCACTTCTGAGACATTAACATACATTAAACATGCTAAAAAACTAAAGCCAAGTGGTGAATGCTCATCTAACACCTATAGCATTCAGACATCTTTTCATAGTTACTAAGTCATTTCCAATTAGCAAAATGTTTTCAAAGAGATGGCACAGATTAGAGTAAGTGATGAGTGTTGGACAAGTGATAAAAGAGGTGACAGCAGCACAGATGACATAAATAACACAAATCACATGTGACAAGAGATGATGAGAGATGAGGCTGATGGGACAGATGTATGTTATGAGATGAAATAATTAGATGAAAAACTGGCACAGATAACATACATGATGACAGTAAGATTGTGAGGTGATACAGGTGACACACACAGAGGAAGTAAATTTAGAGTCTTACATGTGACCACTGCTTCAAATCAGCATGCATCTTTTCCAGTGACATTTGTTCATATTTTGGGTCAGGACACCTAGCAATTGACGAAAAATGCATCACTCACAAAACTCACCCTCCCATCCATCCACTCAATGTTAATCATTTATAGACATTTTTCAGCAGCTTTGCTAGATTTGCTAATAAAATGCAACATTGCAATATCTATATAAGAGCAATCCATTTACCATTTAACTCAAGGTGCCTTATAATAACATAGTGTACAAAGAAAGCAAAAGTAATCCTCTTTGTTATCTCAGCTTTTCCTACTTGCTCTGTGTAGTGCAGAAGGTGAGCCACTTAGTGATGCCTTGCTTGATGGCACTGATCTGCTCACTCTGAGCATTTTCAGTTTTCTTCAGCTGGGACATGAAAGCAGTCAGCTGCTCTTTCCAGTAGTCAGTAATCTCCATGATGATATTCAGGTCCTCTGTGTCCTAAAGTAGGATGACAAACAGAACCATCAGTGTCAGTTTAGCTTAATTATCATGGATACAGTCTCATCAGTGGCATTTAGTGTTTTTGCAATGAGCAATGCAGAAAATGTTAAGAAGCAGGGACTCTATTATCACCTTTGAAGTAAGGTAAAGGATGCAGAGCTCTGCAGTCTTGAACCAGCTCTGCTCACACACCCGAAGCTGACTGACCAGCTTCAGCTTCTTTACATTGATAACCTGAAAATCACAGAAAACATATTAAACTGGATGAAATTCAACTAATATTTTGTACATCTTTCAGAAACAGTTTGGCTGTCATGACTCACACACCTTAAGGGCAAGGCAAAAGGTGAGCTGGCTCCAGAGGTCTCTCTCCTCAATCATCTGAAGGAGCTGAGTCTCAAGGCGACCCCTTTGCAGCTCATACAGTTCGTGATAACCTTGGACCACACTGAGGAGAGAACATGGACAATTTAAGAGGGAACACTTTGGCACATTTTGTTGTTTTGCACTGCATGCTTACTCAAAACAAACAAAGAAAAATCTGCCCCTTATTTGAGGCTGTAAAAACATTTTAAAAAATTGAAGTAACAGTTGTACACAACAGAAGAATGAGAAATGATAAAACACTGCTGATAAAACAATGAGATAAAGAATAATCATAATGTTCAGGCTGTTAATTTTTGAAAGCATCAATTTGATGAAAACTCTGACTCTGAGTTGATGTGACTCTGATTGAGTGCCTCAGTCAGCTGTCGATGAGCATGTTCTGCCTGCTGGGAAACAAACGCATCATGGTCTCTGATCTTGGACAGCTCCCTGTAAAGACAACGTATACCTATAAACACAAACACACAGTAATTCTATCCATCATAACCAAAGAGCCTGACCTTGACCTACGTACATGCTGAGCTCCTGAATGGATGTCTTGATGCGGTAGATTTCCTCAGTGAGCCGCCGGTCCAGAGCCCGTTGCGCCACTGTCTCAGTGTGTAGAGCCTTCAGATGACGAGGGATTCGCTCCAGCAGTGATTGGTAGCGCTGTCTGGATACAAATACTGCTGAGAAAAAGTCTTCCTTGGGTCATACTGCAAATGAATTTCTAATAGAAGAAGAAAGTCTAATTTCGCCCAAACTATTTGTCACAATATGTGTCAAAGTTAAATTAGGTAACAAAAGTGTGACACACTTTATACATACAGGAGAGAACTATGTATTTTATAGCTCTTATTTACATCCAAATTTTCATAATCTGGTATTAACTGGTTTAAAGGCTTATACATCTCATGAAACCCCTATTAACAAGTGGTCAGGTTTTACAGTGTAGGTGTAAGCCTAATGTGCTGACTGCTTACCTGAGCTTGGCAAGCAGCTGTCCTCTCTCAGCACAGCCCACACTGACCTGCCTGATCAGTTCATGGAAAACAATGTTGTAGATATTCTGCTCAACTTGCACCAACTCCAGCAGACCCTCCATCTGTAAAATATTTAATTACCATAATTTAACATGTACACACGTCTATATGATGATCACTGTATCACTAAATGCTTTTCTCACATCTCTATACACTAACTAGCCACTTTATTAGGTACACCTGTATAATCTAAGGCAATCCAATGCCGGTTTTTGTTGAAACTGTCAGACAGGTGATAATTCAACTATATGTTTATTATTGCATTATATTACAAGGTGTTTCTAATGTTTTGGTTCCCTCATTTATGTAAAGAGGGTACAGTAGAATTATCACCTTTCTAACAGTTTAACAAACACTGAGGAATTATAATCTTGTAAAAGTAGAATTCATGGCAGAGCTTCTATATTGGATTGCATTAGATTGTACAAATGTACTTAATAAAGTGGAAAGTGAGTGTATATGGTGTGATTATGACAAACGCGTAAAAGCTGAAGCGATCAAATCACTGAACAAGTCAATCAACAGAAAATTTAACTGCAAGAATTTGGCCTAGTTTTGGATTTGAACGTTGTGCCAGTATGTATTATTTTCTGCACATGAATGCAACACAGCACGACTGTCAGTCACAGAGGAACAGAGCAGCCTGTGCACTTTCTGCTTGTCTGTCTGCCTACCTGTGAGAGCCCAGTCAGCTCCTCACTCTGCTCATCTATCCCAGCCTTCTCTAGCATGTCGTCCATAATCCTCATCAGATGGACCACTTCTAATCTGCCACTGGGCCTCCTGGACACACAAAGTATATAGTACATACATAACTGTAATACTAGAAACTTCCTTGATGACAAATTTCCCCTAAAAGACTTGTAAGTTAAATTTTAAATTTGTGAGTTAAATAAATGTATGTTCGTGAACTCACAGTGATGGAAAGACCCGTAGGTTCTGTTCATCATCCTGCAGCTGCACCGTGAAAGCACTGATAAAGATAAGCAATATTAGAGTTGAGAGACAAACTAAACTCTAGTTTGTAAATGACATGAGTGCACAGTTAATAAAGTGCATAACCATAATGAAACAGACTCACTCTTCATAGAACTCAAGACTACGTAGTCCTTTGTTTTTCACAATGCGATATTCTTCTGGGATTAGACTTTCTGAGACCGTCAAGTTCTAAAAGACAGAGTAACCATGATTTTCACCCTGTACTTAGGGATGTGTACACAGAGCAATAAATATAACTTTGAACTCTTTGAGTATTATTGAGTATTTTAACAAAACTGTAAAATCCTCTATTCCTTTTCCCTAAAAACAGCATAAATCCAAAACAGGCCAGTTGAAGCAGTTTACCTGAGTATCACTATTCCCACTCTTGTCAGTCAGTGGTGGGAGGGGTACTGGTTTTCTCTGGGTGACCAGAGTGTCACAAAGGAATGAAATATCCCTGTATGTTCACCACCCAAACACAAAAAAAGACATATTTAGACCCCTTTAGCCAAATCTATGACTTCTTGATATATGTAATGTCATGATTGTGGATTAATTATTTGATTATCTACTTCTTGATTATTACTTCAAACTGAACTTAAACTTATTTTTGGCCTTGCAACAGCAGATGTCCAGTGATGTGGATGCTAATTCAAAACCAAGCTAGTTCTGTCTTAACCCTGTTAAAAGTAAACTGTTTTTGACTGACTGTTGTTGCACATGTCCTGCTAACTGACCTGCCGGCTCCAGTCATGGATGTTGGCTGCTCCAGAAAGTATTTGTATTTCTTCCTTCCAAATGGGTGATGCCAGACAGCATCTGGCCGCCTGATTCCACAGCCCTGCATACAAAGTTATTTTAGTAACAATGGTGTGAACAGGAACACAGCAATAACCCTCTAAGATATAAATGCTAGACTGTACCTTGCAGTGCCGATTGTGTGCAGTGTGTCCCAGTGTGCTCCTGTTGCAGACAGTGGAGGTGAGGCTGACCAGTAGTTCATCTGGGATGATGTGGTCGTTGACAGGAGGAGGCTCTGTCTTCCTGCTCTCCACTGGGACTGGGAAATTAAATTCGGCCACTGAGGAAAAAAAGAAATCAAACTCAAACAAACCAGAAGGTTTATAACTCTGATTTTGACCTTCACATGAGTGGATGGTACAGGGATGTGTACAACACTTTGATATTCATATAAATAATAACAGGCCCATATTTATCTTGCACATGACACCTTGGGGTTCCAAAATTTGTTTGGTTTGTCACAGCTTGGAAGAAAGGGGACATATTTATTGTTCATCAGATGGAATATTTTGGATAAAACAGTTTTGGGGAAATTGGGACACCACTGATGCACACCATGGTGTATTTCATTTATTTATTTGTTTATTAATTTCTCTTAAAAGTCTGTTTTTAACAAGCTATAGGCAAAAATAGATCCAAAATTAAATATGAGCATATTTACTTTTAAAAAAATAAAAGGGATATTTATTCAGCTTGTTTGAGAGAAACAACTGTAACTCTATTGTGTAATCTATGAATTGTTAAGTTGAAACGATTAATTCTTGTGATGCATGAATAAAACTGTTGCAGTTGTATCTATCGTACGTATTGTATGGATTAAGTGATGTGTGCAGTTGAATAATAATTAGTGTTTTCCCAGCATCAGTAACTATCCTGTTTGTTTATCATCCATCTGTTAGCCTAGCTGTCATGCTAGTCTCCCACCACTCTCCATACGCTAAAGTTACCGTACCTCTGATGTTCTCCTGCCTCGATGAACTTGGCGCAGAACTGGCTCTTATGGACCCAGACATCCTGGAGTCACGGTGCAGATGTTACACTAAGGTTTTGGCAATAAAATTCAGAAGCTTTGACAAAGTCATATGACCGAGAAGCTCTTTTTATTCGCCTAAACAGAACTATCTTTTACACTCTGCGCTGAGCTTCAACTTCCTGATCGCGTTGCTGTGGAAACGGCTAGTTGGTCCGTGGACAATAAAGTTTGATTCAACTTTTCCAAAAAACTTTTGGTCACCGTAATTTTCTGTTTGCTCTTGAATATGTTTTTTTCTTATCGAATCTCAACTATTTTTACCAAAGGCTAACACATATATAAATCAATTAATTAATCAAATTAATTGCAAATGCAACTAAAATAACATTCGACTTTATAATTTGTCAAGCTATTGAATTAATTTCTATCTCTATAATTGTTGATGATTATGAAAACCTTTTTCTCATTCTTTTGATTTAGCCCCTCTCGTTTCAGTTTCACAAAACTAAATCATTTAGGTATTTTCTGATTTCAGGTTGATTACCACATTATGATTCTGAGATTTTAGTAGACTAGACCTTTTTTTTTTTTCTTTTTTTTTTTTTTGTCTTCTTTGCTGGCATGAGTGGAATTCAAATTTATAAATTAAAGCCTGGTAACTAAATCTATTGATATCCAGCGTTACACCCTAACATCAGTTCGCCTCCCCTTTCCTGTCTGCAGTGCTCCCTCCCATGTCCCAGCCTGTGTACAGCTGTTTAGCGCCACGCTGTGGTCTTTCTTTTTTTTTTCATGTGTGATGAAGGCTCTTGATGGTGCTCCAGCAAGAAGAGAAGTGTGCATCAAGTGGATCTGGAGTTGACAACAGATGTCTCGCCGCAGGCAGAAGCAGGCGCAGAGAGATCCGCGTATGATGAAACTTCAGCACAACGAGCAGGATGATTTTCTGGCACTATTATGGATTTAATTTGTTGTAATTTTGAATTACTTTCCTGCACAATTCTCATCTCATCACTGTTTGTGATAGATGGTAAGTAGACGCTGTGTTTATCCAGTGGTCGTCAGAGGTTAAGTCATATTCACAGTGCATTGTTGTTTAATGTAATAGTACATAGATTTTTCTGTATGTAACTATGCCACATATTTAGCACCAGCCTCACTGTGCTTTTTGCATTTGTCCATCTTCAAACTAGAGTGAGCTGGAGCTGCAACACATTGTTTTCAAATAAATTGCATCCGTGAAGCCTGCAAGTACATTACTAATTAAAAATGTGTTTGCCTTTTTTTTTAGTTTTAATCAAACCAGGCGGTGAACAACTTGATACCAGCTTCTGTGTGTCTAATTGCTTGCATTTTAGCCAGTCCATGGTTTGAATTTCAATTACAAGACTGTGAGGTGACATCATTGCCTACAGAGATTTCTAGACACATGAGTGAAAAGATAAAGATGACTAAAAGAGGCCTAACAATGGGGGGTCAGTGTAATGAGCCATGTGGGCGTGGTAACATTTGGGGCTGGGTGGGAGGGGGTTGGTGGGATAAGTGATGAGAGTATAGGGGATGTATATGTCTTTGTGGTTCAGCAAAACTCCCAAATAACATGTCTTCTTATCTCCACCAAAACAACCTGTCTGACAAATGCACTGGCAACATGCATCAGTCCAGAGGAGCTGTCAGGTGTCCCACATGTGCTATTCAAGGACCTCCAGATAGGACCAAACAAAGACCCTTAGAAGTAATTTGCATATGAAAAAGCCTTCATGCTAGCCTACATGCTGTGGAAGAGGATGTGTGGCTGGCTTGAAATGTGTCTCAAATGCGCTACAGGCCTGGCGCTGAATCCTCTGAACTCAGCCTCAGGGTATTACTGCAAATAAGGGGGTTCAGTAAAAATCGAATCTTACAACAGACACCACCTGTCATAGTTTGGTTTAAATTTTTTTAAATTCTTAGAAGAGTCTGTCTCTGCAATGTAAAATATAGACCCGATGTAGAGTTTGACGGTTGGTTCTTATTGTAATGAGTGCTCATATAGGCATATGGTCAGAACATCACCACTGGTACCTGTGATCTTCATCAAACCCCCTGGGGCCTGAGTCCAAGTCTAGACATGTATAATCTGCTCCTGGAGAACCCTGCCAGCTGTCTGTGAAACTGCTTGACCTCCACAAATGTTAGAAGACCGGTGCCCGAGTTGATGAAGATGAAGAACCAAGTGTAATTGTGCTCTTTTTATCTGTCTTTAGTCTGCACTCAGCCGTGATTGCACTCTTGAGGGATGATTGCTGTGCATGTTGAATATATCTGTTCATATCGGTTGTAACCCTCAGTTTCATAATGATGTTGAATCTTTCTTGGAACCATCAGGCAAAGCACATTTACACACGCATCATGACTCTGACATCCTGTTTGTGATGCCTAGAGTACCATAATTCTAAGAAGCCTCTCCAGCTATTCCTTATTGGTGTCTTGTATATGTATAAGCTGTAGGGGCTAAGTGTCTCATTACAGGATTAAGGTTGTCAAGAAATTTGGTTTTCAGGTCACAGTGACAGTGGTTAATCTTTTTTGACCAACTTTTGGGTAAACCTTTCAATTTTTCTTTTTATTAAATCAACTTTGACAGAGATTTAAGTGGAAAATCTGTGTTTAGGAAGTTAATTGCCAAAACCACCCTAAAATGCAGTTTTGATACATTTTCTGTCAAGACCAATAAAAATATCCAGCTATAACTGTACTGAGACAATACTTCCTTAAACATAACATTTTCAACACATTCTAGTGATTATAATTGCTTTTATGACAGAATCTGGTAGAACGTGCCTTTAAAGTGTGGATCTTGTTAGTTGGTGGTGTTTATTATATAAAACACACCGATTAAGATTCAGTCTTTCATAGTTTGTTCATTGGGACACATGTTGACTGAAATAAGAGCCTTAATATCCTGCAGCTTAAAACAGACCGTGAAGTATAAAGAAATTAATACCTCAAATTACTGCCTTTGGTCAGATGCAGTCACTCTGGAAATAGACACAATGCTGAAGCAAAACAGTGAAATTGGTTACCATGGCAGCCAGTCATTACACCTTGAGAGGTCCTTAAATTTAAAGTCCTTGTAATGGCAACTGCTACTCAGAGCATTTTTATCAAATCTGGGGATGAAGGCGTTTCATATCAGACATGATTGAGCAAAATAGAATCGAGATCCTGCCTGATTCATTGATGCAAATAATCGTTAATGGGAAATTAATCATTGGAGGGATTATTTGGACTGTATTATTTACGAAGCTTGAGGAATTTCACATGGTGGAGACTGAGCAACTTCAATAAGTATGCTCAGTGATATTAATATCCTGAAATGTGATTTGCTCACAGGTGCCACTCCTGACAGTCTGCCTCCAACTGTGGACCCGTGTTCTCCAAATCCATGCCAAAACCGGGCGATATGCAGAAGCCACAGGGACAGCTACTCGTGTTTCTGTGTGCCGGGTTTCCAGGGTTCTCACTGTCAGATTGATGTAAACGAGTGTGTTTCACAGCCCTGCAGAAATGGAGCCACCTGTGTGGACAGAGTGGGCAGGTTCTCCTGTTTGTGTTCTCCAGGGTTTACTGGTGAGTGTGCTGGGTTTCCCAAGAGCACTGTAGGAAAAACCAAATTTCAATCCGAACATTAAGTTTACAGTACTTAACATGTAAATTTATATTCTCTATTTAGGATAAATTTAAATATGTGTTACTCAATCTTTAGCAACACAAGACACACAAAGCTTTGAGAAAAGCTTTGTGTGTCTTGTGTTGCTAAATTTAGGCAACATAAAATTTATATTTCTAGGAATATTCTTATATAGTACATGTATCTTCCCCCATTTTGCATTAAGTTAATAGATGTTTCAGTAGAACAGTGCAGGGAGTCATAGAAAAAGATACTGTATATAACCTGCTGCACTGTTTTTAGGTTTGTCTTCTTTAGAGTAGTAAACATCTGCAGAGCCTTGCTGTGAGATAAAAGAGCAGTCAAAACTTGATCACAGCCGGTCCACATAAAAGCTTTATTCATTTTTGCCCTCAGTCCATGTAGCCTGTGCTCACCTGCGCTCTGACATCTGTATTGCTTTCATGTTCACAGGGGCCACTTGTGAGGTTCAGACTGATGAGTGTCAATCACAGCCATGTCTCAGTGGCGGCAGTTGCCATGGCTACGCCGGTGGCTTCACTTGCACCTGCCGGCCCGGTTTCCAAGGACACCAGTGCGAGATCAACATTGATGAGTGCCAAGACCAGCGATGCCAGAATGGGGCTCTGTGTATAGATGGGGTGAATGAGTAAGTAGCCCAGAGCCCGTCATAAAAAACAAGCAGCACTTGCCACAGATAGAAAAGAGTGAAAAAATAATAATAGTAATAATTTTAAAAAATCACAGAGGAGCAGATACTGGTCCTGCTGCTGGGTCGTTGCCTCCAGCTCTCCTGGGGTAACTGCCGGTCTCCTGGTATCTCCTCCACGCTCTTGAGACTGTGCTGGGAAACACAGGACACTGTAAATAATCTCATTCATATGTTTCTGAATTATACTCATCTTATTGTTTGACTGTCTCAGTTACAGCTGTGACTGCTCTCACACAGCCTTCACTGGCAGACGCTGTGAGATCCCACTGCCACTGTGCCACTCTGAACCCTGCTTCAATAGCGCCATCTGTAAGGATGACCATGGTAACTACACCTGTGAATGTTGGCCCGGTAAATAAAACATTTTGTGAAAATGCATCTTTTAGTGTTTTTAAAGGAGATTGTAAAAGGTCAAGGGCCACAGGATACAGCATTCAGGGAACAGATGACAGAAAAGAGATGAGAAATCAATTTGAGAAACAGATACTGAGATAAAACTGGGAAATTGAAATGCAACAAAGGGTAATAATGGAAGAGTACTTAGGTATATTAAGGAAAGGTGGATTTATCCTAAATCAAATTATAGTCACGCATTTAGTGGCATGGAACTGACCAGAAAATTTATTTTGTCCACTGTGGCACAATAATGTTCCCAGTGTGTTTAAATTTGTCTTTGTGAGTTTGAATGTACCCAAAATAAAAACGAAACTAGAATCTGACCTGGACCCAGATATGGTGTTTTCAGAATGTTCTGGACTGTATTACCTAATCTAAATGAGATTTTACAATCTTATACATTATTGTCTTCTGAAAAACTGTCTACATTTCAGGGTTTGAGGGGCGTCAGTGTGAGATAGACATCAGTGAGTGTATTAGCAGCCCCTGCATGCATGGAGGCCGCTGCATTGAGAGGTCATGGCAGGCCCTGTATGGCAGCGAGCCTCTGCTACCTGAATACTATGACCATCAGCATGCTGCAGGCTACGTCTGCAGCTGTCTTCCAGGAACAGCAGGTAATTTATGCTGAATAACCAAACTGAATAAATGTTGTGTTACATAAATCCCTAATGGTAGCTTTACAGAATTACTTCCAGTACATTCGATAGTATGTAGAAACCTATTATTATGTTATTATTTATGTTCTTCACACTGACACACAGAAATCACAGAAGTGATGTGTTGTGTCTGTAAACAGTGTGGACAGTCAGGTTTCTTATTGGAAGTATGAGAGGGTGAATTTAAATAGAAATGTTTGCTATTTATCAAAATATATTAAACAAAATATGTTTGAAAAATAAAGATTGAGTCCATCTAAATGACATGCATCTAGTTTCAGATGTATTCAGGTGTTTACCATCAAAATATAAACCTTCAAATAACTCGAAGTCAAATTATATTACAAAGCACTGCAACAGCAACATCTTTAATATAACAAAATAATCTACAATCTAACTGTTGGTGAAGTTACATCATTTATTCTCATTATTAGTAACAAAAATATAAACCTTAAACCACAGTAATATGCATTCTGTAATTAAACTCCAACGTGTAGTAGTTTTAAAATTGTTGTTGTGTGATAAACTGCATTGTGGTATAGTTGGATGTTACATCACAATATACTTTTCAGTTGCAAAAGCAGAAAGCTCTAGCTCTGTTGCTTACACAAGACTTGATCTAGCAGTCTACAGTAGCTAAGACTGTGAGCTATTGCCTGCTGAGAGTTGTGTTCTAAAAATTGACTCGCTGCCAGTTGCGGTGGCACTGACTCAGTAAGGTGACCAAATAGCATTAGTTTAATCCCCAGGATCTGGCTTTGCCGGTCTCCTGACTGGAGCTATTCAGCTCTACGTGGCTGTAGAGAAGTAGACAAGGAGCAGACCTCCTCTGGGATGACCTGTACACACAGACTAATATGGTGCATTTAGAAACGTTTGGGGCTATTCTGGGGGAAAAGGTGACGGCATGATGTGGACACCTGTACCATGGATTTGGGGAATTTTGTTTCTTGGCACAGGTAACACCTACACAACTCAGTATAAATGGGTATTTATTATATGTGTTACATAACATGTGTTTTATTACTCGTTTATATTTTCTACCTTCCATTATAGAATATTAACGTACTGACAGTTCACTGAAGTGCACTTGACATAGCAAACCACTTTTCTACATGTCACTGTTATTTTGAACAAATTTGAAACAAATTTCCAGTGTAGATGCATGCATGCAAAGGTTTCTTGAGACAAAAAACAAACACACATATAAGAAATGTTAAGGGCATAACACAGAATACAGCTGCTCTTGTAAACTTAATAGTTTCAGGTGGGGATAACCTGGCTACATGTTTATTAGGAGGGAACATGGTAGTCCATACTATTTTCATGGAGAAGATAACAGGAAGAAACAAGAAGTATGAACATAAGGAACATGCACTTAAAAATATGTACAAAATGGAGGGAAAAACTGGGCATATCTCCATTATTTTCTACACTAGCAATCATTATGCAACTTGCCTACGTAATAGTCTAGCACGAGTGCAGAAATGTGACTTGTTACTGTACTTGTAACTCACAACAGGGATATCTTTTCACTTGCAAGACTACGACTATGAATAAAGACTAATGACAATATTTACCTTTTCAATAATAGTAAAATAACAAGAAATAAACAAAAACAAAAAGTACATTATTTAATGACGTATCTATTATCTATTTATTTATTTATTTATTTATCTATGTACAGTACTGTGCAAAAGTCTTAGGCCACCATTAGTTTTGGGAGTGCTATTATGATCATATATATTTATTTTT
>JAUBNQ010000020.1:17864934-17890570 GCA_032353495.1 Ctenopoma kingsleyae
TGGACATCATAGCACTGCTAAAAAACTAATCTAGTGACCAACAATAGTGGCCTAAAACCTTTGCACAGTACTGTATTATCATGTTTTTAATTTGCCTGATAACGTTTTTATTTTATGTGCTGACAGGTTTGTTCTGCCAAGAGGTGATAAATCAGTGTGACCCTAGTGCCTGCCAAAATGGTGGCAGGTGTGAGAATCAAGTTGGAGGCTACAAATGCCACTGCCTCAAACAGAATCCCGATGGGATTCTCTACGGAGGTGTAAACTGTGATGTGAGGCTGGTGGGCTGCGAGGGTCATGAATGTCAGAACCAAGGATCTTGCTCTCCTTTCCTGCTGGATGGGACTCATGGTTACACCTGCTCCTGCTCACCTGGGTACACTGGACCCCTTTGCAAGACTCCCACCACATTCTCTTTTGAACGCAGAGGCTACCTCCTGCTCCAGAGTCCCCTGTTGGATGCAGAGGTCTCTTGCAACATCACCCTCAGCTTTAAGACTGTTCTTCCCAGAGCTCTTTTATTCCAGCGGAACAGCAGGGGGCTAGTGTTGAGCCTGGAGCTAGAGGGAGGACAACTTTGTCTCACACTGAGGACGGAGGCCTCTGCTGGGGTTACAGCTGAAAACCCTATTCAGGTTTTGGAGATTTTACATAATGTCACAGATGGAGAGTGGCATTCTGTGGAAGCTGTGCTCACAAACTGGGTGCTCAGCCTGAAACTCTTGGATGATAGTGCCAGATGTGGGGGCCAGTCATGCCACAAGGTTGCCGTAGTACAGAGCACCACAGCTGGGCCGGTGTCACCTCCTCAGAACACTTTTATTGGAGGAGTGCTTCAGGACTTCACTGGTCCCAGTAACTCTCCTCTTCCAGCATTCATTGGATGCATGCAGGATGTGTTTGTGGACTGGCAGCTTGTGGTCCCTGAGGAATGGCTGAGGGACTCTGCTGTTAACGTGTCTCCTGGCTGCAGTCACAGGGACCGCTGCCTGGACCTGCCTTGCCAAAACAGAGGACAGTGTGTGAATCTGTGGCAGAGCTACCAGTGCTGGTGTCCAAGGCCTTATGAGGGGCAGGACTGTGCAGAAGGTATGTTTACAACTGTGAGATAATACTGTAGATGCCAGTAGATTTAGGTTTTCTAAGTCAGTTAAGGTTTGAGATAACCAGATTAATTGAGGTTGAAGTAAAGAGTACAAGGTGTCTCTAACTAAATTTCATAAGTGGGTAATGAAATAACATCTTCACTTACTGATGTGTAACAGAGGATAAAGGAACAGAGATAGGACCAGTCAAAAGCCACAGTAAAGGACAGAGGTAGAGATCCTCTTATGTGACGAACTGGATTAAGGATACAAGGGATTCTATTTTTGACATGCAAGGACACTGCACCATTCACTAAGCTTTGGAAGACAGTCATCAAAACATCAAAGACTGAGTGATAAGAAAAAAAGTTGTAGTTAGCATCTCCACTGAAGATATCTATAGCCTCTTGAGTCTATCAAAGCAGATTACTGATCTGAGCGTCTGAGTGGATATTTGAACACACATTTACTCACATGTGCGCAACTGCAGTATCTACAGACGTTAAGAGTCAACAAACATAGTTACGACTTCTGTGCTTGTGTGTTCTCAATGTCTGGACTGCTATTGTGAGGCGACCAAAGCGGAGTGGTAAGAGCTGACTGAGGAGGACTGCTGGTGTTCTTTTACGGACCTCAAAATAAATTGCTTAAATGTTTTTGTTTTTGTTTTTCCTCCAGTTAGTAAAAAGTCTGCAAATTCAGTCAAAATCTATCACAATGCTGCTTTTGTAGTAAATGTTTGGTTTATGTGCTCAACATTTGAGAAAACTGAACATACTAACATTTAGTAGTGTTAAAAGAGAATTCCTGGTGGAATTCGTACACTGACGCCAGTAACACACACTCTTTTTCTCTTTAGTTAAGTACAATATATTTTATTTGTGTTTTCACCACAAATAAATTATATTGTTGTCCTTATAAAAGTCTTTTGACCCATAGCATTTAATCTTATAAAACATATACCAAGCTAAAAATGATGTTTCCCTCCAGCCACTGACCCCCGTTTTTGCTCATCTTTAACCTGATAAAACTAAAATTTTGTTGTCTCATCTCATCTTTTTCTCTTTTTGCAGAGCATGTGACTGCACGCTTTGGGAATGAGGATTCTTACAGTTACGCTACATTTACTGTCACTGATGATCTGGGTTACAACCTTTCTATCTCTCTCTTCCTGCGTACACGTAAACCCAATGGACTTCTCCTTGCATTTGCCAACAGCGGCAGTGCATACCTTCACATATGGCTGGAGGATGGCAGAGTCACAGTTCAGCTCAATAACTTGGAGAGCCTGAAGTCGGAGACTGTGGTTGACGACGGGGAAGTTCATTTTGTGAGTGTAGAGGTGGTGGAGGATCATATGGTCCTATACGTCGCAGCACAGAAACAGGGTGACGTGGAGATCAGGACAGTCAATGTCCAAGCAGGAGATACTGTTCTTGTGGGAGGTCTGTTGGAGAAGCGGATGACTTCAGTTTATGGTGGATATTTTAAAGGCTGTATCCAGGACCTGAGAATCAGTGACAGTAGACTACAATTCTTTGGGCTGGACACCTCAGTGAGATCTTATCCTTTGCAGCTCATGGAAAATGTGATGGCTGGATGCTCAGGGGACAATGTTTGCAGTGTGAGTAAATGCTTGTACACAGAGTGTTGGTGTTCTTCTATTATTTTTTGTCAATCTTTAATTTTAAGCCTTTTTGATGATTAATTAATGGTTAATCATTTCACAGTCATGAAAGTATTCACATACATGTCTATGAACTTCTCATACATAGAAAAATCCTTGTCTCAATGGAGGGATGTGCTACTCCATGTGGGACGACTTCATCTGCACCTGCCCCCCCAGCACAGCGGGGCGGCACTGTGAAGAGGTTAGGTGGTGCGAGCTGTCACCTTGCCCCTCAGACTCAGAGTGCAGGATGCTGAACCAGGGATATGAATGTAAGAAAAGACCACGTTATTCAGTCACTCTCAGCATTTCAGAATAAGTCTTAAATAACGTCTCTTGAGTTCTTGAGAATAAACTTGAAGTCGGGTCACAAAACGTAAAGGGAAAGCAAAGCATGTGCAGCTACTGTATGAAGAGCCTACTTACCACTGTCTTATGTATTTGTATTTGTTCTTGTGATACTTACTAAGCTAAAACATAGGCCTCAAACCTCAAGTGAGTAATTAAAACAAGTCTCAAACACTTAAATGGACATCAAGCCTCAAATGCTTCTCTCTGACTAACGTCCAAGACTTAATACTCAAGTCCACAGCTCTGATTATGAGAACTCTTTAAGCAGTTTTAGAAAGTCAGTTACAACTGACTGCTCTACGTGTAGCAATTAATTGTGGAAATTCTTGCATAGTCTACTGTGTAATAATTGGGCAACATGAGAATAAAATATGTCTCTTAAATAGTTAAAAGGTTATTGAATATGTTCATGTCATATGTTATTAGCAGAGAAAGTAATGAACAACAACGTAACTGATATTTTCTGATAATCTTCTAGGCTACACCAATGCAACTTTTCTGAATGACAGCACTGTGTTGTCTTACCGGGGAAACGGCCACATATCCCGCAATCTGACTAACCTGTCCTTCAACCTGCGCACACGGATGCGTAATGCAGCGATCCTACATGCAGAAAAGGGCTCAGCATTCATCACACTCTCTGTCCAGGATGGTTTCCTGTTCTTGGAGATTCAGAGCACCAGTTTAGATGAGGAGAATGAGAGAGGGGAGGCTGTGTCTACAGTCAGCCTCCGCAGCCAGAGGATTGTCAGTGATGGTGAGTGGCACAACGTCCAAGTGTTCATGGCAGCACCGTGGACACAAACCTCCCAGTGGACTTTGGTGCTGGATGAAGAAATAGAAGAAGCCAGCACTTCCAAGAGCCAAGGAGGCAATCTGGACTTCCTTAGGGATGGGGTTGACATCTTTCTGGGGGGCCTGGCCCCTGATGCTGGCTGGTCTCTGGCTGGGTGTCTGAGCACCGTGGAGCTTGGTGGCATTGCCCTGTCTTACTTTAGCTCCTCGGATGTGAACTTTCCACGCCTGCAGGAGGAGCAGTTTATCCAAACATCACTGCATACACCACTCCTCGGCTGCAGTGGGGCCTCAGTTTGTGAGTCCAACCCCTGCTTGAATGGAGGTGAGTGCCAAGACCTCTTCAACACCTACAACTGCACCTGTGCAGATGGCTGGGCTGGACGACGCTGTGACTTCTTTATCAACACATGCGCGTCAAATCCCTGTGTCCACGGCAACTGTAGTGTGAACGGCCTGACCTATGAGTGTACCTGCGAGTCTGGCTATGCAGGTGTGGACTGTGAGGAGGAGGTGGATATGTGTGAAAACCACCTGTGTGCCCATGGAGGCACCTGTCTGCATGGTCCAGAAAGATATGCCTGCCTCTGTCCTGAGAGCTACACTGGACCCCTATGCAAGTATGTTTTAGTGTTATTGTATAATAATTGAAAACTCACTTTTAATTTGTGGAAAAATTAGAGTAGCAGCAGAAGAGGAAACAATCCCATGTGAATATGTTATGCCCCAATGATAAAATTGCTCTTAGAGCTTAGTTTGTTAATAAAAACAAAATAAATAATTGCTCCAAAATTGCACAGAAAAAGAACTGCACCACAGCACAAACAAAGTCCTTTACTGTAAATGGCTCCACATCTCTGCCTCTGTTCAGCATTTCAACCACGCGAGCAGTGAGCGTCTCAGAAGCTGCATTTCTATTCTAGTGTCAGCCAGAAAAGGCCTCAGTCTGCTGTAGTGTCTCACTACACAAGGCTCTCTGGTTCAGAGCCAGTTTCTTTCCTCTGTCATCTAACGTTTGCCTGAGAGAACCAGCAGGGGAACGCCTCCAACCATTTATCCTGTAAACACACAGCCTCTTGCATTTTGCATCTTTTGCACAAGGAAAACCTTTGCAAGTGTCTCGCTAAGCAAGCCACCAGACAAGCTGCACATCTCCCTTTACTGGGAACATCTATGCTGTAAAGTTTTCATCAAAATGACTTCTTTTTGTTTGTCTCCGTCTTGTTTTTGTCTTTCTACCCCCTCTCCCTATTTTGCTTTCTGTTTCTCTCCAGTGAACGCATTGAAGAAATTCCATGGTACATTGTTGTCAAAAATGTGTAAGTTGTTTTTTTCTACTTCTCAGGTGTTCCCAGGTGTTTGTTTCCTGTTAGATATTTGTCTTTCAAATGTCATGTATGATGTCTCCAGTTTTGTTGTTCAACAGTGTGCAACAAAATGCCAAGCAAAGCTAATATTAATACTCCCCCTGAAATTGTTTGTTTCAAAATGAGACGCACACTGTTTTAAATGAGTGACAGCTGCACTTCAAAATGATTCCTAGCTCCTCAAACTTCACCTACCAAAACTGAACACTTTCCAAAATGAAAAAGCCAGTATTTTGTAACCACTGAGAGATGAATTTTAAGTTGCTAACAGATATATTATTGCAATTTTGGAACAGAGCTACTGTGCTTCAGGCAAATACAGCATTATAGAGGCCAAACAGATATGGCTGGTTCTTTCATTCTAGTACATATGATTTAACATCCTGCTGGTGGGTAGTTTCCAGAGGTCTTTTTTGCTATTATCCTGGTTGGCTCCTAAGCCTTTTGTCCCCCCTATGGGCAATAGCAGGAAACTCAAAAAGAAAGCTTATGCTTGGTTAATTTTCTTCTGCTTTCGGCTGATGTATCTAAGAGATATCTAAGATATCTAACTCTGCTGCACTTGACCCACTGGACCCATCAATAAATCAGCCACAGTCTCAAATAAAACACAAATAACATGTGCATTTACCCTCTTGCATGTCTGACTGTTCTCTATCAGGCGACCCAAGCTGCCTGTTTCTGTGTGTGGTGACGACAATAGGAACTACACCTGCTTCAATGGAGGCAACTGTACTGATCGAGAGCTTTCCTGTGACTGTCCACCAGGTTTCACTGGACACCGGTAGGAAGAAAACAACATAAATAGTATTAAATAAAACCAAATAGGTATTAAATAATTAAATACTTACAGAAATACTAAGAGAATCTTAGTTTAAAGTTGTACTTGCATTAGCTAAATGGTATTAGTTGATTTTGATGTTTCATGCTTCACATTGGCTGGCTCACTCATTAACTGTGTGGCTATCCGATGACTAGCAAAAATCCATATTAATGCAGATATATAGTGTACAGCCATTTCATCCCAGTTTACCTATCAGAGGTCATATTGTTTAAGAGGCCCTTTAATAACCAGAGTCTCTTCTGCCAAATCTAACTGTTCATTTGCTATAAGTGATCACAGCAAATGTTCCTCAGTTGATCAAGAGTCTCTGAGTGCCCTGTGACGCTGTGTCTGCAGGTGTGAACGGGAGGTGGATGAGTGCAAGTCCAACCCCTGTCAGAACGGAGGCTACTGCCGCAACCTCATCAACAAGTTCGTCTGCGTGTGTGACATGACCTACGCTGGAGACATGTGCCAGATGGATGTAAGCGACATTTATTTTTACGTGGCGATGCTGCTGTGGCAGAACCTCTTCCAGCTTCTCTCCTACCTCATCCTCAGGCTAGACGATGAGCCAGAGGTGGACTGGGGAGGGAACGACTGAGTGTGCATGTATGTGGGGATGATTTGGTGCAGAGGAAGATTCAAAGTTTTATTTTTTCCACATAAAACACAGGTGATTCACAATCAGGTACTGTATTTATGACAGCACACTGCAAACACTGGGGTTTTCTCCAGGTTGACAAGAATTTAACAGTATCACATAGCTGTTGCTGTGCCTTAAAATAATACTTACTTTGGTAATCAGAAGCACCTTGTTGATTATAGCTCAGTATAATCAGTATTGATCAATATTACTCAGTTTAAATGACTTCTTCTTCTTCTGTGTAATTTCTTGTAAAACCCACACAAACAAAATATGATTTATGGCTGCAACTAAATCACTTTTCATAAATCAATTTAACTCAGTTAATCTGTTAATTACTCACTTTACTATTTGACCAGAGAATGTTGCAGTACAATTTGCTTTAGAGGCAACTTCAAAGATTTTCTGCCAATCAACTACTGTTTTTGCACATAATTGTACAGGGTAGTTATAGTGGTCTAAAGGGAAGCAAAGCAAGTCTTGGTGAAGTGAGAAAACTTATGTAAAAATGTGTTATTTATAATGTTTCTAACTGAAGATATCCTGTTAGTCTGAACTGGATTTTGGGAGCACCGTGCGGATGAATGTGAGAACTATCAAAACGTTACAAAAGCAGCTACAGGGGCTAGGAGAAAACATAATGTCTCACTCTGTTCTTGATGTGCGTTCAGAGCATTGTGGTGACTGACTGACTTCTGTGTGTTGTTTCCTACAAAAGAAGACGTTTCTGTCTCTAAACCTTCCTGTGTGAGTCAGATATTTTGAGCCTATTTCTGCGGCTCTGCTTAAACAGTACCTCTCAACATTTCCCATTCTGTTGTGGTCAACATTTCATAACACACTTAATCATTGCGTTTGTCTGCTCTTCGTGTTAGTTTTGCATGTGTTCATGTCTGTCTCTCAGTGTTGTTGTGTTGACGTGTATCATACGTGTACTTTCTGTTTTTGTCTTTTCTCCATCATATTCTGTCTTCATGTCCTGTCTCAGTTTAATCCAGTCTCTGTATGTTGTTGTCAAATAAACCAGCTTTCATTTGTTGTCTGTCCTTTTTTTCATCTCTTTCTTCCATAATCACATTTCATTCCCATTTTCCTCCATCTTTGCCTTAGTGCAACTTCAGTCGAAGGTTAACAGATTTAATTTATTTCATTGATTTCCTAACTGTGAATCAGTGTGTGTTTGTACTTAAAGAAGTCGACATGTGAAAGTGGTAACTGTGACACCGAACCTTAAAGCTTTTGTAGGGCTGTTTTAACATGAGCTTTCAGTGTAAGTGATGGCGGACAAATGAAGTCAAATGAAGTTGATATCTTCCAAAATATCAGCATTGTTATTTAAAATATCTTCTTTGTGTGTGATTGTGATTGTGTAGATTTTGCCCCTCACTTACACTGGAAGATTTCTTTTATTGACCAGTAGGAGGAATAATTGTAACAAGAAAAACATTCAATTCAATTCAATTCAACTTTATTCATATAGCGCCAAATCACAACATAAGTCATGTCAAGGCACTTTACAGTGTAATGTTTAAGACCTTACACAGAATATATACTGTATATATACTGTATATATAAAATATTTGTAGAAAACTCAACAATCCCACACGACCAAGCACTAGGCGACAGTGGAGAGGAAAAACTCCCTTTAACAGAAGAAACCTCCTGCAGAACCAGGCTCAGGGTGGGTGGTCATCTGCCTCGACCGGTTGGGGTGAGTGGAAAGATGAGACAGAAAAGAACAGCAGGTAACAGAGATCATAACAAGGAGCAGCGGATGAGACACTGGGCAAAAACATGTTTCCATGTTCATATGGGCACCTGATTATTGGATTTAAATTAAACTTGAAAACTTGAAAACCTGTTCTTTAATAAAGAGAGAAGAAATTAATACTCAATGCTCCGTTAGCTGAATGTCATCAATACCCACAGTCAGGTCCCAAAAACGTATGGAAAAATACATCAAATGCAGTATTTGAATTGTTTTGGAATCAGGCGCGGCATGTGTGTGTGTTCAGATGTCCACAACACACTTTTGACCGTGTAGTGTATATGCAGTGGCATTTTCTCTCTTGTACGCCAGCTACCAGTCTTCTATCTATTTTTCACGTCTGTGTGCATGTGTGTCCATTCCAAGCACAGCTAGTCCCAGTGTTGAGAAAAGAGGAGGAGGAAATGGGAAGCAGTTTTTCAGTGTCTCCACTGATGTAACCATCCTTTGAGAGCGAGAGAAGCAGAGAGGAAGAAATGTGCTTCGCCAGCAAAAAAGCAGCATCTGGTGCTGAAGTGCAGTTTCAGCAGAGATCTGGTGGCATTCATAGAAGTTCAGTCTGTTTCACAGAAATGTATGAGGGTAGCTTATCTGGCAGGCACACACACACGCACACACACACAGGATGATAGTGCTGACAGCAGGGAAGCATAGTCTGTCTGTGTGTAGCTGCTCTGCAGAGGCTACGGTGTGGCCTTGCCACGTACCTTAGAGACTGGTTAGTTAGACAGCTCCGTGTCTGTGTGTGTGGCAGTATGTGACTGATGGCAGGTCCTGGCTGCAGGCTGCTCTGGCTCGCTTGTGTCACACTTGCTCTGACAGTCAACGGTGCTACAGTGACAGGTAAGCACTTTCCAGGAGTCAACAAAGAATCTGTAGCGAGGGGGGAAAAAAGTATAATGTCTACAGTGTCGAGCATGGGCGCATAAGTTATTTTTTGCCTCAGGATATGGATGGTTGTATTTTTATTAGAATTAGGTTTCCATGTTGATTGCTCAATGTAAAGTTTGCTGACTTCTGAGATTTTTTTAGAGCGTTGTGCAACCTGACAAGTTCAGTACAGAGCTTTAGTTATGAAGATTGTGTCAGCAAGAATTTTAAGTGTTATGGAGTGATACTTACAGCTGGTGTGCTGTTGGTAACCTTGTAGCAGTGTCACAGCTATCACACCACCAAATACTGATTTAAGTGCATATATGCTGCTGGGTCTTCTGCTGCTGATTAATGAACACTAACAATTGCTCACCTGCTGCACTGATCTGATTCTTGATTCACTGTTGTGCTCAGAGATCTGTGTTCGAATACACGGTCATTGTGTGTTGTCTGTCTGTTTTTGGGGTGTGAAGATCAAAGGGCTGTAAGTTGAAAATGAATCTTAGCGGGTTTCACAAGTTGTCAGACACCCCATCTAAAACAGCTTTTCTCCCTGTTTGAAAAGAATCTTTTATGCGTGTATGTGTGTGAGCTATTTCTGGTGTGGCAGTGTTTTTCTGGTGGTGTTTGCCATGTATGTGCTGATGGGATCATCAGGCAGCATCTTGCCTGTGTGTATGTGTGATCCTCCACAGATGAAGGATGCTCCACACAGCTCGCGGTTGGCTGCCGTGCTGGCACCATGTCTGGTTGGCTTGATGATAGTGGTGATGCTGGGGCTGGCGCTGGCCGTAGCCAAACTGCGAGAGAAGCGGCAGACGGAGGGAGGTTTCAGTCTGCGGCAACTTGAGGCTCCTGGTGGTCACAACCCACCTGCTGAGCTGGGAAACACATCCATCAGCACTTTGGCAGAACGTGTGGAGCGCCTGGTGTAGTGTCAGCAAATCAGGAGAGAAGTGTGTGTGTGTGACTGACACAAAAAACATGATGGAAAGAGATAGAAATAAACAATGTAGCATATGTACGAACATCTTTAAACCAAAACATTTGTTTGAAAAATCTTGTAAGCCTCTACTTTTCTTTCCCACCCCCCTACAGCTGACCTCTGAGGGTTTGACCTCTGACCTCTTACTGTCCATCAGTCTGGTGTCTGTAGTCGTGCTGCTGGTTCTTATTCTGACCTCTATCGGCCTGGTGATGACGCTAAACCGCCGTGCCACCCACGGCACATACAGTCCCAGCCGGCAGGAGAAGGAGGGATCGCGGGTGGAGATGTGGAGCATCACTCAGCCACCGCCTATGGAGAGACTTATATGAGATACTGTACAGGTAGGGACTGTGTTTACATACAGGCTGATAGTCTAGTTATTATAGTCACATAAGAGCTTATATCAGTAATACACCTGATACCAGATGTAATACTGAGTCAGACTGGATCCAGTCATGCGTGTAAACATGGTCTTTTCCTTGTACTACTTCCATACCAAAATTGCAGCTTTTCATGTTTGTGTAATTGTGGAAGCCCAGTGCTTCATCCATCATCCTGTAATATTTTGCATATGGCTTTACCCACCAGCAGTATATCCATCTAAATGCAAAGATTTGTGTGTAAAATATACTGAATCTGTTGCATCTTTATGTCTTTGATCAATATTTTTAGAACTGACCACACAACAGACCACAATTTTGGACACACGCACTTTGTCTTTAAACCTCATCAGGAAAACTACAAAACATCCCTCATTCAAACTCATAAATTCAGGAATGAGTGTTTATTACAGGAAATGTATTTCTAACTTACATTTACATGTATGCTGAATGTTGATGCCAGAATGGATTTTCTTTTTTCAGTGAACATTCCCACTGTAATAATGTTCTCAAGAGTCAGGTTTGAGCATTAGTTGCACTAGCTGAGAATTGATTTTGTTAGTTTAATCTAGACTGGCCTGTATTATTATTATCTTTATTATTATTAGAAAAACAGTCTTGTCTAAGATGTAATACTAAATGTATATACTGTAATTGTTGTTTTGTTTATTATTGTTTAAACTGAAGTTTATTTTGGACCTTTAATTTTCAGCAACTGAACTTCTGCTTAACTAAAGTGACTATTTTAATTTATTTCATTTCCACAAAGTGGCATGTGCTTTATGATGCCATTGTCGGACAAGATTTATATTTTGCTTTATTGTATGACTTATCAATAAATCAATACAATGATTTTCCTATAAACAATACAAATGTGCAGCTTATTAAAGTATTAAATAAACCAGCTCATTTGCCTAGACCCCAACCCATGGCTCCCAAGGTAACATAATAAAGTGGATATTTGATATTAACATTAAATTAAACTAATTTAAGCAATCATGTTACCAAAAAACTGCTCATGCACAGTGAACCTGGGACTTGTGTGGCTCTTTGAGGTCTTGTGTCCTGAAACAGTTGCCATTCTGGTCCTTAATCCTGTTCTGGCCGTGTGAACCGTAACTATATACTGCATTAAAATACATAGTTTTCTTCTGCATAATGTAATTCTCTCTATGTTAATACATCATTTTGCTATAAAAATGAGTCCAGAGATGTATAGGCATGAAACATTATAATTTATTTTTAGTTCACAGTGCATACATCGTGTGCATTTGTACGAAGTTACTCATCAACATTAGATTGACCTCAGTTGTTTGACAGTTCTCTGCAATTAAAACATGCAAGTGTGCAAAGAATCAGAAAATCAGTATATTGAAAAACAAATCATTATTACAATACCCAAACAAGAGACTGAGAAACTAATTTGCTTCCTGCAATATTCAGTGTATTTGATGCTACTGAAATTTTTTTTTTGTGGTTTAGTGAAAATGATTTTTTTTTTTTAAAGAATTTTAAAAACTCTATAGTACGTCAGTAAAAGCTGCTACATAATCTGTCACCTCCCACTCACTCAAATCTTGCAATTTCATGGCATTTATGCTTACTATATATTTACTGGTAACTTTGCACTCTCTTGTTAGCGTAGAGTACTGGCCGTCATATGCCTGCAGACACTGGAATGCAAATTGCCTGAAAATTATTACTTCATCATTGTACAACATTAGTGTAAACGGTACAAGCTTTTTAAATCACACTCAACAGCAGCGGACTGCTCAAGTATTTCTTTGCACGGTTTTCTATAATTAGATTTGCAGGAGCCAGTAACCAAAAAAGTAGAAATGTCTTCTACATAAAATGCAAGGCAGATGACATTTAACTGTAAAATACCCACTGCAAGGCTGAATGAGTGCAACGTACGAGACCCAAACTTACACCCATCATTCTCGATTTGATGGACGTGTTAAATACTGAAATAATAATTAATACCAAGAAAATGGACAACATCTGGGAAAAAAACAACACATAGATACATACATGCAGATACAGTAAGCATCGTACCATGTACAATACAAGCAAGCACGAGTCTCCGCTTATTTTAACTAGGTGTCGAATGCATCTCAACATGAATGACGTTTTGTTAATATTCTCTCTTATTTTTTTCTCCAAAAATAAAATCTAAAACATTCAAATATTAGGTGTATTTTTTTTTAAAACATACAACACCTATTATATATTGTCCATGTAAAATATACTTAAGCCGGCAAAAATATGTCTATTCAGTTGAAAATAATTTTCATCAATATGAAATCAACTAGAGAAACTCCTCTGAGAAACATTTTAAATATAGTTAAGTCAGAATTTAAGGTGTTTTTTAAGAGAAAACAAAAAGGAACACAAACTACACATCTAATCAAGTAATACAATCGAAGACGGTGTCTAATTTACAACCCAGAGAACTTCACAGATCCTCTCTGTAATACAAACAGGAGGATTATCAATGATTGTAGTAAAGAAAAACACTGACGAAACTCAAAACTAACGCAGCAACAAAAAAATAAAATAAAATATAAAATGCTACTGTAGTACCCATGTTCAGTTCAGGTCCAGATGGGGGATTTGTGTTTATTATATAAATATCAAAATTTTCAATGTTGCTGAAAACATTGCATAAATCCACCATAGCATAATACTGTACCTTGTTATACTGGGTGGTACTCTTACTATATAAGGCACACCATACACTCCATCATTAACACCCACAGACACACCTCAGCTCACACAAAGTTAAACTGTTTCATATTTATTTATTTAGGGGAGCAAGGCTTACTCTCTCTAGAAACTACTTTGATTGTGATTACCTTTCAAGTAGAATTGTGCATTACAGTGAGAAAAAACAGACTTTTCTCATTATTTTAAATACTTGCATAGTAGGTTTTTAAAGTATTTGCATTGAATAAGGCCAATAGAGAGATTGTTTTGGAGTCTGTTTTTTCCTTTTTTGGATTACAAGGCCTGATTCCTGGGCTTTTAGAAGCAAGCCAACGACTTTATGACCAAACTGTTAACGCAGAGCAGCACTTAAAAAGTGGAGAAATAGCTGCTATTAAACTGCCACACCAACTGGCGTCTGGCATAAATCATAAGAACAACGAACCATAAATGTAATGATCCCAACATAAGCGCATGAAAAAAAAAAAAAAGCTTTCTTCTTTTCTCTGGGTTTGTGGCGACGCAGGGAATGATGGGAACCCACAAACTCCGGACGTGGTGTTTCTCTCCACAGGAGAGTCTGTTATAAAGATACTTTAGACTCTGTACACATTACATCCATGTAGTTACTCTCTGAGGAGAACCATATTGCTTCATTACAGTACAATCATCAACCACTGCATTATGTTACAGTGTGTGACTCTAACCTAGGAGGACAGCGATTTCTTTTCCTCATGTGAGATAGAGAGAAACATACAAACTGAAATATAAAGACTAAGTTACAGTATAAGTCTACTCAAGGTCAAATAAATCCCATGAAAACTCCAAAACCAACAATGAATTTTACTACTACAAGCAATTTTACTTGTGCATTATTAATATAAAAGCTAAACTATTAAACTATATCCTATTTGTGACCTATTTTATATTATCATAAGGAACAAATGAGCTTGAGTGCCATAGACAGGTTAGGATTAAGTATGACAGCAATGAGAGACAGAATAATGCGTTGTTAGTTTTGGCCCTTTCATGTGATTTGTCAGTTGTAACACAAATATAGATCATTGCCAGACGTGGATGTTTTCCACACCCACTCCAAACGTCACAAGCTCTGCAACAACTGGCCACCATTTTTAAGGTTGAGAGTGAAAGCTGGAAGGGCTGAGGGTCATAAAAGGCAGAAGATTAGGAGACAGCATAAGGAGAAGAGTGGGGATGGTGGGAAAAAGAGAAAGAAACAAATGAAGCGTGGACACTGGCTTTTCCAAATCACTCAAATTTTACACTATATTTGCATCACAGAGTGAAGTAAATGTCCTGAGGAGAGGAGAGAGGTTTCTACATGCACATATTTTTATCTGGAATGTAATTAAAATCAGAAGCTTAAAGCACATCTTGTATATTAACTATTCTATCAATCCAGAGAAATACAGTGCAGTTTAAGGACTATTAACTGCTGCATTTAAGATCTGACGTTATTATGATTACAAAGTACCTGTTATGGTATCTATAGATTAAGACACCAGGATATCAAAAACAAATCACATGTCCATTTAAGGCATAGTGATAAAAAACATTGTATTACACAGTGTATAGTTATTTTCAAAGGCCAGAGTAAACTGAGTATTATTTCTTAATCTATAAGTGCAAATTGAATTTGAGCATGTAAAATATTTGGAACACTCAGTGTAAGACTGACACAATGGTGTGTTGGTGTAATACTGTCCATTTCCTTTCGGGAACATGAACAATTCATGCATTACCATAATATAATTCATGGTTATTTGTTGGGTATTGCATTCTGAATCTGATATCTAATACAAGGTAGCTGACTACTGATATTATAACGAGCTGTTAATGCACTGCAGAAATCTTCTTCTTATCAAGGTTTTATGACTTTTTATTTTCTTCAAACAAGTTAAAATCTCTCAAACTGGGAAAGCTGCATCCAAAAAACACAAAAGAAATCTAAATACTGTGGCCTTTGTGCTATACCAGTTGAAAATATTTCACAAGAAATGTGTTGTACCTATTCTGCACTGAACCCGAAATATCTGCCACTGCAATGAGATTACATTAATTTGCTTTTATTCCAAATCAAGTTTAAAATTTCCCTACGTTCTTAGATATGCAGGAAAATTCTCAAAACAAGTTGACTTATTGGAAACAGTTTAAAATACTCATATTACTATGGCAGATTTTTCTCATATAAAATAGGGGTGTAATCATATAAATACAGAGGCAGATGATCGATGAAGAATTCTGCAGAGCACCAATTTATCTCTCTTTTTGCCTTTTTTTCATGGCTGTTTGTACAAAATCAAATTAGTTTGTAACTAATACCTGATAACCTGATAGCTGAGTGTTTAAATTAAAAAAAAACAAAAACCTCTGACCCAATAATGTCCTCTGAGACTGTAGCTAATTGTAATAGAAAAATGACTTTTACTTTTCAGGTAAATTTATGGCATTTTACCAACACTGAGTCTTTGACGTCCCTTAGGACTTGTCTGTGGCTTTGCCCTGGACCTGGTGGTGACTGTTGTTGCAGTGAACCTGCGAGAGCTGCAGGCTGGTGTTTAGAACAGAGCTGAGACAACACATGGATTCAATCTCCTCAAGGAGGCCTTGATCCTGCACCACAGTTGCTCCTGAGCCTTTACCCTGACCCAGACACAAGCCGAGGCCCAGAAGCCCCTCTTTGGACACCTCTTTCTCCCATGGGACCTGCACAGCTGACTTCTTGTTCCTTGATGGGCTCCCATCACGCTCTTGTTTGCCCTTGCTGGCATGCCTCTGGAGGGCTTTTTCCTGGTACTGCCGCACTGTCTCCTTAGAGAGCACCTTCCTCCTCAGGACGCTGGTGGAGGAAGCCTGGTTCTGGGTTTGAAAAGGATCGATGCTGGATTGGGGGTCTGAGATGGTCCGAGAGCGGCCCGCTGGTACATCGGAATAGTCTTGGTTAGAAACAGGTGCTGGAGAACTGTAGGTGTGACATAGAGTGGGAGATGGTGGTGTGGGTGTATGTCTATGGGAAAGTACTGGTGAGTAGGAGAAGCAGTCTCCTGGTTGTGGTCGTGGAGGCAGAGGGTTAGGGGCTTGGTCAGAGTTGGACTGATGAGGGCGTGATTGGGACTTGGAGATGTCATAGTCCTGGACTGGGGGAGTGGTGGTGATGACTGGCACTGAAGGAGTGGCAGAAGATTTCTTTGACATCTTCAGGCTGCTTTTGTTGGGCTGTCTTCGTGGGGATGGTGGAAGGTGTTTTCCGTTGACTGCACTATCATCTTGGCCCATGTTCCAGCCTCCTTGATCCCCACCTATACCACAATCACTCTCATCCGCAGGTTTAGATTCAATGGAAGGTACTGGCTTGGTCTAGGATAGAAGAAATACCAGTAAACAAATTTTATACAAACAAACTTTATATACAAACCTGGGTGGCATCAAATATCTGCCCTCTGAAGGAGAAAACACATTTCCTGTATCAACAACAGGATTCTACAAACTATTTAAATGAAGTTGGCACATGCACAGACTAATCCATCTATCTGTCTAAAGGTCAATGTATCAATAGCCCAATATCCCAATTGCCAAAATAAGCAATCAATAAGCCTTGGCTGTTTGCTGTTGTAATAATAATAATAATAATATGATGTTATGAGACTTTGGAAGTTTTTCCATACCGGAACCTTGTAGTCTAAATCTTCCATGGACCTGAAGAAGTCCAGGCTCTTGGCAGCGCTGAGTTTGCCTTGCTCCATCGTTGTGGTGCTCAGAGAGTCAAGGATCTCCTCCAGCAGGTTCATCTGGCCTGAGTGCGAGGAATCAATATCAAGCTCCAGTGAGTAGGAATCATCGCTGTCTTCAGCGTAGCAATGGACATCCCCGCTGTCCTCTGAGGAGACCCTGTGTTTAATGGAGAGGAGACAGAGACCGGCAGGGTCAAACAGTGTTTCTTGTCACGTTTCATAAGATAACAATATCAATACCTCATCCTAATCCATAGTGGGAACTGTTAAACATGACATTTAATGCAGGGTATATCAGGTACTTCAATATGACAGAGAACAACTCAACAATTACAAGTGATTACCAGTACCTTTGAAAAGACTGGCATTACTATCAATGTATGCTGTCACTAAATATGCCCACTTGGGGGCAGTATTATCATGAGTAAAAAAAGACTGAACCTACATGGAAATGCACTTCTTAACAGACCATCAACTTTTTATTAATAAAATGAATGAGCCAGATAGCCAGCCAAAGTTTTCACATCTTGACATACATTATTTAATAATAAAATATTGGGAAACAATAGATTATAAAAAGGGTGAGTACATACTTGCTTGCATTGTCCAGGTCATCATCATCTAGCCCGTAGCCAAGATCTCTGGGACCCATGCTCATGGGAGACTTACTGAAGTTATGCTGTTAATGAGAATAATCCAGCAAATGGATGTAGTTAGACAATAGGAATAACATGATTGAAAAATGAAAGACTGAGCTTAAACATATAGGAGTTCTATTAAACGTGGAGTCCAGATAGAATTGTTGTTGTTTTGCTGAGATACAGCTCGTCACAGAATCATTTTTGGAGTCGATAGGAAAAAGATGCAGGTCTATGTCTGCTGCGTCCTCATGAGACAAGAATACTAGGTTGTTTTAATGAACCTCGACCCTAAGGCTTGTGACTAAATTTGTCAAATTTGAGTCTAGGATAAAAATCTTTAAGATCCCCTGCAGTCATTTATTAAACTTAGCAATATATGTGAACTACAAGCTACTTAAAGACTGACTGCATTAACCACTAGCAATACAACACCAATGCATTTAACTGTATTTGTCACTGCTGTGTGCTGAATGATCAGTGTGTACTGTAGTTGTCTGACACAGTGGGTTTAATAAGCCACCTGTGTACCATGTTTAATAGGCGGGTTAAAGAAGAGACAGAAGCTTTACAGAGCAGGGCAGGACTCTCCCCATGGGAGCCCAAATCTGCCCCAGGCCACTTATTAACATGCTTTCCACTACAACGCACATGTTCCTCCCTCACTGTGTGTGCATGTTTGCTTATGTTAACACTATCTTTCACTTTCTAATTTACACTCTTTGCATTTTGTCCGTCTACCTTGTTACATATTGCTCCTCACCTCCATATGTCAAATTGTCCCTCAGTTGCTGTGCAGATATTGTACCATTAACATGCTAGCACTGCTTAAAACCAATGTGTGTTAGCATCGGGTCGCACTGCAAAGTTTTCTCTATTGTTTCCACTTACATCACTCAACCTCTTTTTGTCTCTGCGTGTTTCTCTGTAAACTCACATTAGACACATTATCAAAGCCCAACTCTAAGATAAAGGTTCTTTACAACCCTAAAAGTGAGCAGAGCACTGGGGGTGCGTTTAAGAAGTGAAGACACCAGTGTTTGTGTGCTTCCACTGCGGTTTTGGTAGCGTGAATATCAGACACAAAGGTGAACACTAGTAAGCAACATTTATGATGAAAGGCAAGAAAACGTGAACACAAGAACAAAGGAATGAGCGAGGGAAGGGATGAATGAAAAAAGGAAGGAAGGAAATGTGGAGAGGTGATGAAAGATTCCTGAAAGACCCAAGAATGATGGGAATGGAGGGGGGGGGGTCAGTATTGAAACTGTGAACCGAATGGGACCGGTCTTGATTAGCCAACGCAGTGCCAGCCAGACAGGCGGAATGTAACGTGTGGCTGGCCTGGCCTCATTTAGAGCCCTGTGTTCGGCCACAGAAGAGACACACACATACACACACGCAGTCACACTCTCACATGTACACACTCAGTCACATACGCACCTTATTACAAAAAATACAAAGAGTTAAAGTTCCATTTTCTCCATAAAAGTCAGTGGAGGAGATGTGTGCAGTAGCCACTTAAGCCTCTCAGCCATCAGACTAAACACGAACACATGTGGTGGCACTGCTGATTGGCCAAGCCGCTCCCCTTCTATGGTAGCTTGGAGCTATAATGAAAGAGATTTCAGAGGGGCTCGGGCCTGGGATCCCTAAACAGCCTTTAATGGATTCCTGTGTCAGGGCAGTAAATCTGGGGCCAGGCTGACTTGCCAGCCAGCCAAAGCGGGCCAGCAGAGCGGAGATGCACCTGTGAGACACTTGAGGAGGGTTGGCTTTGGACCAGAACACTTACACACAAACAGGACAAACTCATGCACCTTATGTTCACGGCGTGCGCATTTATTTAGGCTTCATTTGTGCAACAGAGCTGTGTGTAGGGAAGCGGGGCCTCTCTTTACATCTAGGTGTTTATTAAAGCAAGGTGAACCCAAACACAACCAGACACAGGTCATGAAGCCTGGCCCTCTGATCTCTGTTACAGCTTCAGTGCTGTCTACCCAAGAGGAAGTTCCATAGGGAGCAGTAAATGGATGGTACCTCACTTCACGGCTTTATCAATTTGTCATTCCCTCTCTTCACTGTGACCCTTTAGAGCAGCAGTTAAGATTAAACTACTTAGAACCACAGAACATTTTTACGATAGAAGTTTATATGCTGTTTTTCCTTCCCAAAAAACACTTACATGTTGCATTTATTGTACCAGCAAAGTGAGATACAAAGTAAGATTTGGTCACATAATATTACTACTACTCCAGAGCTGTCGAGACCAACAACAGGAGTTAAATGTGAGATCTAAAATCAAATGCACAGTATGCCAATGTAAAAAACAAAACAATAATAAGAATATAGAGACTCTTGAAATTTTGACATTCACAATGAGATACAGAGCAAACAGGTCCCACGTTAAAGCTGTGACAGCTCTACCGCCATCCCATACCTCCCCAGGCCTGACAGGACAGTGAAAAACATGAAATAGCAGAACAACAGATTATCATACTGCTCCTTCATTAGCTTCTCGCTGTCGGCTAATGGCGAGCTGAAAGGTGAAAATGGAAAAGTGATTCTCCCTCCATGTCTCCCTGTCTCCCATTTTCTCCCCCCATCACTCTGCTGGCAGTGACAGATGTCACTGTTTCTATCTGTCTGACTCACTTCCTTCCTCTCTGCCACACAAGTGAGACTGTACAGAAAGCAGAGAACAAAACAGTCAAGAGGAGACACAGCAGACGAACAGGAGTCATGAAAATAATAAAAACGGTCAGAGGTTTGTTGTGTTTCTTAAATCAAGAAAATGATCTGGCATCTTGCAAACTGAAGTCCCTTTTAAATTTCTTTATTACTTTTATGTCATTTTCTTATCATATTACTTTGAGTTGTGACCCTGAGTATCTGAATTCTGACTCCCTACAGGTTGAGCTTCATACACATAAGGGCTTTACTCTGTGAGCAAATCAATGTGGAATTATATAAACATGACTAATCCTCTACTCTGACCCCTAACACCCAAAGCCTCCTGATGCAATAATTCAGTTCAGCTTTATTTATATAGCGCCAAATCACAACAGAAGTCATCTCAAGGCACTTTACAGTGTAAGGTTTAAGACTTTACAGAATATAACTATAAAGAATTATATAGAAAACCCAACACTCCCACTTGAGCGAGCACTGGGCAACAGTGAAGAGGAAAAACTCTCTGTAACGGAAGAAACCTCCAGCAGATCAATAAGCAAAGGTATGAAGAATATCTAAGTGGCCTTGAAAAAAAATCTGCAGATTTGATATAACAAATTAAATTTCATTTTTGTGGGGAGAAAGTAGTCATCACCATCCATTTTAGTAGGCACATTTGGAGAAACAAACTTTCCCCTCCTCCTTCCTTCCTTTCCCGCATGACCGGTTAAGCAGAACAACTATGCCTCTCTGTGACAGGGCCAAACGTTAGCGGACTTTAATAGCCGGTCTTACATTATACATTTCATATGGTATTTCTGAGTGGGCACTGATCTCACAGTTTGGCAGGGTATGTAAAGAGATGCCAGTAAAATGCAAACAAACCTTGGGGAGAGGCAGAGCCTTTGCAGAAGTACGGCCAAGTCTGTGTCTGCCTATTTAAGAACGGCTCGCTCGAAAGGGAGAGAGAGAGAGAAAAAAAAAAACAGTGTTTGAGGAGAGATCCACTGCTTGTCTGTCCAACTGGCTGTTGCTGAAAGCCCACTTCCTTTTTGCTTAAAACAGGAGCCATATAAAAGAAGGAAAATGCATTATGCTCATTCTGTCTAAACTAAACTCATCCAGTAAAATCACCAGGTGCCTTTCTGTGAATGGGTGCAGTGCAGTACTTTGAAGGTGCCAGGAGATGGCACTTTGGTTTCAGTGTGGAAGCTGCTTAGTCTCTGAAGTGGGGAGGAACTGAGCAAAGTGGAGACTACAAACGCATACAAATAACCATGTAAACACACACATACACACACACACACACACACACACACACACGCAGGCAGGCATGCAACTATGGACCATAGGCACAGTACTTAAAAGTTCACTGTGATGAATCACAACTATTCATATAAAAAGGATTTATCTACAATATTAATATACAATGGGTATTATGAGCATGTTTGAGCCATATTCCATTTAGACTCACATAAAAAACTGCATTATTACAAACCATGACAAACACAGTATGCTCTATAATCTACAGTACATACAACAGTTATTTCCTATTCAGTCTAACCAGTAAATATTGCTTTGAATATCAACCATATTATAACACTTTCAATCACGCAATTAATATATTACACACAAATCAGCTACAGATTGCATTATTGTATTACTGTATTAAAAATGCATATTAGTATAAGCATTTTTAATTCAGAGACAAATCATAGTTCTACATTCTGATTTCGACATCACACAGATGTGCACTTCTCTGAGTACAACACTAATAGTGTACATACATATGTGTCCACTGGCCATGACCATGTGAGCTATCTCTCACTGCTGGGAACACACACAAATATTCACCCATGCGTCACCACACAGCATGTACACACTAAAGTATCTTTGTGACTCTGTTTTACATCTGTGTTAGCTCCCTCTTTCCCCTCCACAATGAACTGTGTGGTGTTTTCCAGGCTGGCATCTCTACTGTCTCACCAGGTGAAGAGTCCAGAGCCTGGGGCTGAGCCTGCTGGCTGTCATTGCCCATAACACTGTCCTCACCTCTAGTCCCCTTTTTTCTCTTAACAGTTGTCATTCTGTTCTCTCCAACCTGAGGCAAACTGCTAAGTCCACGTACGTTTATATACATACACACACACACAAAATATATGGTCATGTACAAAAGGACTGAGGTACAAACACACTTTCTATTTGCAGATGCTTAAAGCACAATATCACATAAAATATACACACACACACACACTGAATACACAAAATCTTACATACAGAAAACAGATGTGGCACTCACGCTCAAAACCACACAGGAGCCAGAACAATGGTTGTTGTTTGTTATATCAGACAAGGAGTCAGCAGTCCAATTCAGTCTTGTTTTTGTCAAACGAAAGGATTACTCCTACATTCTTAATCAACAAGCTCACCAAACACTACAAATCACCCACATTGCCAAATACGGTTGAAATATGTACGCATATGACAGAAGCACTTTCACTTTGGTACATGTGTTGGCTGATCAAATAGAATATGAATTTCATAAATCTGATTATTTTGCTATGATTAATTAAAGGAGCTTCTCTAGGATCATTCAATTCACTTCAAGGACAGACTTAGTGGTGTTTGCTAAAAATGATGAATGACAAAAAAAAAAAATGTATCAGGCTTTTTCTTTCAAACAAGACTGTGAAATGTTTCTAATCAGATTCCATTTTTGGAGCTTCTGATGACAACATGTGTCTGAATTTACTGGAACAGGTGAATGAGCACTTGTTGGTCAATGGTATGAAGATGTAAAGAGGAGAGAGAGAGGATGTGCAGCTATTGACATGTCACTTGTAAGTAATACTTAAAATCTTTTTATTGTAAAGGAGGTTTTCTTTAACCTTAGCACAGCATTGTTTAAACAGGCAGCTGGATACTATAGGCTGTTATCACCATTTCTCAAAATTACATTTGTGGCTTGTACAGACAAATGGAGGACTTCGGCTTGTCTACAGAGAGTCACAGGCACATATTTTCATTTATGAAGAGTCAGAAAAAGAGGTCCGTGTGTGGGCATGGAAAGAAGTGGAGCTATGAGAATAAATCGGAGCGTTTTGTTTCCCATTTTACTTAACCTTTATTTAACCAGGTTAGTCCCACTGAGATCAATTTCTTGCACAAGGAACACCTGGTCAAGACAAGTGTGGGCAGAAGTGCAGTATCAAGATTTTATAGGAAGCAATCTTGAAAGAAAAAAAAAAATAGAAAAGTGAGATATAGAGAGTTAAGAGAGAAGGCACAGCTATGTTTTTTAAGTGTAATAGAAATATAAATATAATATGCTTTCAGCAGTCAGGTGAAAGTAATTAAATAGCTAGTATAACATGCAGCAACATCAGCAAAAAGCTCCATGAGAGAAACCCAAAAGGAATCTCCAGTTCATTATGTACTTGCCAAATAATTTTCTAATGGTATTTTATAAACAAAAACATAACTCCTGCACATATTTTTCTTTTCATTTTTTCGGCTCCATTTCGAGTTTATAAGTAATGTGCTTTAATTTGTGTAATAAAGATGAAAACCAAGCTATCCTGAAAAACAACAAAACACTGAAACCACCTATAATTTCCAGTCCAATTTCCTGGCAAATGCTTTTGAGGAGTTTCAATCTTTCAGGGGTTCCTGAACACTGACAGGCCATAAATTATCAAGCCTTTCTTGGCTTCTCAATTTTCAGTCTTGGTGTCAGAAGACAGTCTCAGGTTGTCAGATTTGAGACACAGAACTGGAGGTTTGCAAAGAGATTTCATGTGAATGGGTTGAGGTAAGACATATATCCAGGTTATGTACTAAAAGCCGTTAGGCAAGCAATTTGAAAAAGTAAGAATGAGAAGAATACTTGTGTGTGGCCAAAGAGAAACTAATTTATAAATACAAATGTACACATAACCAGAACTTTGGGACATGATTTCGTGTGTGTCTCTCCAGTGATCTTCAGGGACCTGTTATTGTGGCAATGAGCAGGCCTCAATGGCAAGGACAGAGGTGTGAGCATGTGTATATCCTGAAACTGTGTGCGTCTGTGTGCGCGCATCACTTGCATGTTAAACGTTGTTTGTTTGCATGTTAATGCCGTCACACCTTCCTCTGCGTTAAGACTTTCCAGCCTCATCTCAAACACAGGAAACACAATGCTAATTAGAGACAGCACAACCTCTCCTAATCACACTCTTACATGACTGTGACCAAAATGTCAGTGTATGCATTCAGACATGTTTTTTTTTCTTCTTTTTTTGTTAGACAGAATTGGGAGTCCACTTTTTTTTTTTTTCATTTAGCAATAAGACGTGGAAAAGCTCCAGCTGGTGGTAGAGAGCTATATATACGAGGTGGGAGATATAACTAGTTTCCTTGAGGCTGTATGCATATGTTTTGTATTGTACCGAAGTGTACAATTTTAATTGCATAAAACTTCCTACACCAGTAAAAGCGAACATGTTCATTTACGCTACACTGAGTGTCAAATAATTCTCCAGCAATTTTTTAACTTTCCTTGTAAATTTAGTGATGAATGTGTATTTTGTGAGCATGCATGTGCTTGCACATCTTATGCCAGCTCTGCACACAACAAAGAAAAAAAAAAGTGCTATCCACTTATGGCACACAAGCAAATTCTTCAGAGGAAATGCTGACCAGCAGATGAATTGCTTCTACTGTCCGTGCTGTTCAGAGAAAAATACTGAATGTACAACATGAGCATGTTGAAAGAAAAAAATGCTTATCATTACATTTGGCACCCTGACAAACTACTGTACTTCCGAGTGCTGTTACAAGGGAGAGTGGGGGAGAAAGAGAGAAGGAGGAGAGGGTGGGAGATAAAAAAGAGAGAGAGAAAGATTGGGGATGGAGATAATGGAAAAAAAGAGCACAGAGAGCAAAAAGTGGACAGAAAGAGTACAGAAGTGGAAGACTGCACCCATGTCAGTCAAGTGAAAACTGAGCTCTGGTACGATCAGTCAGTGTAGATGTAGTTAACTCATTTACTGATGTGCATCTGTGTGTGTGTGTGTGTATCATACCCGTCTCATCTTCTGCAGTCTCCTAGGAGACAGGCTCTTGGTGCTGGTGGGAG